>RCWM02000435.1:600000-958001 GCA_003667255.2 Euschistus heros | reverse complement strand
TTTATGCAAATATTTGTAACGCTCTGAGATATGTACTGAAAATCCACATATAAATAAATCCTACATGTGGTATGAAAAGACGTTGTACGAATTTTCCTTATTTCTCAAAACATCAGCAGCAGATATTATAGATGAAATTAAACCTTCTCATAATGTTAAAAGTTACTGTAGGAAAAAATCCTAGTTATGTACAGAAAAATGTATTGGCGTCAAGGGAACATTAGTCGTTAGAAAAAAACATGAACCAGCAACAAAAATATTTAAGTAATATGGACAGAATGCAAGAGGAGTTCGAAACGAGGACAATTAATCGAAAATCAATGTATTTATCAATAATTTCTTGTGTACTTGATTATTAACAAAGTACATTCATCAGTTTTTCTACATACATGCTGTAATGGTTGCATATATTTATAGTTCCATCTCTTAATATAAGTATATTAATACATATTTATGCAAATATGCTTAGTTTTATGCAATGCACATATTTTAAGAACATTAGAGAAAAAAAACCAATATGAATTCTGACCGATTAACCAATGAACCAATATTTAATTAGAATGAGTTTATTAGTTAACAGTATATTTCAGAAATGATTGAGAATAGAAAGAAAAGCAAATAATAAACAAAAATATTCTTATAAGAAAACGAAAACAATATTTTAATAAATATATCTTTTTTTTTATCATATCAATTTATTGAAAGTTACAACTGTACAAAATATATACATCAAGCAAATGTGTCGTTGAACATTACAACAACATGACAAAACTTGAAGAGAACTACTCATCAGCAGCACTTCAATAAAAATTCGACTCTAGAAGGTCATCTTCTTTTCAAAACCTCGGAGGATTATCGGTGAGGGAAGCAAGTTGAGAAATTAGGGTTTAATAAATATGTAATGTAAATCTTATTTAAAAACGATCTAAATTATAATAAAAGGAGGCAGAACTATAGCTGGACTGTTCATTTGTTGAGCTCTAAGTTTTCGACCTTATCAAGAAATTCTTACATTAAAGTACTCAAAATATTAGTCTGAGGTCCTCTAAAGGCGATCACTGGTCTCCGCTCAGTAGATATCAGTTTGTGCCAGTATATTTCCAATTTTATGGATTTGTAAATAAGATATTCTTAGGTTTGTACGTCAAAAATAAGGTTTGTTTGTATGTATGTACACTGTAGTGAAATATTTTTATCAACCCATATACTATAAAATAAAAAAATAAAAAATCGCTATCTTTTTGTCCTGACGTATAGCGAATAGCATTTGAATAAAGAAGGCCCATTTGGAAATGGCATCTAAGAGGGCTTCTGTTTCGATCTCTTATTCATCTCTTTTTCTTAAACGAGTCCTAAGAACACAAGCTGTGGTTTCTTTAGATTAAATAGAAAAGAGGAATAAATGAGAGGAGAGACTAAAAAAACATATTTTAATGAATCACAAAATTAATGATATTCATCCTAGAAACTCTAATTATAAAAAAAAAAATAGGAAATGAGTTTTTTTTTTTTTTTTTTTTTTTTTTTTTTTAACCTATAATGCTGTAAGTAACGTATTACTAATTGCGCCACATCTGTCTAAAAGATGGTTGACAACAGTTTAGCAAAACGAATAAGGTTGATTTGATATAATAGACATAAATTGTTCGTTAAAAAACGTTGCTAAAATAAACAATGTACATGGAAGCATAAGATCTATTGTGTAAGCCGATTTTTCAGTATTATTTATTTCAGCATACAATTACAAGGAACATTAAATCAAAATATATTACATAATTAATTAATAATTATAATTAATAATTAATTATAAGAAATAAACAATAAAAATTTGCCAATTTATTTTTCATCATTGAGCCAGGTTTAAAATCTGGAATTCATAGCCATTGCCGATAATTCAATGAGAGTTATGAAATGAAGTAATCTTGCAATTTTTATTCTCTCGAGGAATCATGATCATTCTATATTAGTTCAAATTACGACACAAAAGGTAATGGATGTCCGAACGTTGGGCAGAAAACCCTAAAGACACCCAACGATTTTCTATGAAGATTAGATGCGGAAAAAATAGGAAAATTCAACAAGGAAAAGTAAAATTCTCATTCAAATAAAGAAGCAGGCTTCGATAGATTGAGGCCATTATAATATAAAATAGCAACAGAACCTAAACAGCCCTCAGATAGGTATGGCAGCCATTTTATATCCATTTCGATTGGGCATTATAGATATATAGTCACTAAATTTAATGGTATATAAGCTATAATAATCATCTATCATGTGATCATTAAAAACTAATACCATAAAAAAAGATAAATTTAAAATAATTTTATTGAAAAATAAGAGTTTAATTCTGTTTCATTAATTTTCATACATTCGAAAATTAAAAAATTATAGTTTAAAAAAACTAGAAAAATATGCTTTTATAGTAAACCTAACTAAAAATCTAAGTGTGGTGAACAATTTGCAGCAGCCAGACCTTTTAATTTTTTTAGTTTAAGGTTCGAAGCTAATCTCCCTGTACTATTCGTGATTTGTTTGCATTTTTAACAAAGTTAATAAAAAGAGAACCAACATTTTTTTTTGACATATCTCAGAGTAGGAATAGGCAAATTTTGACTTTAAGAATCTTATCTTGCACAAAATATGATCTAAAATTTTTAGTATATGACACTTTTTTCCTTAGAATTAGCCATTTCTGCGCTATAGACTTATAAACATGACCAAAAATAACTTTTTAAAGTTTGCGAAATTCTTGGATGTTTGACAATCGATTGTGGCTAAACGCCTGAATCAAATTCAGCTTAAGAGATGTCTTTAGACGCACAATTTAATAAACTTTAATTTTGTAAATAAAATATTTTTCGATTCAAAGCATTTTTTTTTTTTTTTTTTTTTCAAAATCTGAAAAAAGTTTAAAACTTTTTTTTTTTTTTTTTTTTTTGTCCCCCAAACATTTTCTCATTATCAACATTTCATTTTTTTTATATTTTTCTCAGGACCCATCTGAACCATATAAAAACGTAAAAACCGCTACTTCACCTTTTGCAAGGTAGACCGCCATTTTGAGGGTAATTTAACTAGACTAAGTGACAACAGTGAAACCTGTGCAAATTTTAAAGTTAATCAAATTGCCGGAAATTAGTGAAAATTACGATGAAAGATTCCGTCACATACAGGTAAAGTTAATAAAAGTGTACTAAAAATTGTATTCAATGATAAAATATAATAATATTTGTACGGTGCTGTGTAATTGGTAATTATTGATTTAAATAATTTCTGATTATTGACATAACCAAGTCTATAGGCTGTCTATAGTCTTAGATAAGAAATATATTTCTACACGACACCATACGGGATCGAAGATATATAACAGTAATGATTTCTCTTGATTGCAGTCCATCTTGCTGGAAAGTAGACGCTGTTAGGACGTGACGATGAGCAGCAACTACCTGCCTCCTCATTGTCATTTTCCTCGAGAGAATAAAAATCGCAAGATTACTTCTTTTAAGAACCCTCATTGAATTATCGGCAATGGCTATGAATTCCAGATTTTAAACCAGTCTCAATGATTTCGCACAATGATGAAAAATAAATTGGCAAATTTGTATTGTTGATTTCTTATAATTAATTTTTATTATTTTTTTTTTTTTATCTTTCAGATTTTAATTCACACCTGTTATTAGGGTAACAATCAGTAATTGTCATGAAATTGTAAAATTACAGGCCTTGTATGCGTTTGGGAGACTAGTACTCAATAGTACCTCCTCTAGCATAATTGAAGAGATTAATTTGTGCAAGTCTCTCATCCAGGTTCTTTTAAGCCTTCTGAGAGTATTTCCAGGTATGTCTGTCGTGGCCATGTCATTAATGAGTATGTTGTTATGTCCATGAAGTCTGTCATGAAATCGTCTATAAAGGTCATGTATATGTTCCTTTACTGTGGGTATTTCTAAATCAGTGTGAATTGTGTGTCACCAAGGTGATTTCGTGATTAGTCTGAGTAATTTTGATTGGAATATTTGTATTTTTTTAAGGTGTGTATTTTTTGCAGTCCCGTATATTTGTGAGGCGTATGTCCATAAGGGTTTAAGTAATTGTATGTATTCAGTCGTCGGAGTTTTAATGTCGACCGTTTATGAAGCATTGGATACAGAAGTTTTAATCTCTTGGTTAAACTGAGACGTTTTTGTTTTACGTGTGGGCCCCAGGTCATTATTCTATCAAATGTAAGTCCTAAGTAATGAATTTCGTTTGTTTGTGGTATGGGTTGATTGCCGATGAAGACAGGTGGACAAGAGTCTTGTCTGAGTGTAAAGGTTATGTGCTGTGATTTGGTGTAGTTTAGTTTTATTTTCCATTTTTTGAACCAGTCTTGTAGTATTGTTAAGTGGTGTTGAAGAGTTAATGATGCAATTGTGGGGTCTTCATGTCTAGTTAATATTGCTGTGTCATCAGCGTATGTTGCTGTCAATGTTTGAGGGCTAAGTGGCATATCGTGAGTGTAAAGAATATATAACAGTGGAGCTAGTATTGACCCCTGTGGTACTCCGGCTTTTACTGCATACATAGAGGAGATTTCTGAACCTTGTCGGACAGAAAAAAATCTATCAGAGAGAAAAGATTGAAGGATCAGATAATAGGTAAAAGGAAGAAGATTTTTCAATTTAAAAAGAAGTCCGTCATGCCAAACTCTGTCAAATGCTAGAGCTACATCTAGAAATGCCCCAGTAGCATATAGTCTTTCTCGAGTGAGATTGATATGAAATCCGTTACACGGTGTAGTTGATGAAATGTTGAGTGAAATGAACGGAATCCAAATTGATGTGTAGGCAGTGCTTGTTTATCTGTCAGTATGTCTAGTATTCGTTGGTAAAATAATTTTTCAAAAACTTTAGAACACGAAGGAAGTAGGCTAATTGGTCGGTAGGAAGAAGGTGAATCGGTGTTTTTGTTTGGTTTATGTATCATGGTAATATAAGAATATTTCCGTTGAACTGGGAATTTTGTAGTCCTGAGAATTGAGTTGTAAAGTGTAGTTAGAAAGACTATAGCTTTTTTGGGCATTTTCTGGAGGTCAGCGGTGATTAAGTCAAATCCTGGAGCTTTTTTTGGTGATAGCTTTCTGATTACTTGCAATACATCAGAAGCAGTGAAAGACAGTGGTGGTAATGTCAATTGAATGGGAGCACCTAAAGTTTCTTGTAGGTAATTTTCATGTTCATTGTCTTGGTAGTCTGTATGTGGTGTAAAAACAATAAGTCAGGGGTTTTCTGTCTCGATGTGGGCCAGTAAGTTGGAGTATTTGGGGGTATAGTGTCTAACGAAAGTTTATGGAGAACAGATCTTAAATTTCTACCTCTCGGAGTACACAAACGGGAGCCCCAAGCTTGGTGTTTGGCATTATAGTCTCCACCAGCGACAAAACATTTTCTCAGTTTCTCGAAGAAACTATTGAACATGTGAGATGAAATGGCAAACCTGGGGGGGCAATACACAGCTGCCAGTGTTATAGTGTTATGTTTTGTGTAGTGTGATTGCAGTGGCCTGTTTGTGGGGTGTATGTGGTGTATGTATTGAATTGTGTCGAAGTGAAGATTTGATGACGATGGCTGTGCCTCCGTGAGCAGTGTTATCTGCATTATTAAGGATTATTAATCGTTTAATATATTTTGATTTAATGTTCCTTGTAATTGTATGCTGAAATAAATAATACTGAAAAATCGGCTTATACAATAGGTCTTATGCTTCCATGTACATTGTTTATTTTAGAAACGTTTTTTAACGAACAATTTATGTCTATTATATCAAATCAATGTTTGAAATCTTATCCGTTTTGATACAGGTGCTGTTGTCAACCATCTTTTAGAAAGATACCGTAGTCAATGACATCTTTATCTATACTTGAATTAAATGCACCTAATGTCTCAACATTTTTTTTCTAACAATGTTTTAATATTTTGAGTAATTATTTCTTGTTCGAATGTTCTCATGAATTATGTATTTTCGCACTGCCAAATAAGTATTAATTAGCCCTCAAACATTGACAGCAACATACGCTGATGATACAGCAATATTAACTAGACATAAAGACCCCACAATTGCATCATTAACTCTTCAACACCACTTAACAATACTACAAGACTGGTTCAAACGATGGAAAATAAAACTAAACTACACCAAATCACAGCACATAACCTTTACACTCAGACAAGACTCTTGTCCACCTGTCTTCATCGACAATCAACCCATACCACAAACAAACGAAATTCATTACTTAGGACTTACATTTGATAGAAGAATGACCTGGGGCCCACATGTAAAACAAAAACGTCTCAGCCTAACCAAGAGATTAAAAATTCTATATCCAATGCTTCATAAACGGTCAACATTAAAACTCCGACAACGACTGAATACATACACTTACTTACTTAAACCCATATGGACATACGCCACACAAATATACGGGACTGCAAAAAATACACACCTTAAAAAAATACAAATATTCCAATCAAAATTACTCAGACTAATCACGAAATCACCTTGGTACGTTTCAAACCACACACTTCACACTGATTTAGAAATACCCACAATAAAGGAACACATACATGACCTTTATAGACGATTTCACCACAGACTTCATGGACATAACAACATACTCATTAATGACATGGCCACGACTGACATACCTGGAAATACTCACAGAAGGCTTAAAAGAAGCTGGATGAGAGATTTGCTCAATTAAATTTCTTTAACCCATGCCAGGAGAAGGTACTATTGAGTACTAGTCTCCCACACGCATACAAGGCCTGAAGTATTCAATTCCGCCACATTCACTAATTGTTACCATAATAACAGGTGTGAATTAGAAATTGAAAGAGAAAAAAAAAAAAAAAAAAAAAAATTAATATGCCTAATCTAAGCATTTAATCCTTGATCATTTTTTTAAAAAAAACATTCATTTTTCATTGATACAATCCATAATATTAAATATTGTATACGTGAAAATAATGACTCTAAACCAAAGTATTTAAAGCACATAAAGACTTAACACAAGTAAAAAATTTCGTAACTGTTCACAAAATTTTTACAATTTATACATTTTAAACTATTACACAAAGCATTACGTATATAAACTTAGCATGATCGAACTAAAACCTTAATATTTTATCAAAAGATAAATACAGTTTTCTTATAAGCGCACATAAATTTCACTTTTGAAGCAATAAATCATGATAAAAATAATAAAAGAAAATTTATTATAAAATCCGCTATTTTCCGATGGTGTTATGAAACTGAACGGACCCTAAGGTTCAAAGAAGTGGGTCGCATGTATCGTACATATCTTTACCGATCCTCCTGCAGATGGTGCCTCGATAACTCACATCTCTTGTACTTTATACCCTTCTTAGTATATTTATTGGGCATTATGTCACTTATAAATTGTGGTTTATATCTTTAAGATTCTTGTAGTGAACTATTTACATGTTTAACGGTTTTGTAGGGTATAAACCTATTTTCAGACATTTAATTTATAGTCATCAATTGAGGATATGATGTTATAGTAAGTATGATTAAAAATATAATTATAGAATTTAATAATTGACCAATTTAAACTTTTCCAATATGATAATGGTTACAGAGCCTGAAATTTTCAAATATTGATCAAGATCTAAAAAAATCAAAACTATAAATGTGGAGAAAGCGAATAGGACTAAGAAGGAAGAACCATTTAAATAAATATCTACTCGATTAAACTGAACTCAACAATAATTTAAACTTTACTAAGTAGAAGATTAATGATCAGGATGTAAAGAAAAAAGAACTGATCATGCTATAAATCAATAAATTTACTTACTTATTTTTAAGCAATTTTCTTTTTCTTATAAGAATATCCTCGATGCGTATTTTTTTATTTAAGAAACAATATGTGTGGAATTAATATGTCTTTTTAATCCTTCAGATACAAGGCTAAAATGGCTAGAAACCATGTAAATATTAATAAAAATAAGAAGATCTATCACGGTTCATTATGTAAATATAATATAGTCATTGACTGCTGAAATGAGGGGTGTAGAGTGCATGAAATATGCCGTTATTTTTTACCTCAGGGCTTCGTTAGGAGTGGTTAGAAGATAAACAAACTAAAAGTCTCCATCCCTGGGAGGCAAGCTGACTGTTAAGGGGGAGAAGGTCCCATTTTTGGGTTTTTCGAATATATCTCAAAAACGTTGAACTCTAGAAAAATGTGTTTTAAAAACTAATGGTATTTAAATTGTCTATACAACTGTGTATATACATATTTGTCGAACTACCAACCGTTTTCGCAAACAAATAATTTTTACCTCATTTTTTGTCAAATATTTGCTTTTAGTGCCTTCCACAATCGTTTCTCAGAGCAAATGTCAGAATCAAAACTGAGAGCTTTAAATTTACTTTAATTTTATAAATATTTTTTTCTGGCGCTTGAAGCAAAAGTCTGACAAAAAGTGAGGTAAAAATTATTTGTTTGCGAAAATTGTCGATTATAAATAACGTATATATCGAAAACCATTAGAAGTTCGAAAAATATTTATCTAATCAATTGTATAAAAAATTAAATTACCTTTAATTTTTATTTGAAACATATTCTTCTAGGTTCTACCATTTTCGAGATATATTCGAAAAACCCAAAAATGGGACCTTCTACCCTCTTCTCCACTGTTAGCTTACCCCCTCCCCCCTCCTTATAGTATGTTTATTTTCTAACTACTTCTAACTCCTGAGGTAAAAAATTATCGCATATTTCATCCACTCTACAATATGTTTATTGACTGGAAAATAATATAGTAGAATGCTAATTGTTCAATTTCATGTTCAATTAAATCAGTATTTTGACTAAAATATTATTTTTCTAATTATTTTTTTCCTATTTTCTTTACGTAAAAAGTTGTTTTCTTAAAAAACATCAAGAACTTCAACAGGCCATGAAATTTTTTTCAATCTTCAGTTTAATAGAAACCCTCACACCCAGGCTTTCGTACCCTAAATCTACAGACCTCCCTCGGCAGCCCTTAGAGAGCCGGGGGCTAGAATGGGCTGATAATAAAAGCAGATAATTGAAGAGTCTCTGGGGTGGCACATGTCAGGCCCTGGCATCCGTCTACTGCAGTCTCTTCTTGGTAGCAATTATCGATCCAATTTTCTGATGGAGTATTTCGAAGGACAGCAACAGTTCTACCCTCACAGGAAGCGGAATTGTTTTCGACGAAATAATAAACGATTTCTATTAGTTTTATGTCGATACCAAACTTTTCTTAATTTTCAATATCGGTATTGACAATAGAAAATCGATTATCGATAATGATACCTTGGTTTAAAAATAAATTATGAGTTTTACTAAACCATCCAATCCATCTCGTAACCAATCCTTACAATCCAAAATCCTTCAAAATATCCTCAATGATCCTTACTTTATCAATGTTACTGATTTAGCCCAAACCAGATGCCTACCCATCCTTTTATAGTAAGCTCCATAACCTCTTAAATCCACTAGTTTCTCAACTTGCTTCCCACTCCATTCCTCTAAAGCGTCTAAAAAGAAGATGGCCCAGAGTAGTTCTTTTCAAGTTTTGACATGTTATTTTAATTAATATTAACGCATTTACTTGATGGATATATTTGTACAGTAGTAAATTTAAATAAATTGATATAAAAATAAAAATAATAAAAAAAAAATAAACTTCTTCTACCGAAAATAATTCATATAAGAGTTTTAAAAAACAAGGCAAAGTCATTAAAAAATAAACAAAAAAAAATATTTAAGAAGCAAATCAAAAAATAAAAAATAGCTTTGTCTGCGACATATTATATACTAGGTAAACTTTAACGCGAGAGAAATATCGATTTTACAAATTCTTATTTAAGAAGATAAATGTTTCAAAGGTTCTTGGTGTCATTTATAATAGCAATTCCTACTAAAATATTTCACTAAATACTGAGAATGGGAAGATACACTGCTATTTCACTGGATTTAGTTTTATAAGTGTATTTATGCTATAAAAGTAATATGAAAATTCAGAGAGTAGAATAAAATTAAGTTATCTTGTTCGTTGAAATTTCATCTTTGACAGATTGAAACTGTATTCATATTTGTTTATTTTCATAGTTTTTACTATCACCATAGTCATCACTACTAAATCCTTGACCTACTCTTCTAGTCTGATGGCTTAGTCCTATCTCAAATTTCATTGAACATGCTAGAAGACTAATTGTGGAGATCAATAAATAAACCCTGATTTACATAAAATGAACTGGTGTTCATGAGATATTGAAAACCCGACATGTAAGTGTAATAATAATTTTAAAAAAAAATCTTTTATTGAAAATACATTACAATCTACCACAAAGATAGTCAAGTGGTTAATATGTTATATAGATGGGTTTATGAATCGACAAAATACATAACATAAGAAATAAATGGAAAAGATGAAAAATAAAAATATAGAAAGATCCTTGTAGTATATAATACAATAAATTAGGTGAAAAAAAGAACCATAACCTGTAACATACATTAAAAAAAAATACACTACTATGAATTATTATTTTATTTATTTTTTTATATTTTTCCATTTATTGTAATATAAAACTGTACAAAATATATACATCAAGTAAGTGTATTGACAACGATTACAATAAAATGTCAAAACTTAAAAAGAACTACTCATCAGTAGCACTTTATTAAAAAGTCTCTAGGCCATCTTCTTTTCATACGCCTCGGAGGATTATCGGGAATTGAGTGAGAAGCAAGTTGAGAAACTAACGGATTTGAGTGGTTATGGAGTTCACTATTAAAGGATAGGTATCTGGTGTAGGCTAAATCATCAACATATGGAACATTGAGATCTTTATGGATAAGTTTATTGGTGACAAAGTGAGGAACATTGAGAATTTTTCGAAGGATATTGGATTGTAAGGATTGAATTCAAGATGAATTGGATGGTTTAGTGGAGCTCCAAAGCTCAACTCTGAACGTCCAAATAGGTATAATCACAGTCATATGAGTCTACATCTATATGAGTCTTTTGTAATTAATTGGGAGCTTTGATCGTTTGTCTAGTAAATTTTGAAGTAGTCTGTAACGACGGGCAGTTTCTTGTCATTTTAGTTTTTAAATTAAATAAAAATTAAAAATACTTATAATAGTAAGAGCAAAATTAATTTAAAATTTAAAAATATTATCATAATTTATATACAATACGCTAACCACAGGAATTCCCTAACCAACCTGTCAAACCAGGCCCAAAGAGATCCCAGTGCTTTTCTCTCAATTCCATGCGATAATAAATTTAATTTTCAAGGGGGATAGTCGATTACGTGTAAGTTTGTCTGAGTAAAAGTATGTTATTATTGTACCTGAGGAATTTCTACTTGCGTTTCAGAAACAAGTTATTTCCAAAACGCTTATAGATGTCTATTTGGCCGTGATAAACGAACAGGCTATGTGAATCAGCACATAACCTCAAGTTGTCAGGTTTTGGCAAGCAAAGGGTATTTGCTTAGACATAACAAAGTTGGAAAGATAGTACATCAAGCTCTGGTCAGCAAATATGTATAAGATGGCTAACACCTTGTTCTAGCCATAGACCGATAATTGATTAATATAAGGTCGATAATTGATAAGACGCATATTATGCTGTGTTGGAGCAAAGCTATTATAACGCATTACACCACTCCTCAACATAGACCAGATGTACGAGTATAGCTCAGCAGTCATCATCGAAATCCGAGTTCCAATTTACGTTGACATTCCCGTTTATAAAACGTGTATATATCTAGATTTATTCGAAGAGCTAAAACAGCTTCGTCGCCTTCAAAACGTGTCTCTCCCTTGTTCATTTCCAGTAATGGCATGATCCCAGGAAGGAGATCTCATTAAACGAGGGAGATCTTCATTCCAATATTCTTAGGAAGTAACAGAAGGTGGTTGGTTTTTTTTTTTTTTTTTTTTTTTTTTTTTTTTTTTTTTGTTAATAGGCATAAATCGTTTGTCAATAGATACACGATAGACTTAGTTGTGATTGATATAAATAATTTGAGAATCTTACAAAATATTTCATTATATAATAAACAATTCAATAAATATTACCTATACATTATTTTTATAATAAATACTCTACTATAATACTATACTATATATATTAAATATTCACTATACTTTTTGGTATTTACTTCTCCATATACTTTAACTTATAGAACGTATTGGGGTTGTTACAAATATTACTTAATTAAAAGCAATCAGTGTTAGTTTGAGGTAAAAGTTACGAAATTTTAAATTAATATAATTCTTAACAGTTATTCCATAACATACGATTCCAGAAGTCTAGAAATAAATTCAAATAGTAGTTCTTAGATAAACTACTCTCAATAACCTCAATGCTGCTGCTACATGTATTTCGACAAGATGTACTCCCGTATTCATTAATGCTGTCCTTTAATTTTATCATATCAAAAATATTTATGATAATAATAGTAACATATTTATTTATTCTGGGGCATTGAAGTTGTGTAGTATTCATAGGTATGCGGCTAGTTATATGCATCATTGATACACAAGAGCTCAAGTAATAAAAAAATAAAAAAATAACATTTTAAAGATTTTCCTTGTATAGTATCACCCTTGATCATAAGAAACAATATTCCTCACATTACATGTTTGGACATGTAACTCACCGATTTGAATGCCGATTTTTGCGTGGGTAGTAAAAACATATAATAGTGCGAAACTAGAATCCACAAGTGAGCATTGGAAACTGAGAAAAAAAAATGAAAATCACTTTTTATTTTTTTCCTCAGCTCTCAGCCAAGAGTAGTATATTTTAGTTTTTTATGCTGTGTTAGATAAAAATACTTTCGGTATTATCAAAGCTCGAATCGACTAAACGGTGTTCAAAAACTCAAAAAAAAAAAAAATTCTTATGAAATCCACTGTAAATCAGTGAACATTTTTTAAAATAAAAAACTGATCTCAAATCTAGATTTAACGCACCAGAAAAATCCTATATGTGAAATTCTTTCAAAATCTATATATATATATATATTTTTTTTTTTATCTATCTAGATATATTTTACCCCTTTCGAGGACATAAATATTTTAAAATTCAACAACTTCTATCGTCCATAATAACTACTGTATACAACAGATTACAATAGTAATAGCGTCACAAGAATTAGCTAACATTCTACTTTTTATCCATGCATATAATATTCGGTTTACTCCAGGTCTTTGTGGACAAAAAGTGATGTGAATAAAAATTCTGATTTTAACTATAACTAAAGATATCTCAATAAGGAGAAATCCTGCGACATCCAAATTTCGGCTTAGCTTTACAGTTTTACAGTTTCTATATGCCCTTAAAATGTGGTTTCAATATGTGAGATAACGCAAAGTATTTGGGTTTTTAAACAATTGTCAGCCTCTCTTCTAAAAATTTTAGTGTTAAAAAAAAAAATAATAATCTTTGAGTTCAACAAAAGTTGGTTTCTACATGTTTTTGGGATGAGGAATCTGAAAATGGTGTCAGTTTTTATCTATTTATCTATCTTCATGGCTCTACAACCCTAGATGGGTCCTGGCCTCCTCAAGGAGAACTCTCCATGTTTCTCTGTCCTCTGCGGCCGCCGTCCAGTTACGAACACCCAGGATGTTCTTTGCATCGCTGGAAACAGCATCCATCCATCTGAGCTTCGGTTTACCAACTCTTCTATGGGTACCCAATTTGGCTTCCATGATTCTTCGCGGTACCTGGTTTTCCTCCATTCTGACAACATGTCCAGCCCAGCTCAGCCGATTCAGTCTAATTGTCCGCACAACGTCCGCCTCTCCATATAACTCATACAGCTCTCGGTGTCAGTTTTTAGTTTAAAAATTTTCCTTTCCTATATTACTATTTAAAAAAGCATAAAGAACTACAATTCTACGTGTACGAATCATTACTCTATCTTGACGGAGAGCTAAAAAAACATACAAACTTGATTTTGATTTTTTTTTCTTGGCTTTCAATGTCCAATGGCGGTTATTACTCTAGTTTTGCTCTATTATAGGTCTCTACTACCCACACAAAAATCGGCATTCAAATCTGTGAGTTACAAGTCAGAATGTCCCCTTTTAAGTATTTTTGAATTTTAGGCTTCAAAATTACAAATGAAATGAAGTGCTATAATAGTTTTAAAAAATAACTATCAGGTCGATGATTGTTGATAAAATACGATTCAAACATTTATCAATTGACCTTTCCAGTAGTGCCAACCGTCCTAAATTATCTAGTAGATCAAAGTGGCAGGGACAGGGGTGGCCAGATCGGAGATTTGCCCTTGATCCTGGCTGTTATGATAAATTCAATCATCTTCAAAGGATTCAACTTCTGGACCAAACACTTTGGATCCCTTTGCCTTATCCGCCCTCATCTGATTATCCTACCCCCCCTTCCAATCCCCTCACGGCTGATTAGGCTTCTTAGTAAGCCTGTAACTTATCCTTGACCAAGCTCAATTTTTTTAATGATTCCCTTTGATTCGAATACCATTATTTTATTCTGTTTTTATGTGATATTTATAATAGTTCTAAAAAAAAAAATCTAATTGTACCCAAAAATACAAAATAATACAAACATAGTATGCGCATGTTAATTAATTTTATTATAAGTTATTTTTAATTAGAATACAATAAAATAAATGTTCATACAAACTAAAAGTTTATGTATAAGATATATTACTCAATTCGTTCTTGAAATATATAAAAAGTATATCTAAATTATTAATGAATTGATCCATTACTTTCTTAAATAAATTCTCACACATTAAATTTATCATAGGATGTGATTTTGTTGAATCTAAATAAATATAATGATAAATGAGAGGAAATGTCTAAAAAATCGAAACTGAAATTTCATCACCACCTGTTAGATTGCCCACACTTAATGTGGTCTCAGGGAGGCTAGGAATATGATTTTCAAATGCTTTGGAGTTAATATCACGTCCCCTAACGAGAAACAATATAGACTTTGTAATTTACATTTACGATTTATTGAAAAATTTATTTATTGGATATTCTGCCTTCTAGCCTAACACCATTTATGAATATGTACATATATGTATGCATGCGTTGAATGTAAACATTTTTTACATACAATTTTTTAATTAAAATAAATGAAAAACCATCTACCTCAGACATTAAATAATAAAGCAATCTGGATTCCTGTCGTACCACATACGCAAAATAAATGAGCTAAAATAAAAACAGTATAGAAAACAAAATTATCAAAATAATAATAAATAAATAGAATTTAAATCCACTGACAAATACTACTGTCATATCATTACATCATTATGATACTGCCATATTTTTTTTTTCACATATGTTTATTTGTTTTGTTCCTACCTAGTCATTTATTCATGGTTTTTATTTTTTTTGGATTCCTATTTTATGTTTTTTGTGCCTTTGTTGTCCATTTCTGCTCAGCTGTCCTTAGTTTTTATAACCGTTCTTCGTCTCGTGTTCTGACTGGTTCGGTTGATAACTGGGTTTATTGTCCTTAATCAAAAATAATCATATTTCCTACCCTTCCCTTATGTTTATTTTTCTCTCTTGCCTGTCATGTACCACCTTTATTAATACTGGTATATATATACCGGTATCAGGTATTATTTTTATTTTATCTACAACCTTTCTTTCTGTCCTAATTCTTTTTTCTTTTATTATGTTTATTATTTTTATTTTTTTTATACTATCAATTGGTTTCCTTCATTTTTTCTATCTTGTCTTTGCCCTTACTATACTTCTTTATAACCATATTTATAATGCAACTGTTTATTTCAATAGTCATTTTTACACCACTATTGAATTTTTCAGGTTCATGATGATATCTAGGTTATGTTTTTAATTCACCTATTTTAACACCCATTTGTATTTTTTTTATAAATTATTTTTATTATGTTTTAGTTACATGTAGTTGTTAATTTAAGCTCTGAAGAAGACCTGCAAGGTAGGTCTAAACGTCCGTGCTCTATTAAAAGCGTTTTTTGTTTTTTTTTAGCTTGGGCTTATCTTCCTCCTGACTGCATCCTAGACTTCTTCATATCACAAATTCATAGAATATATTTTATATTAATTGTGTTTATAAATATATAGATATATTTTTATGCCCTCCATAGTAATTTCCTGAATAGTTTTATAAATAAAAAAAAGTTTAATGACTATAAAGTATATTAATTATAAATCATCATAAGGGAGGTGTGACGAAGGCATTTTTATCACGAGATTCCTTCCCGGCCTTAATAAAGGAGCTGGGCGTGGCCGACAATCCTCTCCTAACGACTTTCTGTCACCGTCGGCAATTAACGTGTTTTAATCCTGTGGGTTGATGTCTCCCGTCCGACGGATAGTATAAATAAAAAACAAACATGGTCTCAAATGAAATCGAATCATAGAATTTTTATTAAGTAATACTTAGATAATAACGGATTTGTCTACTTAAACCGAAGGTGTTTATTTGAGGATTGGATCACATGTGTAGGTAATTTCGGTGGTTTCCTTTCACTTAAGTCTCCATCAAACATACAACGAGAATACTCTAAGGTCATTATTTATTTTTCTTAAAGAGCACAATTGATTTATCTTGCCATTATGTCTCTTCTCGACATACTTAACAAGAACCCAATCATAAGAAAAACACAAAAATATTCGTCAATGTTTCCTCCACACTCGACATGTAGAGGGAGTAGGGAGTACCTTCAGTGGACCAAAGACCCTCCAGAGATGGCAGAGTAGAAGTACGTCTTAAAATGCCGAAAGGCAAGAAAAGATCATCATTTCCATCATTATCATTCCTTGTATGAATGAAATAATAAATAAAATCGGAGGCTAAAAAAAAAAGAAAATAAAAAAATAGAAAAAATCGTCAATGTTAAAACTTGTATAGATTCCGTCCCACGTGGGTATAAAATACAATAAAACCTCAGATGCTAAGGAAGCAGCCAATTCCTCACTGGATGTCAATAGTATCTATACCCCTTTAGATATATGTAACTTCTTGAAAGTGTTATTATATATTAAAATATTAAAAGCGAACTGAAACAATGGAGTAATTTCCATCGAAGAAGCGTTGATCACAAGGTTGAGGATTGTTCATACTCGCCTTACACATACTCGCCTACCTTATTATAAGAGAAGCTAACAATTAGAAATATTCTCAAAGAATGCCCGCTGTAAAAAGGTTTTTCTCAGCAGGAACTAAAACTTTCGACAATGCTTGGTGATAACAAATCTAGTATTGATAAAATCATAGTATATCTTAAACGGTATATTCTTTTCTATTAGATATAATAAATCAATAAAAAAGCAAAGAATCAGTCCAACAGAAGTTGAGTGCCTAAAATCAACATACCTACCTACCTATTAATCAAAGTATTGATTTAACCCTATACGTATTTGTACCAGTGGGTAGGAAAAAATATATGAGGGCCTAGTGGACATCTTGTGCGCTTTGATATTTTTATCTTTTATATAGGTGTAATAACTTGTTTTAGTTACTCTCAGAGTCGTTAGAACCGCTTTACATTCGAAAAGTGGTACAAATACGTACCAGTATGCATCTAGCTCTCATCCTATAGCAGTTTTTACCTCTAGCTGTTCATAATCATTTGCCAGCATGTTACAATTTTTTTGCGCTACAATTTTGTAATGTATGATTATTTTGAACAATAAAGATAGTTATTACGTGAATTTTAGCGCGGATTTGATTTTGGCTAACATTTTATTTTAGTTTTTTGTTGGGCGAATGCGGCATTCATAAAAACTCTTTGAAACTACTCTCTCATTCTTTTACAACATTTACATGTATTTACATAATTACAGAATTTCGTAAGGTAAATTACGAAGGTTTACATTCTTTACTTTTTTTTTCCTAATTTGCTGTGCTCATGAAATAATGAAGTAGACAAAAAAGTGTTACATATATGCACCGCTGCCCGTCGGTACCACATTAAAAAACATTCTTATAAAATAGTTCAAAATCAAAATTGAGGTAATTACGTATATTTGGATACAGAAAAAAATACAAATAAGGGATCTTAATTTTTTTTTAATATAATGTGTCCTGCCATTAAAGCGTTCATAAAACAATAAAAATCTATCTCCCATAACATTACGCACTGATGGCCTTTGAGATTTAAAACATCTCATTAAGTGGGGAGTTCCATACAATATGGCTTCAACTAGCTCCTAACTTTACGACTGAAATAAATACTTTACAACTGATTACCATCAGTCACAATTATTCCTATAGTTCTCATTTATGGAATTCTGAACAAATAAATCCTTCCTGACTACAAAAAAAACAACAACAGATCATGGATATACCTATCTGCAATCTACTGTCTTTCTCAATTTACGTTTTAGAAGAAAAAGGGTAAAATTAATTAAATTATTAATTAAATTAAGTTAGCAATTAGTGATTATTCGAAAATCTCCAAGTTGAGAGAAATTAAGAGTTTCAAACGTTACCTTTATCATATAAACCAAAATAGCTCCTAAGCGGTAGGTTCTAGTGACAAATGTTATACAACGAAACAAATTTTCTATTAAATTACTGATAAAGAAGCTGTCGTCAAATTTTGGATCCGAGCAATAACAACAAAGCTAAAGAGTTTGAACAAAACTTTACACTAAAATGGCATTGACCCCAGCCAATAGACATATATATGTCAAAATAAAGTATGATGGACGGAAGACTAATTCATATGCGCTACAATCGTGTTCAATTAATTTAATTTTTGAAAAAGTGTTTGTGTCCCATTCTAATTTATAAACGAAATAAATGACGAGAAACAATTTGACATTTCCTAGATACTTGTACAGTATCCTTTTCAATTGGTATTACGAAGAGGCTGTCCTAGGGAATGACACCATTAGCAGAGAGAGAAATAGGAGATATAACGGGACTGGAGAGCAATCTCCACTGACAGACCGTCACGGTAGCCCTTGGGGACGGATTAGCGGGACCGATAGGAACGGCTATGGATGGAACTGCTATTTCTTACCCTCGGCGTCTATCGCTCCACTTCAGGCTGATATATATCCAACACTCCAAGTGGCTCATACGGATGGACACTGTCGAGCTGAGATAAGTGGCAATGTATTAGATTTTTTTTTTTACTATAAGCCATGATAAGATCGAGACTTATCTTGAGAAAAAATAATTTTTAAAACTTTTATTGCTTAATTGTTACAATCTGTCACAAATGTGGGCATTAAGTAATAGATGGGGTATGATTACATTCACACATTACGTAAAATGAGAAACCTTTTTTTTTTTAAAATAAATAATATAAGAGTACAGAAAAGAACTACCCCGTACATAAACAACAAAAAGTATACAATATACATAAATGAGAAATATAAAAATACTCGTATATATGTATAAAATGATACAGTAAAATTAAGAAAAAAATATATATATAGTAATCAAAAAAATAAAACCTTGACCATGTGGCAATTAGAAGGAAGTTTCATAGGGAGATACAAAATGTCAAAGTTCTCAGGGGGAGCCAATTTAGACTAGGGCTATTATCTGTCGAATATAAATATTAAAATTATCCCCAGAATGAAAAACAAAGTCCACACATCCACATAAAATACATAAATAATAAGTCACTGAACTATATGATATGCTCCGATTCTTCGGTATTTTCTATTGTATAAACTTCATATTCTTCAACGAAAGATAGCGAAATGTCATGACATTATTTCTACATATGTCAGGGAGATACTTGGCACCGAATCAAAATCTTAAGCACGTGTATGTCAATTCCAGGAGCTTTGAACTTAAATAGTAGTTCACATTTTTGTATCTATTATTCGAGTTAACAAGTGGCTCGGAAAAAAAAAATATTATTTTTTCCTTGTAAATCTTGGATACACAAAAGCGACGCTGTAGCAGAAATTGAATTACTTATTAATTAATTATGTCCTCGACTTCATACTTCTTTTATTTTTGAGATTTCGACAAAACCTTGCCTACAATCCTAACTCTAATGCTCAAAAATTCAGTTCCACATATCCTAATAATTCCTCCCCCCCCCCCCCACGCAGATTAAAAGGCTGTGGCCCTGGGACATTAGTAAATATAAAGTTTTCATTTTGATTCGTTTTTATTGACCATATAGTACGAATAGATTCAAAGCCATCCATATTATTTATTGGTGTCGAATGAAGTAGGTTGTAATATTTACTTAATAAAACCTTAGTCCACTAAAATCACTTGAATGAGGAAAATCTGACTGCTTAAGAGTTTATTAACTCTTCGCGTCTTAATTAGTTGTTGTAAAGTTAGCTACTTAAATATACCTTATTTTTAAGTTTTGCATAAAAAAAAAAAAAAAAGACATGAAAAAAGAAAAGCGTTTTTTGAAATAAAAATTTAATCCAAATTAAAGTTAGAAGGAATCCTGATTTGAAGTAACAATGTTTACGTCATTGTAAAGTATTCAAAACACTAATTACAGATAATCATGCTTTACATTCTTGTGCGAATGACCTGAGAGATAAATTTTTCTTTTTTAAAATTTTAATCAAAGTTCCTATTTGAATTTGCTGAATTTGGTGCTATTAATTTATGAAAGCGATGAATTTTTTTCATGATATGTTTCATGTTTCAATATTTATATATTTACCATATCTCAAAAACATTAGTTCTTCTTTATTAAAAATAAATAAATAAAAAATTAATAAATAACATAAAGTTTTAAAGATATGTAGATGTAATATGATATATGCCACATAAAAAAAACGACACCTAAAAGAAGATAACTATATCGTTCGGATTAACCAAGAAATGGAATATTCTTGATTATTCATCCAAGTCTTTTGATGTAGAATCTGTAAATATGATGTAGCTGTACTGTTAGAATAAAAAGAAAAAGAAGCAAATTATAAAAACATAGAAATCATTCATCATCAGAAGAGCAGTACTCAAAGTAATAAGTATATTTTTCCTCCAGATTGGACAAATCAAAAAAAAATTGCCTTTTAGCTTTCAGGTAGTTAGCTTTTGATATTCTAATCGTGGGAGGGGAAGGGATGGGAGGGGGAGTTCTTCGTGTGCGGGAGAGGACAAAGGAGGGAAGGGGTGATAGATCGTTCCAGGGAATACATATCACAAGGTAGCCACCGCTTTTTTTTTTTTTTTTTTTTTTTTTTTTTTTTTTTTTTTTTGCATTTTAAAGTGACTCGTGTAAAAAAAGGGCAATTAATTTTAATTCAGTCATTCTTCCAAAGGTGGATGAGTGTTTTATTAACGTATACAGCGTTTCTCGTTTCGTATGCCACTAATTTTTTAAGGGAAGATAAAAATCTTTAATTAGTGGTGTCAAAGCAAACGCAAGACTGAAAGGTCGTATATAAATAGATATTTTACGATCATTAACTTCCTCAAAGATGATAAATTGTGATCAATAAATTAAAAACTTGTAAAGTCAGATTTTCTTCGGATTACGTCCAATCAATAATTACACAAGACAACAAAAAAAAAAAAGTTTTTGAAAACTTTTTTTTCCTTAATAGCAGATTTTTATAGATTATTGGGTGCTGGATCTAAATCTGGTCTTAGTTCTTTTGTATCCCCCATAGTTTTCGAGAAATTTGCTTTTTTTATATAATTTAAAAAAGCATATATAACTGTTTCATATAAATATAAAGCATTATATAACTGCTTCATGAGCCCTAACCTTATATGTAGAGGTGGTAAGAGAATGTTTCTAGGATCTACAAGGTTTTCGCGGAGAATGTTCTTCTCGCCGGGTTTTAAAGACTCCCTCACAGGCCAGTTCTTTCTGCACTACTGTTGATCCCTTGCGCTACTTCCCCATTCACTCAAACAACATGGAAATTTGGTAAAACCGCCTTGCTGACCAAGAAGCATGCATGTTACTTTCAAGTCACCACATATAATCCAACCATGAGCCGAATAGCCAATTTTATTCAACACTATTTCAAGGTTTTCATAGCTCTCTTTCATATGTACAGTATGGCCAACAGGTATAGATACATAAGTGTTACTATTGTGTAACAAAACAGCTTTTAAACTAGTTTTGATTGATGAAGTTTTGAGCAGTACACTAAATCACCTTCTTGTTAAAAAAATTTCAAAAACTGCTGTTACACATGTATGCTAGTACCAACTGCCAACAAGTTCTTTTCTTTTAGTCTAGAACCAGGCAATTCAGCTTTTTCTTTTGTTAACCCAAGATCCCTAACTAAGCCGTTAAGCTCATTCTGAGTAAACAGTTTAGGCTCTATATTTGCTGTAGCACATTGGAAATCTTCATCATCTTGCTCATCTATATCTATATCTGTTTCAGCAGTGCTGCCAACTCTTCTACATCCAGCACAAATTATTTTACAATTTTATTTGCAGTATATAAAAACTGTTAAATTCTATAATAAATCAAAAAAAATAATATAGTGATGTGCAAATGAGAACAAATGGTAGGTGCTACGGCTTAATAAGTGCCATATTTGGATTTAGCACCCTAAAAACAGAATAATAGGGTGTTTTAAGTAAAAAAAGTTTTTTCATCGTTTGCCTGTAGATATCATTCTCTACATAGACAATGTTTCCTCCTGTCTTTAGCTTTCAAGGTTTTTTCTTCACGTTCTCATTTCTATGTCGCCGATCTTTATCAATTAATAACATTTGCATGCTCTAGAACCACAAAGCTTCCCTCCTCTATATATGTTCATTATCTATAGAACTACAATATGTTATTTATAATCTATAAAATTTATGATTTTTTTTTCGTTTTATTGTTTTCTATGTTTTGCCTCTTTTCTTGTCTGTTTTCATCGAACATATCTGTTTAGTAGCACTAGCGTTGGTTTCAATGAATCGCTAAATAAATAATGTTTTTAGATATTTCAAAGATTTTTTAAACTTATTTCATTATAAAAAAAAAACTGGCCTCCTTGAGCCTGTCAGCTGATAAAGGAATAACATGAAACATTTTTTAGTGGTGGCCCCATTGACCGTCAATGTTCATGTTTTTTTTTATTTTTTTTTTTTTCGCTTACCTGTGATTCAGTTTCCAGTAGAGCATAAATTTTCAATTTAAATAGCTTAATCCTGCTGACTGTCCGTACCATTGAATTCTTTGTTTCTTTCTGATTACCCATATGAATTTAAATTATTAATAATTAATGGTTTTTCGAAATTAACAAAGTTGAGAAAAACAGGGTTTTAAAATATTCATTTTTTTCATTCAAGCAATATAACTCCTAAATAGCAGATCCTAGCGATAATTCATATAACAAAAAATGTATTCCATTTAATGTCTGATAAGTTGACTTTTAGCAAATTTTGGATCCGAGCAACACAAACGGAGTGTATCAACATTTTTTTTTCCTCTACCTTGCTATTTTCTGGCATACGGGGTTAAGCGAGTCAAACTACGCGTGACATTCTTGCGTTTCCCTAAAACATATCGCTTTTGAGCACAAAGGTCACGGGTATATTACATATTTCACGTTAAAAAGCTCCTAAACTTAAAAATAAACTTTTTTTGTTAGAAAAAATAAGTAATTTGTAGTATATTAAGAATTCATACTGACAATTGAACATAGCGTTGGTGATTTTTAAAATGTTCACATAAGACAAAGCCTTCTAAAACCGCTCCTTAATTCCCTGGAATTCTCACTCTCACAACCTTCGTCACACTCATTATTACCTTTCAAAACTATTCTTTTCTCATACCTTTTCTCTCTTAAAACTTATTTATTGATTAATAACTTATGTGGTTTTACTTCAGTATTGGAATGGTGACAGTTTATTTATTACATTGTATTAACTTTTATTATTTATTTTATTTATCATTAAAAATCTTTAATTTACATTTATTATCTTATTCTATTTTATGTCTTCTCTCTATATATTTTCAGGTATTTATATATTTATATATTTATAAGAATACATTTTCCTTATTTGAGATTGCTTGGGTCTCAGAATCTTTGAAGAGTTTTTTAATTAATGAATGACATCGGTTTCCATTTCTCGGTTGTATTTCTATCGCAATGTGTACGTTTTCATCTTTTTTTAAATTTTTTATTTTATTAAAAAAATAATCTGAGCGTTATTTTTTCAGCAACAGAACATAAAAAACATTAATACTATTTTAAGTAGGTAAAATGAAAACGGCTTCTAAAAAACATCAGAACCTAGAACACACTGACATTAAGGAGATAAAAGGGTGAGGTAGAATTGTAAAAATTCAAACATTTATCTAACCTAATAATAAAAAAATTATAGTGATTATTAATATTATTATAAAAATAAGTCCTATGCATAATAATTATTACGCAAAAAAATACAATAATGATCATAAATCCTATAATAACAAAAGGTATCAGTAGATCAGCTGTCTGGAGTAATAACATTTGATAAATTAGTTAGACTAGTTTTAAAGTAGAACAAATCTTACTAAAGTCCAATTACAAAGAACTTTAAAAGTTCAGAACTTAAATCTAGTCTAACGAGTTCCTTACCCGATTTAACAACGATGGACCTGAATTACATAATTAAGTAAAGTGAAAAAGAAAAAGATTTAGAAACCTCTAATTATTTTAGAAAAATAACCTTTGGTCAAATATTTCCTAATTATTTTATTATTATCGTTTGAGAGTATATCAAATTCTTTTTATTGCTGGACTATAATTATTCTTCGGAGTCTGGTGAAGATGGAAAAACCTTCAGTTCAAAAAGTTAAGACCAGAAAATAATGTTAAGGTTGAGAACATTAAATATGGTTAAATAATAAAAAAAATATATATATTGAAGGTTGAATCATACCGAACGTAATCCAAAGACGAGATGTGGTTAACACCTACGCTCAACCAAGGCTTGTTCTTAAAATTCAATTAAGATCCAGGTACCTCCTTTTTGGAGAATCTTCTGACACCAGAGTTATTCCACGGATAATGCAACAGAAACATAATTCTCTGCCCAGAGACTAAGACTAAGAATATATATTATAGATAGGTATATAATGTAATTTTTTTTAGATGTATATTTCTTTTGCCTTGGGTCTAGTTGTTTTTTTTTAGTGCAACATTTTTTTTTTTAACTCGAAAATGTAGCATTTCGAAACGCTCTATGTATGTTGGTGCTGCTCGGATCGAAACTTTTATGACAGTTTCCTCATCAGTAATTTAATGAAACATATTTTAGTTACATACCATTTGTCATTAGGACCTAGGGGAAAATTGAGTTCTTTGTTCTGCGTTTTCATAAGATACCGAACACATTTGATAAATTTAAAAAATCGAAACAATAATTCAAAAATTAATAATTTTAAAATTCTTTTATGGGCTACAAAAACGACCATTTCGAAGATTGATTACTCTGGGTAGGTAATACATATATTTTCTGGGGAACAAACAAATAATTTTACGATCATTCCCTAACTAGATAGGTATGATAATTTATACCATATAAGAGGGTCGATTCTTGTTAAATAAATAGACAACAATATTCGTTCATTACTTCATGATGCTCACCTCCAATAAAGTTCTCCTACAGCGGTATTAGCTTCATTAATATTTGTCAGCCTATTAATCTTCTAAAGCCGTCAAGATAAAATAAAATAGTAAAATAAGAGGCAGGGAAACAGGAAAATGTAGAAGCCCATTCTGGCCTCAGGGGCTCTGCAGCAGACTATTAAACCCGACATCCATCTTTTTAAATGTTTTCCTCTCTTCCAAGTTTCAGCTAAATTTATAGTAGGCTCCGTTTTTTTTTTTTAGTTTCAGTTTCTTGGCCGCCGCCATTGGTGGAAGGAAGATATGGTGAAGATTGGCTTGTTTTCCATCGTGAGTGGAAACTGAAGATAGGATCAGAAATTTCAGAAGGCCCAAGTAAAAGCTTGGATTTATCGTAAAAAATCCAATGTAGGTAAAAATACCTATATTGTTTTAATATAGCGCAGCATACTTTGCTGCTAGAGTAGTAACAATAAAAACCGTATGCGATTGTTAAAAAAAAAATGAACCTTATAATATGTCTTAAGAAAGTATTTGGGGTTAGGGCTTAATTTCCTATTTCAAATTTTTAGGAAATACATAAGAAAAAGCACTCAAGAAAAACTTTATTAATGTGAATTTGGTTAGTTGATTTGGCCGAAGGGTAAATATCTTTAAATTAATCAACAACTTGTACATCTATTATATTCTTTATAATATGAAATATTTCGGTATAATTTAACTGAGGAAAGTTCTTTCGAAAACATCCACTTTTGGTAAAATTTTATTCATATATAGCCTTGCGAGCTGCACTCACTACTATACTATTATCGTTAGTAGACATCTATCTAGGATTTAAATAAACTGTTTTAGATGGGTCCATTTGAGGCTGGCCCATATAATTTTGAAATTGTAAGCAGCTTTGTCTACCTCGGGTCTGAGATCAACTCTGGAAACGACATCTCTCGAGAAGTCAGCAGAAGGATAGCATAAGCGAGAAGGTGCTACTTTGGCCTTGCGAAGCATTTTAGAAGCAGGTTCCTGTCTAACAGGACCGAAATCACCCTCTACAAAACCTTCGTCCGACCTGTTTTAACTTATGGATCAGAAACATCAGCCTTTAAGAAACAAGATGAAAATAGGCTTGAAAGATCAATTTTGAGAAAGATGGTGGAATTTGGAGAAGAAGAAGAAATGCCGAACTAGCTGGCCTGTATCCCCATACATACTTGGTAAAGTTTATCAAGATAGGACGACTTCGATGGGCCGGGCACTCATTGACTCCGCGAAACTGAAGAGCTGTAGTAGCTGAACGGATTGACTGGCGAAAGCTTTTGGAGGAGGTCCAGTCTCGGTGACGGGATGTAGAGCCACCGATGTATGTATCTATGTATGTTTTAGATTTAACTGTAGGGGGAGGACTGGTGTAGGTTTTTTGATCTTTTTTTTTAACATATTCTGAAGTGTACTTGTTCAGTTTCGAAAGAAGTCCCCTCAGCTTTAATAATTGATAGAAATACCGGAATATTTTAAAACGTTTTTGAGTTTATTATTTCTAAAAATCTAATCTCGAGGAAAAAAAAGTAAAATAAATCAAGTTGCATAAATATGTAAAACGAGTAAATAGGAAGAAAACATAGAGCGACATGTAACGATCTAAACCATTTGAAAAAAAAAAAGTAAGAAATAAATAAATGTGAAAGGAACTTGTAAAAGAGATTATTTTTCAAAACTGAACGTGTCCACTTTCTGTTTATTTCATTACTTTTATTTATTTTTTTGATATAAAACCTTACGACGTGCACACACTACTATACTTTTATCTATTTAAATATCTTGATTGTTTTGGATTTAGCTTCAGAAGGAGGCCTGGTATACTGTTTTTACTCTTTCTTAAAAAAAAATTTTCCAGTGGACATATTCAATTTTGAAAAAGAACACCTCAGGCGACAATATACCACAATGGAAACAATGGGATTCCTGGCAGAGTATAAGTCCGACAACAAACCAACGAAACATTACAATGAAAAGTTTTCAAAAAGGACCGGGAATTTAACATAGTTGTAAAAACATCCATATGTGTTAGACAATAGTATATTCATCCAAATATCCATAGTTATTAAATAAGATTTTAGAAATATAATCACATTTAAAGTGAAAATATAACAATATAATAGTGAATGACAATAATAATAGTTTTATCCGATCATAGTGAAAGTTATAAGGAAATTGGTTATCAGGATTCGAGGATTTATTTTTGTTCGAGGAAAACCAAACAAATTAACTATCAGTATAGGTTCCAGTGAGCGATGAACAAAGCTAGATCAGTATTAGTCTAAATTGTGTGAAACTAAATTCCTTTAAGGCTATGCTGTTCAGCTTTGTTTTTTTAGTGTGCCTCCCAACCCCCCCCCCCCCCACCATTTCTCCTATTTATTTAATCAAAATTGACTTTTATTCACCTTTGTATCCTAAAACAAATAGTTTTGTTAAGTAAAATTTAAAATTCCTAATGTGTTAGCTTTTCAAAGTGGCCTTTAGATTTAGTCAGATGAAATCGTTTTAAATAAGCTTTGCTTTTTCCTTGTTTGTGCTTTCAATTTTTTCAAAGTTTGTTAGTGAAATACCTTGAATAAAATAGTATAGTTTCCGCCCTTTTTTGTTGATTGCCATTTTGATTTCAACTTTATATCATGTAAGTTAAAATATATTTTTTATATAGGATATAATAACGTTGTATGTTTCATTACAATTTATCTAAAGTGAACACTGAAGGTTGATTAAATATGTTTATAAATAAGTAATAAAGAAATTAAACAGGCAAACAACCCCTCCACGAGAAATAAAAGTTGAACTAGTTAGTCTAGTTTAAAAGTAGAACGAAGCTCACAATAGAGGTCCAATTACAAAGAAGTCTGAAAGTTCAGAAGTTAGGGTTGGTTAAATGAAATGAAGTTCCTTAGCCGATTTGACAACGATGGCCCTGGAATACATGATTACGCAATGAGAAAAGAATTAAAAAAAAAAAAAAATTAAAACTATAACTTAAAACAACAATTCATAATTCTGAAATGTTATAAATAAAAGTTTAACATTATGAGTATAGGGTATATTATTAAGTTATTATTATTAGTTTAAGATAATTTTATAAAAGTCGGCAGTTTAAAATTTCTTTTTTTTTTTTCATTTTCAAATAATGTATGCTTATCTTATAATTATTCTCCGTTTTCTTAATCTTATCTTCTTGGACCGCTATGCAATGTGAAGTTCTTTTTTTTTTTTTATCCGGATCCACTAATCGCTATTCTCCATCAACTGTCTCCTCTTTAACTCTTTTCCTACTCTGGTTTCATTTAACCTGCCTCCCAAATCTTCCTGAACATCCCCTACTTTACACATAGCTGGCCGCAAGATATTCTGAAGTTCGGAAGCCATGATCAAACCACTTCAGACGGTTTTCCCCTATCAAAGTCTCTGCACGGCTTGAACCAGGATTTTTCTGATTTTGTTTTCTATTTTATCATTTGCAAGAATCTCTATGACTCGATAGAGTACATCTTTATAGGGACGAATGTGTTTATAAGGAAGGCCATTTTAGTCTCTCTACTCATTTTACTCTAGCTCATGATCGCATTAAAGCGCCTTCTTCTCGACCTCTGTGCGGTGGAGGAATTAATGGAGTGCGTTAATGAATGTTCAAAGATTGGTTTTATGAAGAATTATATGATTGATTCTAAAACCAGCAGAAGTCTCTCTATAAAAAGTTTTATAAGAACACCCCTAGCCTATTACTAAAGTGTCCCAGCAGCAATAAAGAGGAGGTAACCACGGAAACTGCTTTTCCTGATTAAAATTTGCAAAGGACAAGACCTAGTATGTTGGCTGACCTGCAAAAGGTCATCTGATAAGTTTCTGAATTGTGGGACGAATCGGTGTAAATAACATTACTGTGGTCTTGGAAGAAACTACTTAATCATTCTGACAATTTGTTCACCAATATTCCTGTGCATGACAGTCCTTCTCAATTTACTAAACAAAATTTCTGCCTGTGGAGACTTTGGTGATGTTGATGAAGAAAATTGGATGTAGTAAAATAAAAACGTGTAGATTATGATTCCAAAAGCCATGAGAAGAACTGTAAATGAGCCAAAAATAACGTTTGAAATCAGTTCTATATTTTGTGCAGCAAGCAGCTTTACCGATGGATTTACTCCTTCTTCACCCACTTTTAGATAAAGCTGCAAGGAACCAAGCTCAGTGGGAAAAGCAAACGAGTATAATGAACTTATTGGTAAAAAGTAAAAAAGAAACCACATTTTCTCTAGTCTGATTCAAATATCACTGACTTGAAACTACAACCAACGGCTAACTTCGCTGTCCTGAGTTAACCATTAAGTGGGAATTTACTTAGTCTCCAAATTAATTTCAAAATTAATAAGACCATTTTTTTTTGTGATTACGAATGTTAGTACGAATACTTACCTAAAAGTGTAAGGTTTAGAAACTTAGAACATTTGGATAACTTATTATTAATTTGGTAATTGAAATGCAAACTTTTACTGATCATGATGAACAATCAGTTTTGAAGAAATTTAATTTTTCTAATACACAATTGTGATTAGAATTTCAGTCATTTTTATGTTGCCCAGCTAAAAAAGAAAAGAGATTCGGTTCTGTAAAATAATTGTATATTTCGTAGCCTTCGGACTGACCACGAGGGGAGATAGGACAGAAGACGTATGAGCGCCTGTGGTCCTTTGAAGAAATTGGTCGCCATTACAGAAAGGTTCTCTGATTAATCTCACTCCATCTTGGTCCGCTCCGATCTTGTCTTCCTCTTTTTAGATCATTTCTGTCTCCTTTCTGAGTTATTGTGTCCACTCCCCCGCTGTCCGAGCACTGTTTGACCATTAGGGAACTAGTGGGGTCTTGCTGGATTGGAATCCCCGTCAGGCTCAGGGTTCAGAAGTAAACCGCACATTTTGAATTGTAATCTTGTTGAAAACCATTATATTCATAAGGAAAGTAAATATACTGAATCCCTTATGACTACAGACGATTAAAAATAAGCGGTCACTTGGAAAATCACGAGAGAGTAAGAACAGAAAAATTTCTCATTTTATTTCCACGTTCTTTTATCTACTTTAATATTAAACATGTTTCCTCAGGCATTTCCTTAAGTTTAATAGCACTGCAAAGTTGGTTTCCGAGTAAAAAAAAAAAAAAAAAAAAAAAAAAAAAAAAAAAAAAAAAAAAAAAAAAAAAAAAAAAAAAAAAAAGTCCCTCATTTTAAAAGTAATATTCCTAAACAAAGTTTAATGAAACCTCTTTTTCAAACCTACAAAAATAATAAGGAAAAGAAAATTAAGGGGGAAAAAAAAAATTCACTAGGATCGGTTGCTCGTTGACATGAAACTGAGCAAGGTTACGAACTTAACCAATTACGATCTCATTATAATTTATAAAACTCAGCTGGTAAGCATAATTTCTTGAATGCCTTTTTAATATAAATAATTGATAAGAAACCGATTAATATCTATTACTTTTAGAAAAAATATTCAAGAACAGACAACGTTATTTTAGGTAACTAAAACAACAGGTAACTATTACATGATTGTATGATTATATACATCTTTGAATCAACTATCAGATCATATGATCTTAATTGTGATGAAAGACATAATATACATAGCAACATCAGCAATAAGTATTGTCCTTCGTAATAAACATTGAAGTATAGCTTTACTTTTCGTTCTGATGTACTAATAATAATCTATGAACTAATATTTATTGAACAAAGACATAATTTAAACTTTATTTGCTGTGAATTATAAGACTAAATACAAATGGCACTTCCAGATCTCCACGGTCCCTAATTAGAGGATACGAACAATGGCTCTTTGTTCTTACAAGCTAATACATAGCTAAGCTATAGCGGTCTATTTTCTTGGAAATATATACTCCTTGGATGTACAGACATCCAATTTTCATATATAAAAACAGTTTTTTTTTTTTGTTTTTTTTTTTTAATATAAAAATAGTTTGACGGTATAGGAGGAAGACCGAAGATGTTATTGTTTTGTAGATATTTGATAAAACACTGTGGATATATTTTTTTATCAAAATTGGTTTTTAACTGGAAACTTACTCAATATTTCAACTCAACTAAATATTATTTTTAAACAATGTTGTTATTACATTCCCTCCAAGACATTGTCATAAACGGAAATGAAAGTGTTTTTAATATATTACTTAATTTAAAACATCCTACCTCTCTAAACATTCCCTTTGATTTCGCTGCGGAGCGGAATTTTCCAACTGCATAATATAGCCCAGTGTTCCCAAGGTAACATTCTTGGACCAGTCTTCTATATCATCTACAACGCAGATATCCATAATAATACAGGTACTTCCATAGCAAATTTGCTGATGAAACCATTCATTTCATCTTGATCCTGAAATGGCTTCCTATCATATCAAATGGTATTTGTCTCAGATTAAGTATTAGAGCATGGAATCCTCACACCAAACTTTAAAAGGTTAGAGCTTAATAGACACTTTTTTGTTCAAGTTTTTGTTTTTGTCGAAAACCAATTTTTTATTTATATTACCACCATTAAACCTTTTTGAGCCTATAGACCTAAGCTGTGGGGACAACAAAACAATCGAATATCTAATGCATCCAATCATTCCAATAAGAATTCATTACTTCTATTATAAATGTTCCGTACAATGTCTTCAACAAAACCCTATATAATGAACTCAATATACCTGTAGTCCTTGACACCATTATATTTTCAAAATATCATCAAAACCTACCATGTGATATATGGTTTCCAATTCCTAATATGGTTTAGGATTATCCAGTTCCACACATCCTTGTTTTTACCTCGCAGATTAAAACGGCAATGACAAAAAGATCTATTTTTAACATTTATTTTATTGGTGTTCTGGCAATGGCCAACTTCTAAGCTCAAAACCTCAGTGATTGTTCATATTGCTCTCTTTCAGCCTTCACTGGATTTTGGCACTAGTGACGAGACTGAGAGAATAGCGCTGGGATTACATTCGACCTGGCTTCCAAGTGTGAGGGTACAATCTTGGTTCCGATTTTTTTTGAATGATTGTATAAATTGTGTTATTGTAGTCAATTTCTTTTTTCTTTCTCTATTTTAGTTTATTTCTTTAAATATTTTTTTCTGATTATTTTTTATACTTTGTATCTTGTATACTTAGAGATTATTTTAAACTTTATTTCTTTATTTTTATTGCACGTGCTCTATGAAAGGATTTACTGGCATCCATATGACATGTAATGTTTATTCAATAAAGATCTCTTCTTTTTTTGACATATTTTGAAATGAAGGAAAGTAAAAATAAGTTCATTTCAATACTCAAAGAATACATATTGACACACAACACTAAATAAACAAACAGCTGAAGTGTATTTGTATAAAGAGCTTTTTATCCAACATTAATTCCTACTCTACAGTCAGGGACCGCGATGTCCGAGCCAGTTGAAGCAAAGGCCCAGCACAGAAGTTCGTGGGTTCTAGATCTGTTTAAGTAAGTTAATATTCTATCTCGTGGTCAGTTAATATTCTATCAGTTCCGCGAAATTAATTTTGAGCCAATTACTCATGATAGGATTCGGAGGCAAACACTTTATATCGGTATGGTGTTGGCTAAAAGACCAAGTTTCCAACTTTCCGGATTTGTTTCCAAATAAATACAATATATTTCTAATGCAATAGTATAAAACATCGCATTTTATGATCAACTAAGTTGTTTTATACAAAAGCAATAAAAAGAGTCATATTTGGTTTATTCCTCACTCAGTGGTGTAACGCTTACTGGGCATGCTCAGTATGAGTGTAAAAATGATTTATTTTATAGTATTATATTTTGTTCCGTAATAATTTTTATTTTGCCCATTTAGTTATTTACCTTTTATATGTCATGATTTTATTCTTTTTTATTTATTTTATTTTCTTGTCGATAAGGCGTAAATGTATACCAGCCTAAACTGCGGCAGATTATAATATTTATCAAAAAAAACATTTAAAAAAATAATAATAAATACTGTATAACATTACAACACTGTGGTGAAGTTGGAAAGCGGCAGAGACATTGACTATGAATAGGAAAAGAGAAATGGAGGAAATAAATAAAACTGAGAGAAAAATCATCAGAAAGTTATTGAGGCCGAATAAGACGGACGAAGGATATAGACAGAGAAGCAGACAAGAGAGTGAAGAAATATCAAACATACTTTACGACATGAAGAAGAAAAGGTTCCAGTTCTTTGGTCACATCAAGAGAATGGACAACTCACGTTTAACAAAACAGACTATTGAATATACAGAAAAGATCAGGAATATAGGATGGATAACTGAAGTAAAGAAGGATCTTAGGGAAGCTGGAATAACAGAGAGAGATAAAACAAACAGATAAATGGGAAGTCTGTCAGGAAGAAAAGAGAATTAAAACAGGAACCAAATGGTATGAAGATAGAAAGAAAGCACACAGCGAAAAAATAAAAGAAATATGGAAGATCAAAAAGGCACAAAAGAAATTAATGCTCTGTGTTATCCTCAAAGACTCATTCGTATTATTAATAATATAAATATTGTATATACCTAGTTCATATAGTTTCCTTAATGTTGGTCGCTCTTCTAAATAATTATCTATGTACAATTGCAATTAGTTTTAGGTTGTCAACAAACGTAAGAAATTCTTACTATTCTTAATATAAATATTCAAAGTACTACTGATTCCATCTGGAAAACGATGACATCATACCCTGGTTGCTGTTTAATTTTTGGTATGATTCGTGTTACACCGCTCAAAACAGAATTAACATTAATATTAGAGGTAAGAGATATTTCTTACTGACTGATAGAAATACTAATTACAAATACTTAGTGGCATCTAGCCTCATATCGACGAAAGACCGTAGACGAAGCAACCAATCTTCCAATTTCCAGATTATCACGGTCGAGCTGCAGATAAAGCTTGATCTAATCCAGACTAATAACCTAGGACCAATATCTCGACGGCGGTTTTAATCCAATCTCAAGGGCCTTCACAACAGGCACCATTTGATCTTGTTAGTTATTTGTTAATTGTTTGTTACTCGGCAATGAGCTCAGCTTTAAGATGGGCTACAAGCAACACGAACTATACCAGTAAATCCCCTATTAGAAAACTGAAACAGATTTGATATAAACATATGTAAGTTGTATAAATACATGTTAATTATACATGAAATGCTGAGTTAAAAAATTAATAAATATCTTACATTCAAATGTCACCGTAAAATGAAAATTTATCCACAAAACTAATAATTAACTTTAGCATGTATATGCTGAAGTTTTAGAGATAAAAAAATCTTTAGCTGCTTCACTCGTTTTAAAATGAAAGAGAAATTAATATATTTTCACAACGTTAATCTATACCAGACTATGCATAGAGAACAATCATTGGATCGTAAAATCATTTTTAATATTACACCATAAGTTTCACATGGCATTTCTATGATTATATTTAGGGTTTAGACTTAAAAGAATCTCGTAAAGGGCTCACTTGCTCTTGATTAAAATGATCTATGATGAAATAAGAAGCTGTTATATGAAATATGAAACCCCAGTAGAAAAGATGCAAAATATAAAAAATGGCATTTCAATACTTATTCGTTATTTAATAACTAATTAGACATCTTTTCACTTTTGATAAGATGGTGTATCACAGAATTTTCAAATTTGAATTTCATATCGATGATTGATTCGCTTGGAATCCCCACGCAAGATTAAAAATCGATTTCGACAATTCAAAGACTTATTTGACATACGTTATGTTCTCCATATTCACCGTAAAATATCTACAGATTCGTTGTCAGGAATATTTGGTATTGCGTATCAGTTCTCTTCATTTGAAATCCGACGTAAAATATTTCATGTTTTTACTACGCCAACAATCAGAGTTGGGCAAAAATTACTTAAAGTACAACTACACAAGTACAAATACAGTAATTGGAAAGTAGTTGCAACTACAAGAAAATCTGTAATTTTACTTGCCAGTTCCCAACTAATTTTACCAAATACAGTACTTGTAGTTGAAAGCTTCCAAGTACAACTACAGTAGTTGAGAAAAGTAGTAGGGCGGCGAATTCTAACTAGTACTTGTAACTGTACTTACAGAGCCACAACTACAGGTACTCTGCTTTGAAACAACTTAATTGACATTTTTAAATTTTGATAAGGTGATATGGTCACATACCTATTTACAAACACTTTTGTATGGGTGAAAAATCACTAAATTAATTTCAATGAACTAGTCAATAACGATCTTGATATATCATATGTTGGTGATTTGTCACAAACCATATACTTATTATCAATATAAGTGATAATATTGAGTAACAGTCGAGGAAACTGTTGTCAAAATGGGAACCAATGGAAAACAGAAGTTTTTCTTGTTACCATCAGGCATGAGTGCAGGAATTTTACAGTTTGAGAATTTACTTCTAGGGAAGGATAGTTTTCTCTGTTTTTCCCAAAGTAAAATTTTTATCAGGGTAAAATTTCAATGTGATTTTCTATTCTGAATTAAATGAGACTAACTCATAGTCGATAGGATTATTAGTTGAAATATATAGCTAAATAATAGGTTCGCGGGACTGAGTTTTTAAAAAGAGCGTTTTTATTGACAGACATACATTATACAAGAAAAAGCACAATTTACAGCCTAATACAAGAACTGCGTGTTGAACATCTGTGAACCCTACGAGTGGCTATATCAGTGTGTCAGCCGGGCACAGGTGGGGGTGGCCTTTTATACAGTTATCTAGGAGAGGGGATAGTGTACATTTATTTATTATCTCTAATACCATTGGGTTTCCATAACTATATATTGAATTTTATTCCACTTTTTGACCATTTGGCCCCACTGCTGCAGCGAGGTCAGAGATTACGGGTACATTGAAAATTTACTGTCGAATTATAAATTTATTGATTATTAATATAATTGTTTGATATGTTTTTCTCGGGCTCACGATTGTTGTAGAAATATAAGAAATATAAATACAGCCCACTGTTCTATGCTCAATCAGAGAGATCGTCATTACAGCCATTCTGATTTCACAGCCGATTGATTCGCGTAAAGATATACTAAATAATGAATATAAATATAACCGAACTCCATCCTGAGACCAATTGAAATGATAGGTTATAGTAAGCTTGGTCAGAAACTAAAAATCACTCCTGACCTAGAGATCAAAGATTCTGTTAAAAAAAAAAAAAAAATGTTGCATATATTTTTTTTAATGCGCTATAACTCCTGCTTACAAGTGTCCCATTCAAACAATAATCCTACAGCAGAGCATCAAGTGAGCAAGGAACTAATGCCAACTTACTTAACATTCTAGACTGTGAGGACGTAGCGACAGGAGGAGCTCTCCCATCAGCGGTGGGCCGGCCCCCTGCAGATAATTGGATGAGGGAGACGACACTGTTTGTCCAACGAGGTTGACTTTAAATAGACCCTTCTGCCTCACCGAGTTTTTTAGCGGCCCTTGAGTAAATTACTCCCGATTCGAGGGTGACCTGATTTCAAGGGTTGAGCCACTTCGTTAGTACCATCTTGTACTCTCTCATTCATTTGTGCTCAATGCGTTTGGAAAAAAAAAAAAAAAAAGTAATGATTGATACTTTGTTTTAAAAACAATTTAAATTGTATTTGTTGTCTATATAACATTGTTATTTAGTTAATCCAGGTTTATATTTTAAAAATAAAACTATAAAATAAAGGGTTAGAAAACATTTTAACAGTCCTTCAAATTTATTTTTGCTTATTTATTTATTTTAGCAACGTGTTGCTTCCTACCTTTATACTATTTATACGGGCTATGTACCGTATCTATCTCTAGATGTAAATACATAGTTGAGCTATATGGATAAACTGGTTTTCAGATCTGCCAGAATCTGACGATTTTTGGCGACCGAAGGACATCCTTGGCTACTCTCCTCCCCTACTTAGAATTAGTTTTCGTCCTAAAGGTTCTTTTTTTAAGATAACGCAGGAGATCTTTGGTACACATATATATTTGTTTTCGTTCAAGGGATTATATTTTTTAATATTCCAGGATTTAACGTTTATTGGTATGAAATTCGTTTAGTGGTATGAAATAATACTTACTAACTCATTTACTGTCTCATAAACACATTAAGTCATAAACACAAAATGATGAATTCTTTACTATATTTGGTTGTAGCAGAGGCTATTGCAAGGTAATATTGTTGTTAAAATACTATTCAAATGGAAATATCCAGTACAAAAAACTTATTATAAAAATAAGTTATATATCAATCTTTAAACTTTTTTTTTATATCAATTTATTGAAATTTACAACTATTCAAATATGTAGATCAAGTAAATGACCTGATAACGATTACATTGACATGTAAAATCATGTAAAAAAGAACTACTCATCAGTAGCACTTCAATAAAAACTCTACACTAGATCTCTAGGCTATCATCTTTTCAGACGCCTTGGAGGATTATCGGGAATGGAGTGCGAAGCAAGTTGAAAAACTAATGGGTTTGAGTGGTTATGAAGCTTACTATGGAAGGATAAGTATCTGGTTTGGGCTAACTCAGAGCATTATATGGAACATTCAGGTCTTTATGATGAGTTTATTAGAGACAAAGTAAGGGGCATTTAGGATTATTCGAAGGATTTTGGATAGTAAGGATTGGATAGGAGATGAATTGGATGGTTTAGTAGAGCCACAAATTTTAACTCCGTACGTCCAAATAGGTCTAATCACAGTCATGTAAATAAGTCTCTTGTAATGAATTGGGAGGTTTGATCGTTTGTCTAGTAAATGTTGAAGTAGTCTGTAGCGGATCTGTTCAACAGGAATTAGTGGAATATCATTGAATATTACTGTAGGACAGGATTCTTCAAACTGATATTTAAGATTATTTAGCCTGAAAAAATGTTATCTGACAATGAGTATTAGATTTGATAGGTTTCGGCCCTACATATTCGATATAATAAAAAAAAAACATACCTGCTTGACCATTTACTGTCACAGCATGTCTTTGTTCAATATATTTATATACACAGGAAAATTATATTGCACTTATAAAACGAAACCTATCAATTGTTTTTTCATATACTGGATTCTCAACCTATATTTTGTACCTGTTTATGTCATGTGTGGGAGTCGTAGACGCTCAGTGGGTGGGAGGCTCATTTTACAGCATTGAACTATAAACCCACGGACCCAGCTCAGATGGGATATTGTAGTTAATTGGATAATAACAGGCAACATTGGGTTCTAGGAATCCTCGTTGGTTACACTTCCAATTAAGGAAAAACCTGGTGGTTTTGAGTGATTTCGACTTAATCCGCTTTTATTTCGTTAGTGTAAATTTTATCTGTTAATTTTATAGCTGTTTTTATGATGTTTTCTATGGTATTTAGTTAAAACAGCCCTATCAGAACACGCACAAAAACTGAACCACAAATTTAATTTTGATAAGGTAAAAATCCTACAACATGAAAGAAAAACACATAATAGAAAAATAAAAGAAGCAATATACATAAATAAAACAATCAATAATGCCTTTAACTACAAAACAGACACTGATAAAATAGGAACAATATATGCAGGTATAATTAATAAATTAATAATATAGATTGACCAACTAAGGACTAATAACAATAGTTAGTTTGTGATTGACCCTTGTACCCATAAGGTTGAAGAGTTATTATTTAGATATGTAAATGGAACTGACACGGTGTGTTAACACCAAGAAAAATTTTTTTAAAGGTAAAATTATAATGATATATAAAGCGTAAATTAAATTAAGAATTTATTGTGTTTGATGTTAAAAATAATATTGTAGTGCAATTTTAATGAAATACTGTTTCAGTCTGAGGATGGGACATTGTTGTTCCCGAAACATGTAACATGATTTATTAATAATAAAGAGAAGTGAATGCCATGAATAATGAAATAATTTCAATATATGTAACTCCTTCATTGAAGAAATGACTAAGGATTCTTATGCTTAAACTTTATTTTGCACTAAATTGCACAAATTTGACTTTTTGATCTTAATTGCACGAATTCGGGTTTTACTTCACGAAATTGCACAATTGAACCAAATTCATCTAATTTTATTCACTTAACCATTTATTTTTTGAAAATTTTACTTACGATTATTATGCACATTTATAACAATTATTTATATTAAAAAGGTTAATTAGTTTTAATTTGAAAGTAAAAAGTAGCTTAAATCAAATGTATTTGGGACCTACTACTTTTAAATAATCGTATTGAATTAGGAGCTTTGAGGATTTAGGCAAACATTGAGGATCGACGTACTTCCTAGAACTAAGACGTTTCCTCAGAAAATTTTACTCCCCGCTTCCCATTTCATTCCCCACTTCTGATTTAGTACAAAGGGCTAGTTGTTGACAAGATTTTAAACTATTAACTTTGGAAATGCCAAAAACGTCTGCGAGTGCTTCTACAAAATTGAAACAATGGACCAATTAATATTCAGAAAGCTTAAAACGAATTGAAAATGAAAAGATGTTTATTTTTAAAATTCGAATAAATCCTTAATAAAAACTACGGCTACATTCCTTAAAAAATATTAAATTATTGTATCAACGGAAAGGAAATAGAAGCTGATAACCTGGACTCATCCATAATCGCATGCTACAAAAATTGTCCTGTCACGTCCATAGATGTATAACATTCCTTTTCTTTGCTAAAGAACGTTTTATTTAGTGACAAGCTGCATAATTTTACTCAGATATATTTTAAAATTTATAATGTCGTACATTTTCACGAAACTTTTAAAAACTAATTTATTTTTCAAAAACATTTAATTATATTTTATTTCCACGTAAAAGGAAATTCCAATAAAGATAGTTTATATTTGTTTTTATTAACAATTTTTTCCCCAAATTTTAAAGTATTTCAGATTGAATTAACAATAAAACGAAACGTTTGTCAAAATGTCATTAAGTTTATTCAAGGCTGGTTAAGTTTTGCATATTTGTGTAAATAAAATGGATTGCTGCATGTATTAAGTTTTTAAATTCACGTTTTGAGTTTTTTACTGCACGATTTTGCATGTTTTGAGTTTTTTACTGCACATTTTTTTTTTTTTACTGCACAAAAATCCGGTCTCTACTTATATATATATATATATCCACACATCGATTGTTATATATCGTTTTATCTATATTATATAATAAATGTAACATACAACCACATATTTTAAAAAAATATATATTCTCGGCCATCTATGGACCTATATTTTAACAGTCTGTTCCTTTTGCATGGGCTTTAACTTTCGCTCAGTATTACCGCATTCGTTTCCTGTGATCTCCCTTCAGTCCACTCCTTACTAGTTTTAAGCTTTGGCTTTTTGATGGAAAACCTGGCGTTCTTGGAGTTTCTTTTTAAACGGAACACGTTTCTTTCTGTCCTCGTGTGTGATCCATACTTCTCGGATATCGTTTTTTAACATCTAACGGTTGAATCGTAACTCTAACGGACCAACGTGTAAGGCGGAACGGAGATTACAATGATACACATGCATTTCAAAGAGTATTATAATTATATAAAAAGCTATATATATATATAAGTCCGTGATATACACCAATATACGGCTAAATATTTATGTATAGAAGCAATGGCTATAATAGAATTGTATTTTGTTTCGTTTATAGCAGACTAACTCATTTTTAAAATCGTTCATAATGAAGTATATTCTAAAGGCCGTTGTTAAGGACATTAAGGACACAGAGGAAAACCGTAAGAAAACAAGAAACATTTCAGCCATTTTTTGAGTGAATTTGAAAAGCTGTATCCTTGTCCCCGTTTAAGCTACAGAGCTCATTTTCTGCTTAAATTGTATGAAATTTGATGTAGTCTAATTTTGATAATACTGAGCTTTTCTTCAATACCAACCGTGCAGCAGATATTTTGGGGAAACGTAGAAAATTGCCCAATATTTGGCTCTCAAAAACAAAACTAAGAATATTTCAAAAAATAAAAACAATCAGAATGAAAAATTTTACTAGACAATTAGGGATTCCTCGAGAATATTGTTCGCCACCCCTTGCACTTAGGGATAGGGTCGGGTTACCTGGAGATTCGGATTAACGGAAGTCGGACACAGACAAAATAAAACAAAGAAATAAAAAGAATATAAGGCAGTTCGGGGTTCAAGGATGTAGAGAGAGGGCACAGGGTCGTGGAAATTAGTTGGTAGTCCAGTTAATAAACATATTGTAGAGTGCATAAAATATGCAAAAATTTTTAGCTTCAGATCTCCGTTAAGAGTGGTTAGAGAGTAAACTAAAATCGATAATTTTCAAAAACAAACTATTTTGTTTCTCACTGTTTTTCAAACATTTGCTTCAAGTGCCAAAAACGCATATTTCATTTTTCCTATGAAGCAATCGTGGAAAGCACTAGAAGGAAGCAAATGTTAGGTAAAATTCTTTCCTTTTTTTCTTCCCGAAAATTACCGATTTTCAATAACGTATATCTTAAACACTGTTGAAATTTCGACAAATATTTATGAAATAAATGTTTTAGGGAAATTTACTAGCTTTAATTTTGATTTGTAAAATATTTTTATAGAGTTCACTGTTTTTGAGATATAATCGAAAAACACAAAAATGGGACTTTCTACCCAACCGCCACTGTTAGCTCACCCCTCACTTTTAGTATGTTTAACTTCTAACTACTTCTAAGGAAGCTATGAAGTCAAAAATGTTTGCATATTCCATGCATTATGACTGTTGTGGAGGAGGCCCGGGTTCTTGTAGGCCCGTAGTGCCTTATAATAATAAAAAAAAAAAGACTCGTATATTTAGCTAAAAAAACAAACACAAAAAACACGGGATTGAATTGCAGTGTTTATTACATTATATGCTTGTCATTTTTGTAAGACTAAATACTATATCTTTTAAAATATTTATTTTTTTGTTTATTTCTAATTTTTAGACAAAAAAAAAACTTTTTTTTTGTGGTTATGTAACGGCATGGAATCATTTTATTTTCTTAAGGATAGCGAAAATTATTTATGTAAGTTATTACATATACATTATATGAAAATCTTAGACCCTTCTAGAATGTTTTCTTTAATGATGCTGCTATTCTAGAGCACCTCAGATAAAAGTTCACCCCAGGATGGTAAGTTGGGTCTTGAGGTTCCCCGACGAAGTTTCGAGTAGTTTCTGGTTCGTTAGGCGGGTTGTTGCCTGCCCAGACTGCAGACGACCCTCTTTCCTTCGTCTGCCTTTCGGGCAATCCTTACAGCGGCTGGGGCAAGAGGTAAAAAGAAAAGGTTTCAAGTTGAAAATCCATGAGGCGATGTTCTTCAGAATTTTACCTATTTTATTTCAAGAGCTGATATTAGGTTTGAAAAACCTAATTGTAAATATGTTGGAGAATTTTAATAGATAATATTTTAACTTGACCTTCGACATCTTCAACATTTACTAGACAAACACGCTTAGTAACAAAGGTTCATTTAAAAGAAAGAACTTATATCTAGTTGGACATACAAAGCTGAAATCTAGGGGCTCCATCAAACCATCTAATTTATTTCGAATCCGATCTTTGCAACCCAAAATACTATGTATACCTTAATATTCGAACCTAATTGGATTGAAACCTTCTCTTAATTCCCTTTCCTGTTATCCACTTCTTTATCTCAATAACGTTTCTTTTCAGTTCACAAACTCTGTCAAAAACCTTAGAGCAGTATTCGATCAACATCTGTATTGGAATAATCATATTTTCCACATTACCCGAAAAACCATCTCCATCCTCAAACAGCTCCTAAGATTCCGTGAATCTTTCCCTCGCAATACCCGTCAATTGTTAGTATCCTCCCTCATCCTTTCCGACCTCGATTATGGATGCTTAGTATATGGAGGACTGTCTGGCGAGCTTGAAATGAAGCTGGAAAGATTAATGAACTTAGTGTGAAATACTAGTATTGTAGCCAAAATCGAACCACTAGTAAAATAATAAATAAGAAAATAAAAAGTGTTATAAAAAAAAAAAAAAAAAAAAAAAAAAAAAAAAAAAAAAAAAAAAAAAAAAAAAAAAAAAAAAAAAAAAAAAAAAAAAAAAAAAAAAAAAAAGCGCGTAAGTATAAAAAATATTATCGAGAGGGTCCTACATTACACTCAAAGAAATCAGTATCTCTGTTTATACAATAATATAAACATTTTTTCAAATTGTTTAGATTTACGAAATATATTTAAGCATAAAATGTTTAGATTTTTATTTTATATGCTTTATTTAATTATGAGATCAAATGTACTATTTTTTTACAACCTATTATAACAACACACATAATCGAATTCTCTATTGATAACACAACTGTGGAACTGTGTTCCAGAGTTTATACCAAGACATGCATATCTTTGAATATGTGGTTCGGTCGATAGTAACATCGGCTAATTGGAAGAGATACTTCTGTCGAACACCTGCTTTCAGTCGTTGAATATAAAACATCTTGTACTGGGGGCTTTGTATTCAACTTGTTACGTTAATTAACGTTGTATAAAAGGTGCTGCCTCGAAAGGAAGCCAACTTACAGAGAAATATATATATTTTAAAATACAAATTTTAATTAAAGGAATTTTTACGGATAAAAGAAAAGAAAAAAAGTATTTATTGACAAGACTATCATATTCTTCATAAAATAAAAATTTAATTAATTCTTTTTGGAGTTGGTTTCAGCCAAGGAGGACAGCTTAATACCGCCATTGCAAGAAACTATCGAATGACACGTAATAGCGATGTGGCGGTTATGAAATCCCTCCCATTGGTGTAGGTCAATAGTGAGGGAATGTGCCCATGTGGTCTGAGTGAACTACCGCAGCGCGGGCTGGCGCGTGAGGGCAAGCAACGTTGACAGTTGTGTTGTACTGGCAACGATTGTTATGGTAATGGCTACTAGATAGGCTTAAAAGAACAGAATACACATATGACCTTCCGTTTTGAAAATAACCCTACAAATACAGTTATTAGTAATTTGGTTACAAGATTGAAGGTTCTAGATTTAAGGATGAAAATTAAGATAGCAAATGCATCAAAAATAAAATTACAATGAAAACACATACGTTTTTTTTTGTTTTTTTAAAATATCTTATCTATTTCAATGATTTTGATGGCATATTTATAAAAATGTTTAATTATAAATGTTGAAACCGTTGACAACTATAATAACTATACCAACTGTAGTTTCGGTTACGGCGCTGACATTGGTTTGGGTAAAGGTGTTGATATTTTCTGTTAAAAATAATTCTAGTACATTCAAAACAAGAAAAAAACTTTAAAAGCTTGACTGTTTTCTAGAGTCTATGAGAATCTGAATAAATCTGAAACATAGCTTTATTTCTTCTTTTGTCTTCCTCAACTAGTAAGCCAAATTTTAATACAGGCCCATTTGCATAGACGAAACAACTGATGTTGAATCACGGTATGTGGCAAATGCTATTGTGAAGAAAATGTCCAATGAAAAAACAAAACCAATGCTTTTAAATATGGAAGTTTTAGAAAATGCACCCACTCAACAATTGCCAATTTTTTAATGATTCCATGGGTGTACTTTAGCCTGGGGCGTAAAACATAAAAAAGTTTTGCTTTTTGTTACTGACTCTGTGCCGTCCATAATCAAGGCAGGAAAAGCTCTTAAAATATTTTACAGAAAATTAATTCACCTTACATGTCTTGCTCATGCTTGTCATAAAATTGCTGAGGATGTACGAAGCGAGTTTCAAGATGAAGATTCACTGATTTCAAATGTAAAAAAAGTTTTTTTAAAAACTTGAGGATGTGATGAGAAAAAAATCCTGGTTTTGAAGAAATCAGAAGAATTGCTCATATTCTTAGTGGGTAGAATTTTAGATAATAAATTTTGCTAACACCAAACGAAATTGCAGCGTTCAAATGGGCGCCAAATACTTCGGTAGACGTTTAAATTATTCTGCCTTCAGATCGAAGTTACTATACATTTGATCAGTTAAAAATGTCGAAACTTCTAACAGTTTTTAGGAATAAATCATTATTTCTTTTTTCTATTTCCGTCTCGACGATAACGTAAAATCACGATTTCTACATATATATTAAAATTATGTTAATTACCTTACTATAATAAAATAGATTAGTTTTCTTTATATAACATATTTGTTATTTTTACTTACATATTCATAGAAAAGTAAATCCATATATATGTACATATTTCAAGTTTTATTTCACATATAAATCCGGTCCCTTGAGATTACAAACGAAAAAATAGTTTGTTCTCTTATATAATAGAATAGATATGAGTATGGTTAATAAACTAATGCTTTATCGTTGCTTATAACAATTTTATCCTCGCCTTATTTAAAATAAAAGTTCTTCCTTCCGTATTCTCATAATTATCTTAATAAAATTTTGATTATAGAGCCGGTTGATGAGGTATTAACTTCGGCTAGGGACCGTAAATAGCTGAACCAGTTTGGGATTTAGTGAGGTTGATCCGATTACTGGGCGATCAAACGCAGACCCCAGCCCCCAGGACACCCCCCCCCCCCCAAGTTGGGTAAAAAACGACTACATCGAGGAGTAGCAACGGGCTCATTATAAAAATGGGATAATGATCAGCCCAACTTTTCCTTCTAGACTTTGTAATAAACCTTTATAAGCTTTTTACCTATAAAGCCATTTATTAATTTTATCTTCCCCTCGGCCCTATTAAGAGCTATTGCTTTTATCCGCTCACTCTATCATTATAAATTTTTGATTAGAAATAAAAAAGAAAATTGATGTACTATATCAGTTATTAATGTTTATAGACCTACTTCTATGTTGATGTGCAATACTGTTTATCATTCAAGCTACAAAGTATTAGGCCAATAATATCAAAACTGATAAATTAACACGATAAAAAAAATATACATTTATACCAATGTGCAGATTTTCACAATTGAATGTAGTGGTTGAGACAAAGCAGCAAATCTTACAAGATCTAACAAAATAGAATTTGCCTTCCAAAAAACTGAAGATACATATAATAAAAAAAAAAAAAAATTTCTGTCGAATCTAAATTGCGTCATTATGAAATAGTTGTTCTACTTGAGAGCTTATATGCCTCTGAATGTTTATCAACAAAAAAAGATATATTGAAAATAACAAAAAGAAGGAAAGAAAAATAATGAGGAAAATATTAGGACCAAAAAAGACTGAAGAAGGTTTTAAACTGAAAATTAATGAAGAAATATATCATAATATTGAAAATTAAGGAATGTAATGAGGAAACGTAGATTGACATTCTATGAACATTTAAAAAAGGAGAATGGTTGGTAGAAGACTAACAAGAAATGTTTCCAATACAGAACACTTTGATACGGGTAGTAAAGGGATGGTGGCAAATATACAACGGGATTTAATGTTGGACAGAGACAAATTTCGGACAGCAGTCAACAAGATCAAATTTCCAGAAGTAGGAAAAACATAAATTAGTAGAAAGTGGTCAGATGAAAGAAGGAAACATCAGGCAGAGGTGATAAGAAAGTATTGGAATGAATGGAAGAGTAAGATACAAATTGTTGAACGTGGTCCACAGATGGCCGAATTCGAATGAAAAATAGTGTAGTTTTTCCAAAATTGTGGAACTGTCATAATAATACAATCAGGATTGATGAATTATTTGCCACTTCAATTGGTATTCATGCCAGTGCCGTAGCCAAAATGAGAAAGTTTCCTGTAACTGGATTAGGGTACTGATTTAGAATTTTATCTACTGGCAACCGCGTACATTTTTAACGTAGCACCAGATTCCAAAAAAAAATTCTGCTGAATACAAATTATAACCGTGTAAAAATGTCATTTGCTTTATTATATTGTCTTAATAAATATGATTTATGGACCTTTAGTTGTTAGCATTGATAATGCAGTCCATTAGCAATTTTCTTAATAGTCTCTGTCCACCTGGATTACTAACTCAAACATTACAATTAAAAATAAGATTTCAAATTATGTTTTTATGTGAACTTCAACCACCTAATATGTTCCATTGTACCAGGATAAAAATTACTCCACAAGGAAATGTTATTGAATAAATAATGTTTCATTGCGTACTTCAATACAAGATTTTTATCGATAAACAAATAAAACTTTAATTATTATAAGGGGATGCTAGTTTTATATATTTTTAAAAATTATATCTAGCTTTCACTATATTTGCCTGTGACGCGTATAGGAGAGTAGCACTATTTGGATTTTTCTTCTCCCGCCCTTAATTAGACTTAAACAGGCTTGGTGTTCTTTAGGGGTGTTTCTGGATAAATATAAATTATGATTTCATATGAATATTTGGGAGCTTGCACTGTAAAAATAATTTGATTGAAGAAGAGAAAGGAAGAATAACGGCAGCCAAATTTGTTTCTAGGCGCTGAAAATGGTTATTAGTTGTATAGAGCTGTCAAGAGAGGCGAAATTGACATACAAAACTATATGAAGACCTATCGACCCAACGCGAGCGAGGCTACTTACCAAAATAAATGAAAAAATTGCCGAACGCTTGAGAAGAAAGATCCTATGCAGAATTTGTAGTCCAGTAAGGAAGGGTACGGAATAAGGAGTTATGAGACCAGTACCTGGAGCAGGATTTGGTAGGCTGGATAAAGAGAGAAAGGATGGAATGTTTTGGACATGTTGTTGATATGGAGAAAAAAAGGTTTTAAAGGAAATATTTGAAAGGGAACCCTGGAGTGAATGGCAGAAAGATCGAGAAAAAGGTAGAAGATGTAGAGGAAGTCTTCACGAGCGTGGGTGAAAAAATGGTTATTATGCTAATATTTTTTTTTATTCCAAGTAACAAATCTGTCATATTTTTACCAGGGGCTTATTACTAGAAGGTATTACATACATACATAAACCATTAAACCCAATTTACCAATCAATTTTCATTAACATATTTGTGTACTATGTATTCCTTACTGTTATATCTTTTGTACAGTATCATTGAAAACCTTTGGGTTCATTGATTTCGCCATTCCCTTTATCACTTCTGCAAGGTGTATGTATCAAGAATCTTAAATATGATTTTATTTAAGTCTGAAACCACTTACCTAATATGCCAAGCCTGTAGTTCATGGTAACTACGACCATTCCTCCATAGGAAGCCAGGACAGTACCGTCGAAGACGTTGCCAGTACTCCACTGGTAGCTCTCCCCGTGGACGTAAACCAGAACTGGGTACCGCCTCGTCTCACGAGTGCCTCCTGTACAACAAAATTTCAAGAAGTATTAACACAATATCCTAAATCGTTTGTACTTAAATTGAATATTTAAGAAAAAAGATTTATATATTTCATTAATGCAAGAACTTGATTCTACTCACAGATGATACCATAAATAAGTAACATAGTTTAATATATATATATATTTCTGATGATGAGTCTATAGTTGACTGTAGGATGTAAGGAAATGAAGAAATGGCCAGGGTGCAGCCAAGTAAATAAACACGTCCAAGTTTTTTAATATTAAAAAATATTATATTTGGCGTGCGTTTCTACCTTCTATACGTTTCGACATTTCTTCACTTACATAATTTATATTTCAATTATTTTCTTATTTCGCGGTTACAGCATATACTTTTTAATTTTGTATTATTATTTTTTTTTTTTCGTTTTATTTTTATTTTATTTTTTATGCTATTTTTTATATATTTTTTATTTATGTTTTATTTAAGTTTATTTATATATGTTTTATTATATTTTATTTGGTTAAGGTCTCTACGGTGCCCAAACTTGGACATTAACCAAAATACATGAACGTAGACTAAATGTCATGCAGATGAAACTTTTAAGGAGCCTAATGGGAATTACGAAGAAAAAGAAAAAAAAATGAATATATTCTTCGTAAGGTTAATGTTAAAAGCTTAAGGGTCGAAGCTCATCGCCTGAAATAGAATTGGACAGGACATTTGGCAAGGAAGAAGGACGAGAGATGGTCCAAGGCATGCACCGAGTGGTCCCCGAGAGAAGACAGCAGGGAAATGAGTCGCCCGCATCTTAGATGGAAGGACAAAATTACACAGTATGTAGGCGACAACTGGTGGCGTGTGGCGAGGGATAGAACCAGGTGGCAAAACTTTATCAGCATATTTAGTTTCTTGTTCTGTTTTAAAAGGTTTTTGTTTATTCCATTGTGCTTTTTTTTTTTTTTTTTTTTGTATATATATATATTTTGTTTCTGTTGGCTGTAGCCGACTTCTAAGTTCCTTCTATGTGCGAGGCTTTTTTCTTTATAGATGCCAATAAAGCTTATTATTATATGTTATTTTATGTATTTATTTATGTTTTATTTTTATTTATTTATTTATTTTTTTAGTTGTTAATTTATGTTTTATTTTATTTTGCCAAACGATACAATCTGCAACAATTATGAGCGATAAATAAATACAATAAAATGTGACAAAAAAATTAGAATTCAATAGTGACTAAATATTTTCTGCGTTTAAATAGTTACTTCATAGTCTAAGTAATTAAAGTAAATTTCAATTGGCAAAATTTAAATAAAATTAACAAAAAGTTTGTTACGAATTATATATATCTATATTTAATTAATATTAATCAAGCGATTAAAAATTTATTAAGAGGTAAATTTTACCTCGTTTTTTTTGGGGATCCAAAGTCTTTTTTTCTGAAGTGGGGTTCATTAATACTTAAAAGTACTTTGCCAACATTGATTAATACGGGGGGGGGGAGGGTATTTCTGGGTTTAAGATTCCTTAATTATAAAATAAACTGATAAATTAGGGACAACAAACAGCGTAGACTTTTTTTTTTTTAAACTTAGCTCTATAAATAGTATAAAAATTTGCACTGATTGTCATAAATATCAATTTATTATTATTTAAAAAAAGAAAAAAAAACAACTCACTGTTTTAGTAAAATGAGAAACTGTTTATTAGATCACGGTTTAACAGAGGATGATCCCTAACTCATAATCAAAACATGACGATATGATGTGAATTAATGAAATAAAACTATTGCTAAAACGCCTTTATACTTTTTGAAATAAAATTCAATTGTGGCATCGATCGAACCATTAATAGAAATACCACTAGGTTACTCGTGATTAAGGAAATTAGTTCTCAAGTATCATGGAATCATCTCCGAAGTAGATAATTTATGGTGCGTATATGATCTAGTGCATACGTATATCTTCGAATATCTAACTCTTAGTTTAGTACAAAGTTAGAAAAATAACCAATCTGAGATAGTGAACTATCATAAAGACTTATTTAAGTAGATGTCACTCTGTTGGCTGCAACAAAACTAATCACAAAAATAAATGTCGAATATTGTTCGGAAGGGTAGTTGTTTATGATAGACATAAACCACGTGTTAAATACTTTTGTAAGATCATATGTTTTTCTAAAATAAAAATTTATTATATAATTTAATATTTAGTAATTTCTTGTTGTATGCCCAGTAATCTAGTAATTTTTTTTTTTTTTGGAATAAAGATAAAAATTGATTTATCAAAACAAGTAAAATATTGAAATTATTAAAATTGTATATCCAATAACGAAAATAATGGACATTTTATAATAATTAATATTTATAACAAACATTTAGATACGTTTTAGCTCTTTTGGTGTTGCCCGGACCGAAATCGACAAACAGTTTCCTTATCAGAAATTAAAAAAGAAAAAAAAAATTGTTATATATTTTTTTCTGCAAGGACCGACCGTTTGGGAGTTATATTAGTTTGAATATAAAAGTCATGTGTGAAACCACAATTTTCTCTCAACTTTGTTTATTTTGAATAATCATTAATCTTTAATTTGATTTAATTATTAATTCAATTAATTTGATCTTTTTAATTTAAAAAATATAAATTGGACAAAACCAGAAGATTGTAGATAGACCATGGCCCATTGTTTTTCCCAATCGAGGAGAGATTGATTTTGACAGATTTTATATTTTTATCTCATTGTCAGTAAATATATTTATTGTATTTACAAGAAAATTCACAATATGTAATTCCTAGTGAGATATTGAACTAAAATACTACTTAATTTCTTAATAAATTATTTAAACATAACAATAAAACAAGAGATATTTTTAATTAGGTTGCTATGAATATTGTTTTTTTTTTTTTATAATAAAATCAGTATATATATCATATATATATATATATATATATATATATATATATATATATATATATATATATATGTATATACATATATATATATATATATATATATATTATATATATTTTTAAGAAGAAGCATTTTTTTATTCAATTTCAACATTCACGAAATTGAATAAAAAAATTTATTAATTATACCTGCATATATTGTTCCTATTTTATCAGTGTCTGTTTTGTAGTTAACTGCATTATTGATTGTTTTATTCATGTATATTGCTTCTTTTATTTTTCTATTATGTGTTTTTCTTTCATGTTGTAGGATTTTTACCTTATCAAAATTAAATTTGTGATTCAGTTTTAGTGCGTGTTCTGATAGCGCTGTTTTATTATTGTTTTATTTACTTATTTTTTTGGTGTCATATTTATGTTGATTAATTCTTTTATATAAATTTTGCTTCGTTTCACCAATAATTAATAAATTAATAATATAGATTGACCAACTAAGGACTAATAACAATAGTTAGTTTGTGATTAACCCTTGTACCCATAAGGTTGAAGAGTTATTATTTAGATATGTAAATGGAACTGACACGGTGTGTTAACACCAAGAAAAAAATTTTAAAGGTAAAATTATAATGATATATAAAGTGTAAATTAAATTAAGAATTTATTGGCTTGATGTTAAAAATAATATTGTAGTGCAATTATAATGAAATACTGTTTCAGTCTGAGGATGGGACATTGTTGTTCCCGAAACATGTAACATGATTTATTAATAATAAAGAGGAGTGAATGCTATGAATAATGAAATAATTTCAATATATGTAACTCCTTCATTGAAGAATTGATTAAAAAATATATTTATATTTATTTACATAAAATATACATATATATATTCTTATGCATCAAAGATATCTCTCAATTAAAGGACCACTCAAACAAGACGGACAACGTTTATACATAATGAATTGGCCCCTAATCATAACCCAATTAACATAAATCAAGGCAGCTATAAGGGTTCTATAATAATTTACAGACGGTTCGGTTGATGCAATATTTAGTCCACAATATTATCATCTAGATTTCGAATTAGCTAGAATAGGCAATGGCTTCAGCCGAGGTAATAAGTTGCTATGATTAATATAATCGTTAGCTTATTGACAGAAATTAATAATAAATTTCCATATTAATGGAATATCATGAAACTTTTTTAATATGATAAATTACTAAAGTAATTAAACATACAATAAACTACTTATCCGTGCTATAAGCATGCGATAAAATTGGTTTAGAAAATCTCTCTCTCTCTTTGTGTTTTCAGGCGGGCATTCGCAGTGGTCAGGACCGCGCAGAAGCAGGGAGTCCTTTTTATCAGAACTCTTTATTTTCCTTTATAATCTGTAAATTAATATAGTGGAAGAAAACTCCTGCTACGAACCTGTGATTAGTATTATTTTTTATATGTACTTTAACTTGTACAACTGACCTAAGCGATATATTAGGAAGTTTGAGTGTTTTACTCTTACAGTGTCGGTGTAAGAGTTAATTTGTAGAAAAACAGTATGAGTATGTAAAAAAAAAATTACAGTTTTCAAAGAAAAAGCAGTTTTTTTGACATTCACGAAAAATGGTTACGACTCTCTTTAAACTGTTACGTATAAAATATTGTCATGGAAGTTATTATTAGTTTTCATGTACTAGTTACCTTCTGTAACTAATGCACGAATTTCTTTTATTTGTTTTTTTTTTTTTTATTTTATAAAATGTATCCATATTTTATGACAGTTCATAGGATATATCGTCGGCCCTATATGAACGAAAGTGAAAAATCGCTTATTTTTATTCCGTTTGTTTAATATTGTTTTCTACAAGGTCTTAGAGTAAAATTTCGATTCTGATTGGCGAATCATAAGCCCGAATTCAGTTGTCATCTTTACGAATTTCTAGTATTTCACCACAGGTAGTCTGTATAATACAACGGTAAACGAACAATATGAAAATGTTTTTTTCACATTCGTTAATTTTAGATAATGCCGACGATATGTGAATGTTGATCTGCATAAATCAACATTCTTTATATTAGGAAGTTTTGCCTTATTATTTTTCTTTCTAAAACAAAATTTTCCATGACTGGGAAAAAGAATTGATAATGGACATGTCTATCCATGATCTACTGTTTTTCCTAATTTAAAATTTTAAAATCAGTCAAAGCTGGGAAGAAATGGAGGCTTAAAACGTGACCCACTTTTATTCAAACAAATCCGACATTTCAAAAATGAATCGCGGATCAATAATACACTAAAGAACTGACGGCGAAGAACACTTCTCAATTCTGAATGCCCCTACGGCCTGGTGCTGATTTCTGATAAGAAATTAAAGCCCCGAACTGGTTCCGTAGTGCGTTTTCTCCGCGAGCTCTTCGATAATTTAAAGATCTTTCGGTAGCTATCCTCGCCGGTACATTAACTTTTACCGAGGGGAGGGAATGGGATTTATTCACAGGGTGGCACTCGGTCGGAAAATCCCGGTTCTTGAAGTGAGGGGAAGCAGATGGTGGTAGGGCAGAACAAATAGATGGCGGAAGATTGGGCGATGGGAATGGAGTCAACATCCACGGAAAATCTCATAAAAGAAAACGTTGCAACTGAATTCAGGACTTATGTAGCTATTTAATGATCGAGGTTTTAGTATGATTTTTGTCATTTATTGTGAAAGTTTATATATACTAGTCTATAAAAATACAAGTCATTTTTCGTTTGTGACCACTAATTACGAATATTAACGAACAAATTGGTAAGAAATTTTAACTACATCATCTTTATAGTTCTAGTAAGGTTTAGCAATAATAAAATTTGCAATAACAACATTTTTCCTCTTTCAAATTTTGATTAACACTATTAGGGTTATTAGGGATTATTAGGGTAACAATAAGTGAATTTGATAATATTGGAATACTAAAGGCCTTGTAGGCGTGTGGAAGACTAGCACTCTACAGTACCTCCTCCTTGCATGTATTAAAGAGATTTATTCGAGCAAATCCCTCACTCAGCTTCTTTTAAGCCTTCTGAGAGTATTTCCAGGTATGTCAGTCGTGGTCATTTCATTAATGAGTATGTTGTTATGTCCATGAAGTCTGTCGTGAAATCGTCTATAAAGGTTATGTATATGTTCCTTTACTGTGGGTACATAATAAAAAATTAAATGTACAATGTTGAGTGGCAGAAACGAGGTTTGCCACACTGACATATACTTTGTGTTCAGAAATTCAAATCCAACCAGATTAATTTTAAAAAATATATATTTTTGCTAAATAATTAGATCATGAGCTTTGTGTCGCGCCCGCGACAAACATCGTCCATTCCTCTATTTCATTTCATTCCCTCTATTCAGTTTATTTAGTTCTATTTCTTAAACTTGTTTCTACTCATGAATCAATTTAATTTATTTTTTTCATATCTAGTTTGTTCTGTGGAAACCACTATCTTCGCTTTCTCATCTGCACAATAATGCTACTGGCGTTTGCCATAGTTAACTCTTGACTATTCATGATTGCTATAGTGTATTTTTCTCTTCAGAACTACATTTTTACGCCTTAAAGATGAAAGTTTTCTATTGGTTGTAAAATCTGGTATGATATTTCATAAAGCCTCTCCGTTGGATTTTCTAGGTTGGTAAGATGTTCTTAGGGAAAATAATTTAAAGGAGCTGAGTGATGCCGTTCACGAGTGCATCGTAAGTGGTCTGGCTTGCATGTTTATCTGCGGCCTTAAAACACAGATAATGCGTTATCATGTAATTTATTGCGTTGTCTTGTTAATGGGATACGGAGATCTTTTGTCGGCAAAGTGAAAAAAAATATAATACTTGAAGAAGTTAAACCAACAAAAGATATCACCCGAATATTATTTAGAAGTTGGTGAGAAATAGGAGAGAAGCCGATACCCCCAGAGTCCCTAACCAAGAAAGAGGAAAAGGAAAAATGAAAAAAAAATACATAAGACACTAAGATAAATTACATTTCGATTTAGATAGTATGTCTCCCGATGTTAAATGAATAACTTAATTGTTTGGTGTCCAGTTCTAAAAAATCCTACATATGATTGACCGAGCGAGAAACAGTCAGTCCCAAAATGCACTTTGTTAGACTGAACTTGCGATTTTATTATTTTTATTTTATTTTAAATTTAATTTAATTTAAATCAAATGAAATCACCTTGGTACGTTTCAAACCACACACTTCACACTGATTTAGAAATACCCACAGTAAAGGAACATATACATGACCTTTATAGACGGTTTCATGACAGACTTCATGGACATAACAACATACTCATTAATGACATGGCCACGACTGACATACCTGGAAATACTCTCAGAAGGCTTAAAAGAAGCTGGATGAGAGATTTGCTCAAATAAATCTCTTTAAACCCATGCCAGGAGGAGGTACTATTGAGTGCTAGTCTTTCACACGCATACAAGGCCTGTAGTATTCAATTTCACATCACATTCACTGATTGTTACCCTAATAACAGGTGTGAATTAAAATCTGAAAGAGAAAAAAAAAAAAAAAATTATTTTATTTTTTATTTCTTTTTTTTTTAATGGTAAAATGAGGGCGAGTTCTCTAGCTGTAGTTCCAGAAAATTTATATCCTCGGCGATATTTTCACGCGCAGTTGTAATGTTTTAATCTGTTACCGTAGTACAAATTAGGTGGTCAAAGTTCACATAAAAACATAATTCGACACCCAGTTTTTAATTTGAATGTATATAAGTTGGTAATACATATAAAAAGAGAACATTTACTATTCTATGAGCGATATCTTTGTCGACTTTCAAACTTCACTGGGGTCCACATATCGCATATTTATATCTCTTTGGTAACAATTTAATTGAAAATGAGTGAATTTTACTATTAATTTCTAGCTCTAGATAACACAATTATTATAGAATGGCACTCACATTTATCGGATTCTTAATTACTATTTGATTAAAAACTAAAAAATATATATATATTATTGCTAAAAATTCCTTGAAATATGAAGATTTTGAATTGGCAGACATAATTTTTTTAATTCCATCTGGTTGAATTTTAATTCCTAACCATATAGGTACGTAGCAGTGTAGCAAACCTCGTTTCTGCCTCTCAATATTGTACAATTAAATTTTCATTATCAATTTTATAACTGCTAAACCTTACTAGAACTATATAAATATTGTAGTTAAAATTTGGTTTAAATGCGTTCAGTAGTTTTACTATTGTAAACTCTATTAAATGCTAACCACATATCGGTAGATTTTAAAACCATATATTTAAATATTTAATAATTTAATTGAATGTAATTGAAAATTAGTAAATGTCATTAGCAATTGGAAGCTCTAAATAACACAGCACCTTTGTAACCTCTCATGCAGAATGGCGCTCGCCACCTATCGGTTAATTTCCAAACTTCACTGCTATATATATATATAATCGCTTTATAGATAACAAATTAATTAAAAATCAGTAGATTTTATTAGCGGTAAGCCATCCTTGAACTATAAAGATGGAGGTTTTAATTTGGTACCGATTCGTTCAGCAGTTTTTGTGGTTAGTGATCACAAAACAAAAAAAATGGCTTGTACTTTTATATAGTATGGATTTATAATTCCCTGAATGACATTAACTGTAAGTAGAATTAAGTCGGCAAACGCAATACTGTTGAGAGAAGAAATCCTGTTCAATAAATCAGATACTTTTATTGTGCTAAAGAGAAAAAGGTCTATATCGGTAGTATAGAATGCTTGAGAAAACTATATGTATATATCAGCACCGTTAAGATGTCTAAAATTATCAACTGTTTTCTGCGATTGGTAAGATATAACGTGAAAAACGATGAAAGTAGTTGGTAACAAATCGCACAGACCATTTGCTTTAGCTATTTACAGCAGAAGATATCGAAGGCCGGTGCATTAGATCAGCACTTAACTACAGCTTACTACTCTCTATCGCCACTAAACGAAAACTTTATGAAGTAGAGCAGTGCTTTCCTTTAAAACCCCCATCGTTTTACTGCAATATACTCGTTAAACTCCCCTATACCCGCCTTGGAAACCTTATATACGCCCTTATAAAGTCTTAACGCTTCTTGTAGCAAGAGTATGAAGGAAATTTTACTATCCGTAATATACAAGAGCGATATCGTTAATCTGAGCTGTAAAAGCAAATTAGAATTTCAACATTGTAGTTATTATTGCCCTTCAATAATGGAGATTGTAATATTTATGACAATAGAAGATGTTATCTAAAAAAAAAAAAAAGAAAATTTGTGGCTGTAAAAAAGGAAAAAAAAAAAGTAAGATATTTATTTTAAATAAATTTTTTTTAATTGAACATTTTACTTAAACACATTCGCCATTCGAAGAAAACACGTCCTTTTTTTAGTCACTTATCTCATTTAGGTCAAAATTCGACTTAACTACTTTTTTACTGAAATGACAGATATTATTCAAATTAAATACATTTCAATTTTATAAGACTATATCCCAGACTTTATCCTCCGTCGCGGCTTCGCCCGTTTACATATTTTACCTACCGATGAAGTTTTGTTAAAAATCATGATTTGAATTATTTAAATTATCCAATTGGGCATCATTTCTTCAATGATAGTTTCACGCATAGCAGTGATTTTTAACTTGTTTAAAATTGAACTGATTATTTGGTTAAAGATAACGTAAAAGCATAACTAGACATCCAATTTTCGATTTTAATATAAACGTTGGTAATCCAGGTGGACACAAATTAAGAAACGCATGTATATAATAGTATTACTCACCATATCAAAAGGAAAAGGATCATTTTAATTTGGTAAAAACTTTTATTCGGCAGAAATAATTTTATTAATGTTATCTGGTTGGATTCTAGATTCTAACCATATAAGTACATGGCAGTATAGCAAACCTCTTTTCAGCCACTCAACATTCTACATTTAAATTTTTACTATCAATTTTATTACTGCTAAACCTTCCTAGAACTAAGATAATGATGTACTTAAGATTTGCTACATATGGGCTCAGTAGTTTAAGCATTGTGATCCAAGTATTGCGGAATAGCACTGACCACATTCCGATCGATTTTCAAACTTCAGTGGTATCCACATGTCTCATTACATACCTTAATATTTTTTAATAATTTATTTAAATATAAGTAAATTTTATTATCAAATTCATGTTCTATATAACACCCTAGCATTGTAACCTCTCATATATAATGGGGCTTGCCATCTATCGGGCAATTTTCAAAATTCCTTATTCTCCTTTTCTTTTTTTTTTTAGTATAAAATTAATTAAAAATCAATAGATTTTAATATTGTCAAGCCTTCTTGGGGCCATGAAGATGATGTGGTAAAGATTTGGTACACATTGGATTAACAGTTTTCGTGGTTATTGATTACAAACGAAAAATAGCTTGTTTCTTTTATATAACAGTAATGATTGATGTTAGATAACAATCCCAGTAATTAGAAATATTATATGTCTTTTTTCCCTCATCTAACCCAACAAGGAAAGATAGGATGAAAAAAAAATAATTTGTCATACTCTATCTACCAAAAAATAAAATAAGATAAATAATAAATGAAAACATAGAAAAAAAAGCGTTACAGAAGAGAGAAAAAAAAATATAAGAGGGATTTGGAGTGATGAGTAGTGGCCATAAGAGGAAAGATGGCGAGTCCCAGGGCAACATCAGGCTATATATTTCCGGATCATCTGACATCAGTCGAGATATTTCAGTGATTTGTCACTACCCGTTCCTGGTAAATTTCTCACAACCACCACAAAATCCTTACAAAGCGTTTGTCTCGCACTTTTTTCCTCGACTAAATTCATAAATATAAAGCCATTTATAAGACAATATTTATCAAATTTATTCTGGAAAAAAAAAAAAAATCGAACCAAGAAAAAATGCGAACTGCTTTCGGTTGGAGCTCATAGACTACTAGACTAAAACGATAAAACGATTGCTCGCCGTTTTCGAATTATTCAACCTTTACTAGACAAAATTTAGATGCTTTCAATAGATAACGTAATACTTATTTGCATTACTGTAATTAGACCTTTTTCGGGCTTTCATAAACCTTCCAATATATCTCTATCTAATCGTTACAATCAATAATCCTACGATAAAAACTTCAATATTCCTTAATTTCTTCAATAAAGTAGTATTTTACATTAACATATTCAATTTTTTTATTACAGCATTTACTTCACTTTAAACAATTATTATTATAGGACGGCATCTTGTGTGTTTTCGGCATCTTCCATCCCATCATCAGACTGAAGAAATGTTTACTTTACAATCCATTGACTTTCATTTAAACAACACTGTTAAATGAATCAACTTAACTAATAATAAAACAAAAACGCACAACAAAAAAATCAAAGAGATGGTATATATAAATAAAACAATAGATACATCAATAAATTATATAACAGATACTGAAAAAATGAAAAAAAAAATAAGCAACAATTTATGCAAATGTAATAGTCAAATTGAAAATATAAGATTGGCGAACTTGAAATAAAAATTAACAAAAACACAGAAGAAGGAATAAACCCTTGAACCCTAATGGGTTGAGGTATTTTAAATGTTTTTTTGTTTTTTTTTAAATTTATTTATTGATATTTACAACTGTACAAAATAATATAGAATAAGTAAATGTTTTGACAGTAAGTACAATGACATGTAAATAACTTGTGAAGAACTACTCATTAGTAGCACTTCAATAAAATCTACATTAAAAGGTCTCTAGGCCATCTTTTTTTCAGACGCCTCGGAGGATTATCAGGAATGGAGGAGAAAGCAAGTTGGGAGACTAGTGGATTAGGGTGGTTATGGAGCTTACTATGGAAGGATAGGTATCTGGTTTGGGCTAAATCAGAAACATATGGAACATTAAGGTCTTTATGGATAAGCTTATTGGTGGATAAGCTTAACTCCGTACGTCCAAATAGGTCTAATCACAGTCATGTAAATAAGTCTTTTGTAATTAATTGGGAGTATTTTAAATGTAACTGTTAAATTGACTTGGTGGTTAACACCAGAAAAATAAATAGGTGAATTGCATTATTTTTTTCATTGTTAATAGATAATTAGTTAAGTTGATTCATTGAGTATTGTTTAAATGAAAGTAAATGGATTGCAATGTAAACATTGTCTCAGTCTAATGATGGGATGGAAGATCCCGAAACATGTCACATAATGATAATTGTTTTAAGAGGAATAAATGCTGTAATAAAGTGAATCGAATATTTCAATATTCCTTATATCGTCAGTAATAAACTTATGCATTTAATGCCCCATATTTCTTTTAACTTGGTTTCTATTCTATTTCCGGAAGGATTTACAAGCACTTGACATATTAATTATGATCATTATCTTAACATTTACTTAATTTATATTTTTATATAAATTTATAAATAAAACAAATAAAAAAAAAAAAAAAGAAAAAAAGAAAAAAGAACCGTTTCACTGAGACAAGGGCGAGTGAATTTACAAGCAAACGTTAGTAAGTGTCCATGACATTCAGTGTTTTTTCCAGGCTTTATAATATGAAAAGTGGCTAATCACATATATTAATCTTTTAAGGATGCAGAAACAAGCAAGCTATGAAGAATGTGCTATACATAAAATATAAGAATCTCGTTCAAAAAAACTCAGTTTCTCTCCGAATGGGAAAACAATAAATGATAGATTTGTCTAACTATAATCTACCTCTTTCCTTAATTTACATTTAAGAATTAAAATGATCAAATTACCTAAATTATTAATTAAATTAAAACAACAATGAATGATTATTCGAAATAAATAAAGTTGAGAGGAAATATCGGTTTAAAACGTGACTTATTAGATTCGATATACAACTATTTTGTAGCAAAAATATTCTCCTATGAATTTTTGATGAGGACACTATCGTTAAATTTTCGCTCCGAGGAATACCTACAGATCTAGAGCTTTTAAAAACTTAAAAAAATTAAGGCAAAACTTGATTTTTTTATTTAAACAAATATACCTCCTAAACAATAGGTACTACAAATTTTTATAACAAAAAATATTATTCCTTGTTTTTCTGATCAGGAAACTTTCGGCAAAATTTCGGTCTGAGGAACACCTACAGTGCTAGAGCTTGTCAAAATAGTCCGAACACTTAAAAAATGTAGTCAAAACGTGACTTTTTTAATTAAAACCAAAGTAGATCCTAAACGGTAAGTCCTAGTAATTAATGTTATACAAAATATTTTCCTTTGAATTGTTTTTCCATGGAATGTTTAATTAAATCATAAAACTGTGGTCAAATTTTTGATATGAGCTACACTAATAGAGCTAGAACTTGGCAAAATGAAAGTGGATAAAACGTTACCCCAATAAAGCAAACAAGGGAACATTTTACTAAATCCTACGGAAAAAATAGCATTAAAACTTAAAAGCAGAACGAATTGATGCACTTTGTGGCACATGCGTATAAGGCCATAGAGCTCAAAATATAAAATAAACAGCATTAATTACTCCCTTTAAAAAAATACTATTTTCTGGTTACATTTTTTTTTTTTTTAATACTAAAATTGATCAAAGAATCACTCTGGTACACTACAAACCACATTAAGCAAAGATATGCGATGGATATTCTGCAATGTAATTTTCATTGTCCCTTTTACTTATTATGTCTATTCTGTAGATAGTAGGTTACATTATAGGTCGAAATGTCAGCAAAATAAATTAAACTGCAATTTTTTTTATTTATTGCTTCAATTACGACTGGATAATCTTGATAAAACATTATCAAAAAATATACAAATATATTTCTCATTCGAATAAAAACAGGATTATATAGCTGATGCCAATATCAAATTAATTAAATTTAACACTTTACAACAGCCAGAAAGTGTAACCCCGGGCCAATTTATAATCCGGATCCTTTAAATTATTTTTCGAATCATGTTTTAATTTAAAATATAAAGACTTGTCCTCAGCTGCCTCGACAAAATTAAAAAAGCATGGTCGGAGCCTTTTTTTTTTCTTTTCTTTTTTTAAAATTAATACCTCCTCCGAGATATAAAGAAAATGAGGATGAAAAAAAAAAATACAATCCTGGAGGCAGTGGCCAGCGCGACAAGAGCCGCCATTAAATTAGACATTTTCTTCAGTCACCAACTCTTTCTATCTCTGCTCCTCCTTTCTTCAAGAAACGTATAACATTTTCGTAATGAACAATATAACATCTTATATTTTCCTTTTTTCATTCCATGATTCAGAAACCTGTTATTTGGTTTTTATATTAAAAACAACAAAATTAAGGACATTCATTTAAATTTCAAGCGACAGAAACTGACCAAAATTTCTATCAATTGGGTTTCCCAAAAAACAATGCAAGCTTACTTTTCTTTTTCACTCACAAGTTTACATATTTTTATAACAGATCTTCATATATTTTCGTTTACGAGGTTGAATTCGCAGTCCAGGAGTTAATAAAGTACAATCGTACAACGATTGTTTACAAATTGTTTGATCAAAGATCGTAAATTTTCCTGATGCAATTTAAAAGGAAGGGTAACTTCCTCACAAATCGAACCAGCCTCGGGAGAGTGGACTGTATATAATTTTATCAAAATAAACGCTCGCGACTTTGGGGAAATACGAAGTAGAAGATATCTAAACCAATCATAAAAATGAAAATAAATCACGCATGTACAGAAAAGGCCGAATCTTCCTGGAGACACAGGCGCCCCAAAGAGACTCGCCGGTGGCTGATTTGTTTCTGGATACTGAGATAATCGGTTAAGAAATCCTTCAATTAGATCACCTCTCATTTGCAAGGGAAAATATAATGTCTTTCACATAACTACGATGATAATAACAGACATACCAACATTATTGGAAAATCCAAAATTTTAAACATACTTAATAAAAACCTTGAAAGACGTTAATTACAGTACAAATTAACAAATTGAAAATTCCAACACCTCCCATCGAATAATAATAACCATAACAACAATCATTACCTCAATTAACAGCAAACAATATATACATAAAAAATGGCAGACCAATCTAGCCGATTCATCACAATTTAAACATATTAACAACACAGGGACAAAGTTATTACTCCAATATGAATCATTACACATAAGTTAATAGAGTGTATAATAAGACGAAAGTAATATACCCACAATATCATATCAATGTTTATCAGGCAGGGGAAACTTTTGCATACATCTCAACAACAACAACACACATACTTAAAAAAGAGATTATTAGGACTGAGAGCAATGATTTAGAAACCATTAGTGGGAAAATGACAATACCACATAACACCATAAACAACTGTTTAAGAACCATACTCAAACATAATCACGCACTAGTTATATAGATCAAATATCAAAATAAAAATATTAACAATTTTTCCGGCCATTAGATTACATAATAAATAGAGACATCAACCATTTAAAATAATTTATAAAAAGAATCCCAAACATTCTATTTGATAAAGATCAGATAAAACTAAGCCAAATAGCCATAATGGATAAAGAAGATTATGATATAAAATTCTTAAGTTCCTAAATGATTAAAAAAATTTACAGAAGAATTAGAACACGATCCAGGAAATAATATAGCCAAAAACATTGATACAATATCTAAACAAGTGCCTTAGAAAAATCTTGATATATGAACCAAGGAAAGAAAAGAATAATATAGCACCCTACCCACTTTTGACCACACGGCCAATAGCTCATGGACTACTAACAATTACATAAAGCTGACCATAATTTAAGATTAATAATAAATGGAAAAATGGACCCCATAGAAAAGCTTAATATTTATTTTAATAAAACATTATCCCATATACAATACTCATAACAAGTATGACGTAAAACACTCCATTAGGATTTTAAAAAACCAGGTATCCAAATTTACACCTACTGATTTATTAATCACACACTGAGTAGACGGGCTGTAAAAAGTTGATTCACGAATATACCAATAGACACCTGTTTAAAAAGTCATTAATGAATAAATGGAAGGATTATATAGCCATATCCCGCAATAAAGAATAAAAGATATACAGGAATGGCTTACATTCTGTTACATTAAATAATTATTTCATTGTATAATGAACATTATTATAGGGCCAATTAGATGTAGTACCAATGGGTTCGAACTTGAGGTAAATTTTAGTTGGTATATGGTTAAATCATTTAATTAAAATGGGGGGTGGAAATGTTTTAATAAATTAAAAAAATATAACATTGCTTTGTATAAATATATAGCTATTTGCGTAAATTCACATTAAAAATGAACATGTCGAATAATTTAGTACAAACCTGTAATGGATTCAATATAACAAAAAATTTGGACACAGCAGTAAATTTCAAAAACTGATACACAAAAAAATAGGAGCCCACTATGCACTACTAATAAACAACTAGATATATAGACATTAACCTTAGACACATCAGTAGTAACAGACAGAGCAATTATGGAGAGAAATATAACCAAAAAAGTTTTCAGCTCATATAGAAAAAATACTTTCATTATTTTCAAGGTAATTACATTTATTAACTATAGATACACTATAATAGTAAATTTTGCATATAATAAATAGTGCAGTTGTACGTTGTAATCTTTTCATAATTATTTATTGAATTTATTTGTTTTTTACATTAAAATTATATGTGTGTAGATTAGACCATAACACTAAGACGAGACTTTTTTAAGTCGATTGATATTATATTGGATAAGGATCATATGAGTATGAGGATTGTAAGGTAAATTCATAAGTTTTTTTATATAATGTACGGTAGTTGAATGTTGATGTACCATATTCGCGTTATGTCATACATGTATGTTTTTTTGCATATTTTCAGGGCTTGATAATGTGGCAATGCCACGAAACGTCGCTTGAAGAAAAAATATTTTTATAAACTATCATATATATTGTGATGTTAAGTAAATGATGGGAGAATAGTGTTTTTATATTTTTATATATTACACCTTTATATTATAATATCTCCTTAGTAATTATATATTGTATAATAAAATTTAAACATGGACCGCAATGATTATGTCCATATCAACCATTCTATGAGTTTCTATGCATGAATATGCGTGTGATGGGAGCGTGGGTATGTATCATGACATAAAACGTGCTGTCATTGAATTACCATACATTTTAATTGTGAATAGTGTAAATAAGTATGCTTCTTATATAATGAAAAATAATTAATTGTTATTGCAAAATTTATTATTTAAAGATTCTTTGCAACGTAACATTTGCCCTAAACATCTCGTAAATTTAGCAATAGGCATAGACAATCTTTTTAACAATAGTTTCCTTAATGCCACCAATAATAATGCTTTTGTCGATAACATCTATAAAAAAATCATCAAATTAGAAATAAAACAAACCTTTTGGGTAATATTCAAAACAAAAAACTACATCATTAATGATATATATCACAACGATAAAAACATAGACTTGAATGAATTAGAGAACAAATAACTCTGATAATAACGAAATACAAACATTATTTGGAAAAATCCAAATTTAACAATACTTAATAAAAAACTTGAAAGACGTATTACAGTAAAAATTAACAAATTGAAAATTCCAACACCTCCATCGAATAATAATAACCATAACAACAATCATACCTCATTAACAGCAAACAATATATACATAAAAAATGCAGACAATATAGCCGATTCACAATTTAAAACATATACAACACAGGGACAAAAGTTATTAATCAATATGAATCATTACACATAAGTAATAGAGTGATAAATAAGACGAAAGTAAATATACCCACTAATATATTAAATGTTTTATCATTTTAGGGGAAAACTTTTGCATAAATATCAACAACAACAAACACATACTTAACAAAGAGATTATTAGACTGATAGCAGATTTAGAAACCATTATTGAAAATGACAATACCACAGATAACCATAAAAACTGTTTAAGAAACAATATCAACATATCACTCAATAGTTATATAGATAAATATAAAAATAAAAATATTAACAATTTTTCGGCATTAGATTACATCATAAATAAAGACATCAACCATTTAAAATTATTATAAAAAAGAATCCAAACATTATATTGTAAGATCAGATAAAACTAAGCAAATAGCCATAATGGATAAAGAAGATTATGATATAAAAATTCTTAATTTACTAAATGATATAAAAATTTACAGAACAATTAGAACAGATCCAGGAAATAATATAGCCAAAAACATTATAAAATATCTAAACAACTTAGAAAAATCTGGATATATGACCAAGAAAGAAAAGAATAATATAGCACCTAACACTTTTACCACACCAATAGCTCATGGACTAATAAAATTACATAAAGCTGACCATAATTTAAGATTAATAATAAATGGAAAAAAAAACTGGCCCCATAGAAAAGCTTAATATTTATTTTAATAAAACATTATCACATCTCAATAATAATAACAAGTATGACGTAAAAAAACTCCATAGATTTAAAAAAACCAGTTATCCAAATTTAAACCTAATGATTTAATTAATCACACACTGATTAGCCTGGATGTAAAAAGTTTATTCACGAATATACCAATAGACACATGTTTAAAAGTCATAATGATAAATGGAATGATATAGAGCCATATACCGCAATAAAGAATAAAAAGATATACATGGAAGGGCTTAAATTATGTTTACATAATAATTATTTCATGTATAATGAACATTATTATAGGCAATTAGATGGAGTACCAATGGGTTCGAACTTGAGTGTAAATTTTAGTGGTATATGGTTAAATCATTTAATTAATGAATGTTTTAATAAATTAAAAAATAAACCATTAGCTTTGTATAAATATATAGATGATTTGCTAATTATAATTAAAAATGAACATGTCGATAATTTAGTACAAACCTTTAATGGATTCAATAATAAAATGGAATTTACAGTTGAAAAATCAATAAATAACACCATCAACTTTTTAGACATGACCATTATTTGGACAATAACCACATAAAACAAACAAATGTTTCAAGAAAACAAACAAAAACTAATAGATTACTTAATTACCACAGCAAACACCCTAAGCACCAAATTTTAAACACTATAAATAATCTAGTATTCAAAGCAATAGCCACAACTGACATAGAATACATTAAAGAAATTAAAACAAATATTTATAAAATCTTAGTAGATAATTTCATACCTAAACATATTATAACAAATATTGGTACAAAAATTTAAATACAAAAAATAACAATAAAGATAAAATACATATAAAACCAAATAGTCACACAATCCAGTAACAAAATAATAGAAAAATAAACAAATAAAAGAAATAAGTATTCAAAAGAAAATAACCGATTTTTACATTAATAATGATAATAAAAATGTTATAGAGCATGCAAAGAATATAACAGGTGCAATAGACAACATAGATAACACAACGGCAATGAGAAATAATATAAATTATCCAAAGATGTTCCATAGAATAACATACATACCTGGACTCACCAATAAAATAATTCATAAACTCAAAAAATTTGATTTTAATAAAAAACAGCCCCAATTAATAATAACAAAATCATGAACATAATAAACAAGAAAAATAAGATAATAGACCATATGCAAAAAAGTAATTTAATATATAAAATAGAATGCAACACATGTATAATATATATATATCGGAGAGAAACTAAACAAAAACTTGAAAACAGAATCAGACAACATAATTCAGATACCAAAAACATAAAAAATATCAATAAAACAGCATTAGCACAACATGCTATAAATAATAACCATAAATTCAATTTTAAAAAAACCGACATTTTATTTTATGAAAAAAATAGTTACAAGAGGAAAATTTTGGAATCCATATTCAACAAAAAATTTGGACACAGCAGTAAATTTCAAAACTGATACACAAAAAATAGGAGCCCACTATGCACTACTAATAAACAAACTAGATATATAGACATTAACCTTTAGACCCATCAGTAGTAACAGACAGAGCAATTATGGAGAAATATAACCAAAAAGTTTTCAGCTCATATAGAAAAAATACTTTCATTATTTTCAAGGTAATTACATTTATTAACTATAGATACACTATAATAGTAAATTTTGCATAATAATAAATAGTGCAGTTGTACGTTGTAATCTTTTCATAATTTATTTATTGAATTTATTTGTTTTTTACATTAAAATTATATGTGTGTAGATTAGACATAACACTAAGACGAGACTTTTTTAAGTCGATTGATATTATATTGGATAAGGATCATATGAGTATGAGGATTGTAAGGTAATTCATAAGTTTTTATATAATGTACGTAGTTGAATGTTGATGTACCATATTCGCGTTATGTCATACATGTATGTTTTTTGCATATTTTCAGGGCTTGATAATGTGGCAATGCCACGAAACGTCGCTTGAAGAAAAAATATTTTTATAAACTATCATATATATTGTGATGTTAAGTAAATGATGGGAGAATAGTTGTTTTTATATTTTTATATATTACACCTTTATAATGTCTTTGGAATACACAGTTAAAAAACTTCGGAAGGCTAATTTATTATTTGTTTTTCTTTTAGAGTATTGAATAATAAATTTTGATGTACATCTCAAAACTGAAAATCCGTTACGTTTCAATAAAATAATATGTTAAACAAAAACTTGGAGTATATTAATAGTAAATGTATTAATACAAAATTGGTGATCTAGGTTAACAATAATGTTGTTCCTAAATGTAGCTGTTGATTTTTTTTTCTGTAAAAATAAAAGCTGTTTAAAATCGCTATTTAGGGATAAAGGCACGTCAAAAAGATTTGAAAACACACGTTTTAAAAACAATGACTTAAGACCTGTGTGTTTTATCACTAAGGGTACTACTTTGTTATAAAGAGAGCAGTTATATAATGGAATTTAATTTTATAAGGGGTGAGGAATATAGGTTTGAAATAATTATTATGAACACTAACAGATGAAATAAGCTTACAACATGGTTTTTGTTCAAACAATATTCAAATAAATTTGTAACGATAAACTAAAAATGTGACTGTGATAATTTATTATACATATATATTAGCACTTATTATTCAATTTATATTGAACAGCTAACATAACCAATAGTGTCGCAACCAGCGTAGCGATTGCCTGTCGGCCTGTTTGCGTTGGGCACAATATCCTGCGCAATATTGGGGTTGGATTGGGATTGGGGTCCCGCACATTGCGTACAAAGGAGCCAATAGAAGAATCGGCAGAGCGTGGTGCTCTAAAGTCCAAGAGTGTACACCACTTTGGGTGGAGGATAAACAAGTTATCCTTTCAGTCAGTTTTACTTGTTCAGAGTAACTTGTACAGGGAATAGTTGATGGAGCATAGGAGTGCTAGAAGAAAAGTTATTTTTGAGAATCTTGAAGAAGTGGGGGTAGGTTTCGTAAATTGATATTAAAAATTTTTAAACAAATATGATTTATGCAGACAGTTTTGAATTAGAAGGAGCATACCAATCAAGAATTTATTCGAAAATGAATTAGACCTATACCCCTCGAATGCAATTCCTAATAAATACAAGGGGTGGCTTAAAACCTTTTGTTTAATTATTTTTGGAAAATCGTTATACGTTCCATATGCCCTGATTAAAGTATATGTGAAAATAAATTTCTAAAAAAGAACGAAACATTTAGCAAAGGAAATGAAAAAAAATCAGTTGGAATTGTTTGCCTGTTCGTTTATATATGTGGAATTATCAATATATTTATTGCTTAACATATTTTTTTCCCTTTTTTATCCAAAAGAATTAACTGATATCTATTATTTGTGTCTCAAATTTTAACTGATAGTACCTGATTTATTCAAGGATATGATATTTTATTGTTGATTCAACCGCAGTTGTTTTCGTATGATATGTCGAAACTAGAGTGAATAAACATTTTAAACCTATAATCCAATAAATTGTTTCTAGGAGAAAAATTATTTGCCCTCTTTTTTTCCCTCATGTTAGAAGTCACCGAACACCATAGTACATCAAGAATATAACATATTAATAGTACGTATTATAATATGATAATAATTTTATTATGTTTTTAAATGACCGTAAACCCTTTTTATTTATATCCTTTGGAGGTAAAAGTCATTACGTAACAAAATAATTTTTTTTTCAGGAGAGAAACAAAAAAAATAAAGGGAATATGCCCGAATTCCTTAGATATGTATTCCTCATATAGTGAACATATGATTCAACATTAGAATATGTATGCGGCATTGTGGCTGATGCTATTTACACAAAAATATCTGATTGTGAGTAACTGACTGAAGACTGATTTAGGAATTATAATCCTAGAAGGAAGCCAAAATGTAAGCAAATAAAAGAATGTAAATGATAACATATAGTGTTTATACATATCTCACTGCCTAGCCTGACGAACCTTGAAAGGTGATAATCGCTACCTGTAACATTTTTTTTTGTATCTTTTTTTGCGATTTTCTCTAAAACTAAACAAAGACGAGCAAATCTCTAAAAGACTTTTTGTCTTGGTTTTTCGGTCCCCTATAAGTTCCTGCGATTTAAATTTGGGACACCCTGTATAAATGCTAGTAGAAAAATATTTTTCGAGGTGCTAATAACAGTTACTGCAGGAGGGGGGGGGGTGGAGCCATGTCTTTTGAATGTTTTTTACTGACTCTAAAAAAAAATTTAAAAAATAATTAAATAACAAAAGGCAAAATTTGTTTTTAATCAAGAACTCATCTCCATCCCATTCTACATTTTTTTCCATATGTAGTCAGTCATAGTATGAATGACAAATCTTAATCTTAATCGAAGGGTACGTATTTTGGGAATATCAAAAGTCATTTTTCCGTTTAAAATAATTCGAAATTTACAGAAACTATATTGAGTAAAATATCAAATTGAAGGACATTTTAAATGTGAAAGAATGCCACTATTTTTAGCTCTCTAGGTGCAATAATTTTTTAATGACATATCGATTGAGGACCAAAAAGAGTTTTTTTTTCGTTTTTTTAAAGATTATAACTCTATAGTAAAAGTCAGAAAAATGTAATATTTCTCTTTTTAACTATAGTAGGTACAACCTCTGTACCAAAAATCATAGAAATCGGAGAGGTCAAGGCCAAAACCTTTGGTTGATTTGACATGGAATGACCCAATGAAGATGCATTTACATAATACATAGCAACGTTATAATATTTTAACATTCAAAGTTATTTATAGAACTTAGTAGTACCGATTAATTCTCTCTGAATAAAAACTTAAAATTTACAAGATATTGTAAACTAATGCGTAGATGTTAGTGAAAAATATGAAACAGCTGGTTTGCCAGTTGACATTTTGAGGATTCTTCTTCTATAGTTTGTACGAAACATTGAAAAAACAAAAGGCATAAGCCTAATATTCTCCCCCTATATTCCACACACACAGCCCCTCGACGTTCAATCAGCTTGAAGCACATCGTCAAAAGGAGGAAGGCTGAAGAGAAACCAATCACTGGCCAATCAAAGGCAGGCCTCACGCCTTAGTCTAGGTTCCACCTTCTCGACCCATACTCGCTCACTCCAGTAATTGGAATTCATACCTAATAGAATAGAAACTGGAGATCTCACACCTTGCAGGTCCAAAATAAATAACTGAGGAAAACCATTAAATTACAAACTAAATGTAGGTGTTTCTATACATATATATATATATATATATATATATATATATATATATATATATATATATATATATATATATATTTTTTTGTTCACAAAAAATGTTTTATTCACTAGTTGCAATAGAATCAGTTCTATAACTAACTTGGATAACTATTTTGTATGAATGTCGAGTTATGTCATCTTGAAGTCTACACGGGGAATAGGGGTAACTAAAGATAATGAAATGCCAGGAATGTTTTAAGAAATTTTAAATTAATAAGCTTTATATCCAACCTCAACAAACTATGTTATGTTATATAACTATATGTATGTTATGTATAACAATGTTAAAGTTATCCAACGATAACCCGTCCTTCCTTTCCAAGTTGGAGTACATAAGGACGTAAAGCCCAAACAAACAGACTCTCTGACGAACAAAAAAAGTTTATACAATTTATAATTATTTATTTATTTTAGGTCATTAGTTAATATGTACTAAACATAAAGCAGATAGTATATTTCGTTGCAAAATTTATTTTAAATATATTTTTATATCAGTGTCAAATATTAAAGCATCAATCAATCAAGTGTAACAACTATTTATGAAATATTTGTAGCAACAATAATTTTATGTATGGTTTATAAGATATTAATTGATACTGATAAATAAATATGTTTTCGTTGTTTTTATCTCATTTAATGATTAAAATAAATTGCAATATTTCTTTTAATCACAACAAATACAGTTTTCTATTTATTATTTATATGTGTAATGTGATCGTAAATTATACCTCAGAAAATTAATATGTCAACTGAACACCAATAATGCTATTATTTTTTTTATTACATATTCTTTTATTTGTAATACATAATATCCTTTTCAATCCTGTTACTCTAAAAATATTTGCACCGAAATAAAGAATTTAAGGTCTTATTAAAATGGACAACAACAAATTTTTCACAGCAAAGAAAAAAACGAAATCCTGCTTAGATGATTAATTTTTTACTTGTTATAATAGTAGTTTGGTTTATCCACAGATATTGGTATAATTTTTCCCAAATACAAAAATGTCTTATAATTATTTCGAAAATATCTCACAGTTGATAATAAAATCAAGAAAAATGCCATAGCTTGGTCAATGATCAGTTTCAACATAAGAACAGATTGAATACAATCCCTTTTGATTATTTCATGAACAAATCATAAACTCTAGTCCGGATATTAAAGGAAGAATAAACTGCGTAATGATGGTCGTATCCAGAACCCCTCTTGTTAACATCTGCTCTCAAATATCATCTCGTGACCCTTGTATGGTCACCTATTAAACGATAATATATGTTTTATTTTCATTTCCATTTCTTCCTATTATGATATAATAATATTATTATATTAATCATTTAATTTAATTATGTATGGTACTTATTGGTTTATTAAATCTTTTTTTTTTCATTCAATAGACACTTGCCTCGCAATAAAGCAATAGTCTTATATAAAATATTTCTGAGGTTTTCGTTCAATAACGAAATTATTTATTTTACATGTATGTACTATCCAGGGCTGGATAACTTCTCTAAGTAAAAAAAACCCTCCAAATTTTTTTACAATTTTAAAACAGGAGACTTATTTTTTCCTTATTTATGGTCTATGAGTTTAAAACGTTTCGTTTAACTGTTACAGTGCTTAGGACTACTGTTGGCTTTTATAACATTTATTAGATCAACGTTTAAAGCTCTGCAATTAATTACAAGAGAATAATTTACAAGACAGCAATTAGACCATTTTAAACATACGGATCATTGGGGCTCCAATAAACCATCAGATTCATCTCTTATGTAATTCTTGCAATCCAAAATCCTCAATGCTCCCTACTTTGTCACAAATAAATGTATCCATAAAGATCTTAATGTTTCATGTTTGGCTCATTTAGCTCATACCAGATACATGACATTATAAGGTAAACGCCCACTAGTCTCCTAATTTGCTCCCAACTCTATTCCCGATGACCCTCTAGGGTGTCTGAAAAGTAGATAGTCAAGAAATAGGTCTCAAATTTCTAATGTAGAACATTAATTGAAGTGTTACTAATGAATAGGTATTTACCAGTTATTGACATCCTATTGTAATCATTTTCCCCTAGATGTATTATATATATTCTCCAATCAAAAATAACTAATCGTTATTGGATAATTTTGATTTTTTCTGAACTATATATTGATTTTAATTCTGCTACTAGACTCAATATTTATAGATTGTTTTTTAGGGTAGTTTCTTCAATGTTGTCGTCATCTACTATTATCATAACGTTGAATATCATAACTGTTATTTTATTCATATCAAGTTACAAGATATTCGGTCTATTATAAGAGATTCGTTGGTCGTGGCAGCATAACCAGGATCCTCCGGCTTCCAATAGACAAGGACTGAGTTCACAGCATGAACCGCAGTGTCAATCACCTTGTATATGGTATTGATTTTCTGATTAATTCACCAATCAAGTGAAACCGAAAGCCAAATACAGTACTTGGTACAGTTTTTTTTGGCTGGGGTCGTAGGTAGAACATTAATTTTTGCTTATAATAATAATAAAAATAAATATTTTTAATCATTAGTAAAATTCAATAATCGAACAAAGTTATACAAAATTAACTATTAATTATCTCGATTGTTCACTGAGTTATTTCTCAGAGGATAACGACAAGAAAATCTGGATATTATTAAATAATTTAACGACGAAACGAGCTGGCCTTTGCCTAGGCTAATGGCCACAATCCAATTATCTTCTAAACTCCACTCCAATATCGATTCCCTGCGGGTTATTTATTTTTGGAATTTAATTGTCTACGATAGAGCTGATGGGTAAATCCAGTTAGCCTCCATGGGGGATCAATCCCAAAGGAAAATTGGTTGGACCTATATGATCAACGTGCTGTTTGGGTTCTAGCTTTATCATAGTATATATAGCCTACATTTCATGACAAAATTAAAAATATATATAACATTGATAAATTATTAAAGCTAATTTCAGAAATATTGCACACCTGAAAATTATTTCTTTAAACCCTTTATCCAGAAGGTATTTCAAGTTATTTTTTTATTTAGATTTTGCACTTTACAGCATACAGAATGGTCATCTATCCTAATCTTCCAACCGTAGCATAAAAATGTCAATGAGTTTCCTTGACTCCGGTTATGTCAAAAAGTTGTATTTTTTGTTTGATTTTGTTCGACTATTACTATAGTTTAGTTAGTACTAATTCCCGTCGAGTTTTCATTTATCTATGGTGGGAAATGCGGCGTAGAAATCCAAAATCAGCTAAGTCTAATTTTTGGGTTGTTTTTATTATTTATTTTATTTTTTTAATAGTTTTCTACAAGAGAATCTTTAGGTTAATGGTTATTTAAAAAAAGTAGTTAAATCACATTGAAAACGGCCAAAAACTAAATAATGCCTCTTCCTAAACCAGGGTGAACTTTTAACTTTATCACAGCTATCAACTAGTTGTAAAACATTTTCGAAAGTTGATTTAGCTGGTTTTGTAGTCCTGTGCTTCAAATATTAATATCCGATTTGTAATATAGCAACAATAAATCAAAGTATTTGATATATTGAATTGTAAAACTTAGTAAGCAATAATTCTGACAATGAATAAAACTCTGAAATTGCTATTCACTGAGCTGTTGGGGTTGCACATGTTTAGGGTTGGGCGATAGTTGATAGTTAGCACTATCGATAGGCCGATACTATCGGTTGAAAACTATCGATTGCTATAGATAGTTTTTTTTCTTTTTTTTTTTTTTTCAAACCTATTCAATAAAGAATTTCAACTAATTTAATTAAATTCAGTTATCTACCTACTATTTGATTATAAATTATAAGATTATATCATAAAAATGAGAGAAAAAAACTAATTTATTTGAATTTAAAAAAAGATATTTACAATTTATATGGTTACAATAATAACACAGGCGATGAAAAAAAAATAACATAACAACCCTAAAAAAATACGATGAAAAAACATTTTTACATAAAACACCTTATTATTCTGTTTTTTAGGGTGCTAAATCAAAATATGACACATATTAAGCGGTATCACCTACCATTTTATATTATTATATTATATTTTTTTTTTTAATTTTTTACAGAATTTAACAGCTTTCATATACTACAAATAAAATTGTAAAATAATTTGTGCTGGATGTAGAAGAGTTGGCAGGACTGCTGAAACAGATATAGATATAGATGAGCAAGATGATGAAGAGTTCCAATGTGCTACAGCAAATATAGAGCCTAAACTGTTTACCCTGATTAAGCTTGACGACTTAGTTAGGGATGTTGGGTTGAAAAAAGAGAAAAAGCTGAATTGCTTGGTTCTAGACTAAAAGAAAATAACTTGTTGCCAGTTGTAACTAGCATATATGTGTATAGGAAGAGAGAGTATTCGAAATTTTTTGAACAAGAAGGTGATTTAGTGTACTGCTCAGACATTCCAGGTCTGATCAAAGAGTTTGGTGTTGAATTCAAAAAAGAAGACTGGAGGCTGTTGATTGATTCTTCCAAAACTAGTTTAAAAACTGTTTTATTACACAATAGTAACGCTTATACATCTATACATGTTGTTGCACCATATTTTGAAAATATGAAAGAGAGCTATGAAAACATAGAAATAGTGTTGAATAAAATTGGCTATTCGGCTCATAGTTGGATGATAAGTGATGACATGAAAGTAACATGCTTGCTTCTTGGTCAGCAAAGCGGTTTTGCCAAATTTCCATGTTTTTTTTGTGTGAATGGGACAGTTGAGCAAGGGATTAAGATTGATGCAGAAAGAACTGGTCTGTGAAGGAGTCTTTAATACCCGGCGAGAAGAACATTCTCCGCAAAAACCTTGTAGATCCTAGAAACATTCTTTTATCACTTCTACATAGTTAGGTCTAGTTAAGTCACCTCTACAAAGTTAGGCCTCATGAAACAGTAATATAATGATTTATATTTATATGAAACAGTTATATATCCTTTTTTAAATTATATTAAAAAAAAACACATTTTTCAAAAACTATGGGTGACCAGATTTCGATTCAGCACACAAAAATCTATAAAAATCAGCTATTAAAATAAAAAAAAGTTTTTCAAAAACATTTTTTTTGTTGGTCTCTGTAATGAACAAATCAAATCTTCAGAAAAGAAAAATAACGAAATAGTTAAATTTTAAGAGTCAAGTATTGACTCTTGAGCCACATATTTCCCGAATGAAAAACTAGCATTTCTGCTTTCCTTTGGCTTAATCTTTGAGAGAACCCTTGAGCTCTAGGAATTCCGAATTCAACTTCAAAAGAACTCGACACTGGACAGAGACAGATCAGCATTATTCCGAATGTTTCAAAAGTTGAAATTAGTAAAACAGATCTATCGATAGTAAGCACTAACAATAGTGACCATCGATAGGCATGACCTATCGATATATCGATAGTAACTGTCGACTATCGCCCAACCCTACGCGTGTTTAAAATATTATAATGCTATATATATATATATATATATATATATATATATATATATATATATATATATACGATGTTTTTTTGTCATAAGGATAATAAAACAGTTATAAATAGGTATTTTTAAGTTATATTTTTTGATATTTACTACTTGGTACAATATATACGCCAAGTAAATGTGTAAAATTATGATTACTAAAGAAGATCCCTTGGCCTTCTTCTTTACAGACGCCTTGAGGGGTTATAATGGAAGGATAATCTGGTTAGGGGAAATTCATTAAGATATGATTCATTTAGATCATCATCGATGAGTTCATTTGAGACATAATAGGGAGCATTGAGCATTTTACTGTGGTTTTTGGATCGTAACGTTGGATAAGGGAGGAATCGGAAGGTTAAGTGGGCCACAAAGTTCGACTCTCTTTGTCCGAATACATTTTTAATTTATTGTCATTAAGGCTCTAACCAACGATTACGGATTATTGGTTCAACAGTAGACTGGGGTGCAGTCCAAGGGAAAACAGGCGAGTTACAGATAAGACATACCTTTTATCCTCTCTTTTCACTCTTTAACCTTTAATATTGTTATTCTCAGACAGTATTGTTTCGGATAAATCCGAGGTAGGAACTAAAAATATGGCAGAAGAACCTTCTCCATAAAAGGCCCTCGAACTTTCTGGATCCCAATAAATAAAAACAAGATAAAATGGGGAGGAAGTCGAATCAACTTCCATCCCAGATAAACCCATTCTAACCAAACACGTTGAAAATATATACCCACCTGACTTAATAATACAAAAGAGTAGATGAAGACACGAGAGTCTAAAAAAGAGTCTTTCCCCGTTCTTTATCATAAGAGTCATTACAAATTTAATAGGAAACGTGTTAAAAAATATTTAAAAAATTGAGATTTGAGATGGCTCTCTTTTAGGTACAAACGTTGAAAATGGGAGAACAATTCTAACAAATATTACCCTATAACGACTTTGGAGGACAATATCCAGTTGAGATAGTGGATAACCTCCCCAATAACACTTAAAATTTTAGTTAAAGGATTTTAATCCGACATTATGACCTTCCATATTTAGAGATAACTGAAATTAAAAAAGAATTTAAGCCAACTGTAATTAAAAGACGTCGTCAGAATAAAATCGAGGAAAAGATGGAAAGGAAATATTTACACACAACTATATTATTAACCTTTCCAACTCCCAAACCTCCAGAAAACCTTGCAAATAGGTTATGAAACTGTTACGGTACCAGCCATATATACCCAACCCATTTACCGGTGTTTAATTGTTGTAGGTTTTCTCTCATCCTACAGCACAATCAAAAGAAGAGTCTGGTGTTGTACAATGTGGTCAAGCAATACATGGAGGAAAAATACACTAAAGATGCACAGTTACCGGCTAAAATGGATTACACTGTAATGGTTCACACACAATGCTCCTTGATCGCTCTTGGTCCAGCGTTTTAAAATACAAAAAGAAATTAAAAAAGCGATACAAAAGTAGTAATAAAATTTCATTATTTGCAGGGCAAAAAAAATATCACGAGAGAAAAAATCCTACCCACTTAAACAAGACATTTGCAGAGATAATCCAGAAGGATCAAAATAAAACAATTGAGAGAAACTTGAGATGTCGCTATACAAGCAAAGATTTTGTATTATTTTAACAGATTTTTCTAAAAAAAACCGCGAAATAATAAATTTCAATCCAGCTGGTAAAACCTCATAAACGAAAAGAAGTCAAACTAAAAAGGCAGTCTAATGATACCCAGACCACAGTCCGCGACTTCTGATAAACTTACTCCCATAACAGGGGAAGCTACAGCCTTTCCACTGTTATCTCTTACCTCACTCTCTTCCTCTCTCCGCCTTCTACTCCTTCCCTAATCCCCATGACCAGGACCCACCAAACCTCTCCCCACTCCTCCGTCTCCTATTGCTTCTACTTTCAAACGGTAAATCCCGTTGAACTTTCGTTAACGAGCCACCCGATCGATAGCGCAACTGGATATTGAAGCTTTTGAGACCAGAAAGAGAAAACAAGAAAAGGTTAAATTCAAGGAAAAACAAAAATCTAATAACAGTCAACAAAATAACCTTAAATGTAAACTTCATCAAAATCAACCTGTTTCTTTCCAACATGTTATATCTTGCATATCTACCTTATGGACCATGGAAACTATTTTCTTCTTCCCCTCAAAATCTCATATCATCCAACATGGCTCCCATACAGTGGAATGGTAATGGCTTTAAAACTCATTTTAATGATCTAAAACCTTATTAATAAATGATTGAAATTACCATTACTGGAGATTGTCTACCAGAACCACACTTAAAGGCCACAGGACAATATAGCATTGAAAGATTTTGACATTTAGCGAACCGACAGTCAAAAAGATAATCACGCGTGCAAATGAAGTACCATTGCTGTAAATAAAACGGTATTTCGAAATGTATAGAAATAGACGAACCCCTTCAAATTACTAGCCCAGAGGTGCACTCCTCGCCATTATTACTTTCTCAATTTTGTAATATCTATGGGACCCCAAGAACATACAATACAAGTCTAAGATTTTCTTCACATATACACCCAACTGCCTAAACCTGTTCTCTTTTACCGGATACTTCAACGGAAACCAATCCTAGGTGGGGCGCTGCTGATAGAGAAACTCAAGAGGACACAAAATTATATTGCAACGAGTTTTAGACAATGTTCCAAACCTTGTCTTACTAATCAACTACCAGGCGAAACCTACGTGATCTACGTTCCTCTTATGGAACATTCTCAGCATCTAGATCTATCTAGTGAGCAGTCCTTCATGATACACTAATACCATTGACTAAATGACAGTTACTTCCTGAACGATAATGGAAGTGATCACGTCCCACTTCCGCCCTGAATTTACATAATATGAACCATTACCGTAATAAAAGCCCAAGATGGAGCTCACCGAAAAAGCAGACTGGGACACTCTTTCACATCACTGTTAAACAACCTCGTTCTCACACCATCTAAACTTGATGTCCGAAATTGCTGCCGTCAATTTATGATCCATACTAGAACTGCGAAACCTTCAATACCTAAACTAAGGCTACTTTCACCGAAAGATACCACCGGTGCCCCTGGTTTAACGATCAATGTAAAACTGCCATCCGCACCGGAAAGAAAAGCGTTAAAGAAATTTAAAAGCAATTAAAGCAAATAAACTTCATAGAGTACAAAATACAAAGATCCATTTGTAGAGAATCATTAATAATAGTCACTCGAAACTTGGAAAAAGCCGTCGAATCTATAAATTCCTCAACTCCCTAACGTAGTTTTGGAACAAATTAGAAAAATTCATAGAATGAGTTCACTCACCTACACCTACTCTCTGCGGTAAACTACAGATATCCCAAATTGTTGGCCAGAAAAATTGGTCAATACTAATGCTGAAATATTTAATTCACCCCACAATTCTAGATACGCAATAAAAGAAACAACAAACTATGAGTCTGACTAGCCCGTAGTGAGGATCAATCTTCCATTTTCTATGTGGGACTACGATCTGTCATGAAAAACCTTAAAGGATCCTCCCCTGGCCCAGATGAAATCCACTACGCGATGATTCAACATCTGCCCCAAAATTGCCTAAACTGGCTTTTAAATTTTTATAACCATGTTTGGCAAACAGGTGAGGTTCCTGAAATATGGAAAAATCAGATGTAATGCCCATTCTGAAAGAAGGAAAAGATAAAAGCCGACGTTTCTAGCTACCTCCATATTTTTTGACCAGTTGTCTTTGTAAAATATGAACCTCATGGTTAACAGCGACGTGATCTGGATATTTGAAAAACCTATATATCTTACGAACTTCCATGTGGTTTCCGTCAAGGAAGATGCAGCCAGACGCTCCTAGTTTCAATTCGAGCTGAAATTCATATGCTTCATTGAGAAAACCACATTGCAGTGGCGATTTTTCTTTGATATGAAAGCATGTGATACAAACGAGTAGACATCATCTAATAAATACTTATTTTCATTTAGGCTTTAGAAGTAAATTCTTAAGTTATCAAACAATTCCTCCACGCAGCGTTTATTCAAGGGTTCGAATGGATAGGCAAACGTAATGTCACAAGGACTTTAAACACATGAGTGGTTGTGCCACACAATTTTGTACTTACACAACACGGTTTGGCTCTTGCCGTAAGCGACTTGGGACGAAACTTGCCCAGCAGGTTAATAAATCGGATGCTATTATGTAACGATCTTGCCCATATTTGGTCGATCGGAAGAAGATCAGAAATCATTCACAAGAAAGAAAACTTCACGAAACATTGAATCCCGACATTATAATTAAATCCAGGTCCCGCTCCTCAAGGGCTCGACAATGTCAACGGAAAAAAAACAAAATGTTGTACATTTTACCCAAAAAAGAAGAGCCCCTCCATCTTAGCCAGAACTAACACTCGGAGAGACAGCTCTGACTTACCGCAGGATGCTTTCCGCTTTTTTTGTAGGTAATATATCGACAAGGACGATTAACTTTGGTGTTCTCATTATTAACACATTAAAAGACCAATTGCCGAAATAAGATAAAAATTACTCCAATTTTTTCCCCCCTTAGGTTAAAACTACGTGGGTAGCAGATATGTCAAATATGCTGACAATATATAAATGCCCTCATCTGCTCCAAGCTAGACTATACGGAAGTTTCGTATATGGATCTGCTCTGCTCCGAAGCGCTGGCCAAAAATAATACAAATGACATAACACAGGAATCCGCATTGCCACAGGTCCTTTCGAACAAGCCCTCATTTTAAGTTGTATACGCCAGAATCTGGGAACTACCCCCCGCTTCAACTCCGTAGCAAAAAGACTCGCACGTTAGTTAATCTTATCAAGAATATATTTACAACCCCACCACACCCTACATCAGAAATATTTATCAACTTATATTTCAGAATTTATTATGAACTATCGCAGCAGTTCCAATTAAACCCTAAGAGGCAGCAACTACCACTTGCCCGAAAGACTATCCCAAGCTATTACTGCCACTAAAATCTTATCCAAGTTCGTATTCGCTCAATAAAAGTGCCTCCATGACTACGTATCATCACAACCACCAAAAAATACACCTAGAATTTAACGAACAATCACAAGAAAGAATAACACATAAAGGATTCCGAATACCATTAAAAGTTATTTGACAAAATGATCCAAAGGACTAACCAAAAATCATTTAACCTATATTAGTTCCAGTAAAATAAGGTTTGCCGAAGAAAAAACTCGGAACCTTTTATTCTCAATCCGGTCTTTAATGTTTATTGCGTGCGATCCGCTCTGAAGTTCTACCACGGCAACACATCGGCTTCATATCAAATCGCCCCAAAAAAAACCGCCAAAAAAACTGTTATTTTTGTTTTTTTATCATAACACGATACGAGCTTTTTCGAAGAAAGTCTTCAAATATTATTGTACCTGGAACAGTACCACATAATAAAAAAAAGAACTCCGAAATCGGATCATTTGTCGCGAAGTTACGTAATTGGGAAAAATGGAGCCATTGGCCTACTTGTCGTCCGCCCCCACAGCTCCGCGAAACACGTTTGTCGTACTCTTTTGGCTATAACTCTGAAACTAGTTGTCCTATACAACATTACTACTTTTCTTCATCTTAAAGCCTGATTTTTAAATCCTTACTACTACGATTATCATACTTAAATGAAGCTTTTTCTTAATGCCAAACGCACCGTTTTAAAATGGTACATGCCGCGCACACTCAATAAAAACGTACTAGGTTGTTTAATCCAAGTGTTCTCTTTGGCACACTCTAGTCCGCACTACCTAAGCTCAAATAACCCTTTGTTCGATCCTAATTCCCTTTTTTCTATCGCCAAAGCCGCTGAACCTAAATTTTTATATCAGATGCTATATACATGTTCCGCAACCCAGTTTATTTGATTTAACCCATCCTTTTCCCACCACCACCCACGGTAGCACGCTTAAATATGTTATTTGTTGTTGGCAAACTAACTATAGTTCTTTTAAAATTTTCCTATCTTGACACTGGTTCCAAGTAGTATTCCTGGTGTGGGTATTCTCACCGGTGCTTAACCTATGTAAGTTTTACCCTACTAAAAGTTATCTACTAGTAAACCCCTCTCCACCACCACCGGTTTATGATACAAACTACTCTAAATAATTTTCGTCGATCGGGGGACAAATGGCTTCTCTGCGAGATTAATAGCGAACGAATGCTGACCAACAAAAAATACCATAGGTGTTTTTTAACACCAAGTACGCTGATTTTCACCGCGCATACAGCTTTTTGGTATTTTGCACGAATGTTTTGATCACAACTTTTCATCACAGATTTATACGAATCTAATCTCGTATTATCTTAACCACCTCTTCTCCGCATACGAAAAACACAAAACATTTGAATCCGGACCAAAATACTTTGCAGAGTTTAATGCAAAAACCAGGGGACGCTTCCTTCAACTTAACTGGCATTTTTTTATATTTTACAACAAATACACGGGTTGTTTATTGCGTCTGGCGAGGCCATATTTTAAGGACTTGATTAAACCTTCATATATACATTCCAATAGTAAATTAACCAAGCTTTTAGATGAAAAAAAGTAATTGTAGATCAGACAAATATTTTTGTAGTTATAATGAAAAATGTACTAAAAAAAACTTGGATTTCACAAAAGTACTGATTTTTAGCGTACTAGTATGTGTTTTTTGGCCACTTAATCTCTTTAACTTTAAAAATATAGGTCCAATCCAAGTTCTTTTATTCATAGTAATGCTAGTTAAATTTATTATCAGATCCTTTTTTTTTTTTTTTTCTTACTTTTTTTGTTTTTTTTTCGTTATTATTTTTTTTTGTAATTATTATCATTTTACGGGTGATTAGCCCAGTGTTAGTTGTTAAAATAATTTCATGAACGATTTTATACATAGGATCTGATAATAAATTTAACCAGCATTAATATGAATAAAATAATTTAGATCGGACCTATATTTTTAGAGTTAAAGAGATTAAGGGGCCAAAAACACATACTAGTACGCTAAAAACCCGTACTTTTGTGAAATCCAAGTTTTTTAAGTAGATTTTTCATTATAACTACAAAAATATTTGTCTGATCTAAAATTATTTTTTTTTTCTAAAAGCTTGTTAAATTTACTATTGGAATGTATATATGAAGTTTAATCAAGTCCCTTAAAAATATGCCTCCAGACGCCTACAAACCGTATTGTTGTTAAACCATGGTATTGGCACATTTTCATTCGAACTCTAAAGTATTTGTCGATTCAACAATGTTTTTTTTTTTTCTACGAAAGGTCGGTTAAATTGACAATTAGTGCTATATAGAAAGTGTATCAAAATTTTGAAATACAAAAGCTGTCGGGCTGAAAATCACGTACTTTGTAAAACACTTTTTTTTTTGGGCACATTATCGCTTTAACTCAAAAAAAAACGCGATAGTGAATAGACTGATTTTTTTGAAAATAAGTAATACAGAGAAACCCGGATCCTCCATTGGAATAGAAATATACATAATACAATCAGAATTTACATACAAACACTATCAGAAAGAATTAGAAAAAACACTCACAAATAGCTATGAAATTGATAACACTGTCACATTCAAAAATAAGTCCCCTTAGAAACATTATTCATAATGTTATTAATAATATTGATAGTGGTTTCAAATCTTATTTCAGTACATCGGAACAATGTTTCAAACGAAGTGTTTATCAACGTAAATACAGCTGCACATTTAAAACTAAAACCCCGAATAAATGAAAATAATAATAAAATAACGCTTATTACTTTCAGAATATACAAAACTGTTTTAATTATAAATAAAATAATTTAAATCTATTAAAAACGGGGTAGGTATCAATAAATATGTTATTTTTTGTTTAAATATAATGAAATATTATATTGTTAAATATAGTACAGTGTCTATTCGCTCTGATAGATTTGAAATTGCTTTAATCCTAGTTAGTTTTAAAAACAATTAGGTATAAAGTAGTTTTAGATGATCATCCCGCAGACGTCGTAGACAAGAACGAGAAATCTATTTAATAAGCGGGCCATCCTAGCTTCAAGATATCCAGAAATAGAACAGAACAACAAAGGATCCGCAACAACGGAATAAACATCAGGGACTTCAACAAGAAACCAGAAGCAATTAAATACAACGTTGAATTATGCTTTGACACTTGGCCTGTCATAGTGTTGGCGTTGACTTCACGCCAGCTGTCGGTATTACGGCTAATGAGTTTTATAAAAGCGTGTACAAGCTGACATATGAAGTTCAGTCTGTCACTGGGAATTGAATATTTTTTCATTGCAATATCAGCTTCCCATTGTTGAATATTTGCTTAGGTTATTAAATTTTGTAGTGATTTTAATTGTTACACAAATCCAAACAAAACTGATAGTATGAAAATGAATAAAAGCTGACTGAAAAAGAAAATACAGTAGGAAATAGAAAAGTTTACTACTAATGCTAGATAAAAATAAAAAGACTCCTCCATAAAATTTATAGGATAGGCCTTAAAAAAGCTATTCCAGATAAAAAATAACTGCTGTACAATTTAATTCCAATAATCTTTTATTGATTTATGTGCCTGATCAGCTAGATGATATTTTGCTCGTAGATATCTAGCCACGAGTATAAATTAACTTTATCTTTAATGATTAAATTAGTTTGTTAACTTTTTTATAAAAATGTTATAAATAAAAATAGAATAACAAGCAGAAAATCTATCAAAGAGCCGTCAGTATTTCATAATAACACAGTTTTTAGTTAATAATAATGAGTTTAAAACAGTTTATAAAATTTGTCTCTACGTGTTTCAATCCTTATTTTTAAAAATGAATTAAATATATATATATATTGCAAAAAATATAACTATTTTTATGTACTAAATATTTCTTTGGCATAACTCCTATTTATTTTCAATTGTAACTACATGTTTCGGAGACATTGCTCCATCATCAGGCATCTAATGTTTTTTTTAAAATACATTAATTTAAAACATTATACTAATATTATATACATTTATATAATACGTCGTTTACCTCTTAATCAGTGATTACCTTCACATTGTCTACTCTCATATGTTTCTAGGCGTTCTACTGGTCAATGTTCAACATGATTATTGACGGTCTTATTATTATCTATTAAGACAATTTAATAGAGTGTTAATATTAAAACTATTATAGTATTAAAACTATTTAATTATTTTTTATACGGATTATTTGATTTAATCAAATTATATTTTTAACTTATTAATTATGTTAGCATAGTAGTAAGGAAGGTAATCACTGATTAGGACGTAAATGACGTATTATATAATTGTATAGAATATTAGTATAATATTATAAATTAATGTATTTTTAAAATAATTTACAAGCCAGATGATGGAGCGATGTCTCCGAAACAAGTAGTTACAAATGAAAATAAACAGGGGTTATGCCAGAGAAGTATATAATATAATTACATCTCCTTCGGCATAAAAGGTTATATATATATATATATATATATATATATATATATATATATATATATATATATATTTTTTTTTCATGTATTTGCTTAAACAAATTTTTAATACTGTCTAATCGCTATACAATTTCACCTTTGTAAACTTCCTCGCATACTAATATTACATCGTCCCCCAAATATTTTATAAATATTTATTTTCGTTTTCTTTATTATAATCACAAACTCGTCCCCCTTCATATAACTTTAAGGACAAGCTAGATTCTCTACGATTAAGAATTTTAAACATCATATATATTTTTTTTTTAATTTATTTTATAGTATTGTATAATTTATATTTTTAGAAATTATTTTTATTTATTTTTTGAACATATTGTAAGAATGTAATCGTGGTCATCTCTATTATGTTTAGCCCTTAAGTGAGAAATATGGTAATGTCCTTCCAATGAAAACGATTATTCTCCAAAAGAACGCTCAAAATATCGAAGAATTTCCTTTTAGATATGAAATTTTTTTTCAAATTTTTCTGAGCACCTAAGAACAACGTATTCGAAGGCATTTTTTAAAACAATTTCCCTTCTTTGCGGGCGCCATTTTGAGTGTGAGCATGCCGGTGAAGAGAGCGCAAAAAAAAAAATAAAATAAATAAAAAAAAGGAAAATTCACTGTGCATTCCTTTCAAGGAATATTAATAAGAAAAATATTTTCAATTTTAATTAAAAATGAATTTACGTCAAAGGTTTAATACAACTGTTTTCACAAACAATTACTTTTGTGACGACCCAGTATATAATTTGCATTCCCTCGCTTTGATAATTCTGCTCGGGGGTGGCTGCTCTTGAGGGATGACGTAAGAGCCTTTGTAGAGCATGGCTTTGTGCGTCTGCATCAAGATCTGTCCCTGGAGGTCCCATTCTCCAGCTAAACCACTGAAATTAATATTTCGTGCACAAATATCGAGGAACCTAAGGTTTATAAGAGTAATTTATTACCGTAAGGTAATCCTTAAAGCAAATACCTTTAGGGTGAACCACGTTAAGTTTCATTCACATATAGATAGTATGTATCATTAATTTTCTTTAAGTAACAAAAGTTATACTATTGGCCTTACTAACAAGGATACACACTAAATGCCCGATATAGAACAACTCTTTCATTATTTTTTTTTTTTTTTTTATCCATTTATTGAAATTTACAACTGTACAAAATATATATATCTAGTAAATGTATTGATAACGATTACAATAACATGTGAAGACTAGAAAACAACAACTTATTAGTAGCACTTCAATAAAAAATTCTACAGTAGAAGATCTCTAGGCCATCTTCGTTTTAGACGCAGGATTATCAGAAATAGAGAGGGAAGCAAGTTAAGAAATTAACGGATTTGAGTGGCTATGGAGCTTACTATGAAATTGATATGTATCTGGTTTGGGCTAAATTAGCAACATTAAGATCTTTATGGATAAGTTTATTGATGACAAAGTAAGGAGCATTGAGGATTTTTCGAAGGATTTTGAGATGTAAGAATTGGGTACGAGATGAATTGGATGGTTTATTGGAGCCCCAAAGCTCAAATCCGTATATCCAAACAGGTCTAATCACAGTCACGTATATGAGTCTTTTGTAATTAATTGGGAGCTTTGAACGTTAGTCTTCTTTCAATAAAGTTATTTTAAAAACATTGTCATCTTCCTTATTTTAAAAGAAATTCTCGATTTATTGTATTACGTTTCTTATCAGACGAAAAGTTAGGTCAGCAAGGGTTCGTTATTTACAGATATTCAGAAGACTCTATATTTTCAAAGAAAACTGATGCCCCGAGAAAACCGACTTGCAAATGACTAAAGTGGATATGGGCATGTGTGTATGTATTTTGCCACTTTTTTATTTTTTTTTCTATAAATTTTCTGCGACTTTCAACCTGTATACTAATTTCTACTGAATCCATTTTTTGATCCTGTAATTAATTATATACGTTGAGCTTAAGAGCTCCACTAAACCATCCAATTCATCTTGTCCCCAATCCTTACAATCCAAAATCCTTCGAAAAATCCTCAATGTTCCTTACGTTGTCACCAATAAACTTATCTATGAAGATCTTAATGTTGCTAATTCAGCCCAAACCAGATACCTATCATTTCATAGTAAGCTCAAGAATCACTCAAATCCACTAGTTTCTCAACTTGCTTCCTACACTATTCCCGATAATCCTTCGAAACATCAGAAAAGTAGATGGCCTAGAGATCTTCTAGTGTAGAATTTTTATTTATATACTTCTGATGAGTAGTTCTTTTTTAGTTTTTACATGTTATTGTTATCGTTATCAAAACATTTACTAGTATATATTTGTACAGTTGTAAATTTCATTAAATTGATAAAAAAAATAAAAATAAATATATAAAAAAAAATTATATTCGTCAGTTCATCCAATTCAACTAATTCATTACCTATTCTCCAAACATTCTAACCTCCCAGAACACTACAAAAACTCATTTCGGATAGAACCACTATTGTTCTTTGAAGGAGATTGTTTTTCTTTCATTGTTTGTTCCCTGTTTTGTTTAAAACGTTTTCAGTCTCAAGTGAATGATATGAAACATGTCCAATGGAAGATTTAGATGAGCCTAAAGAGATTAATGAATTCCTTATTGAGATACATCTTTGCGAAAATCAGGGGAGCTTTCATCACTTACCAGTATTATCAGTTAAGGTGGCTTTAGCTAAGCGTTGAAGACAATACTTTATTGATAACTTTTTATTCCAGTCATTAAAATTCCAAATAAGTTACTTATATTTATAACATCCTTCACCTAAGTTCTTCCATCCATCTTTTAAATTCTAGATCTCAGCCCATTTATTTGTATATTCCATTTCGTCCAACTGCCTCCTTTGACAAATCATTTATTATATGTGCTACCTTATTATGGAATTCGTTACCTATTTAAATTCACAATTCTTTCTCTCCCACTTTCTTTAAACATAATTTATTAAAACAGCTACTCAAATCTTTCGTAATTATGTAATAATTTGAGTTAAAGTTTTTTGTTGTTTTTAATGTAAATTCGATTAGGTTTTAATTTTAATCTCTACATAATTATGTTACTTTCTGAAACTCAGCCACACAATAATACATTTTTATTGTACATTCATGTTATTATCAAACGAGAAAGTTTCTCCGAGTAAAGATTATTTTTCATTTCATATTACCATGAATGCTTTCGATTTCAACCAGGAATAAAGGAAACCATAAGAAGCCACACAGGAAATAATATTTTATTTATTTTTTATAATATAAATGTTCTCGAAAAACACGAAAAGCACCCGAAATGATCATCTGTTGAAGAAAAGCCAAAGCACTCGAGAAACTGCTCAAATGCTGGTTGAAGCCAAGCACTCCACACCTTTACGACCATCATTAATCTTGCCCTGTTAAACAGACCCACTCCTAGTCAGGGGTAGCTACGACTATACCGCCATCATGAAGGGCTATTTTCCCAAACGAAAACTATGATTTTTCATCCCACGCAATCACTTAAATTGACAGTAAAGTAAATTTATCACAATGGAAAAGTGGTAATTTAATATTGCCTTAAAAGTTATTGTGTTTTCAGACATTTATTTTTAAATCAGTACATTTTCTATTTGCTATCTCCAAATAATTTTATGATTTTATACTGTATTGATATATTTTTTTCTTTGTTTAATTATGAACATGAGATTAGTTATTATTTAGCATCAAACTGAAATTATACAACTATTTTCCCCATGTACGTAACGAGCACTGAAGAAACAACTAGTTTTTTTTTTTTTTAATATGTATGTCTTTAGGCTCGAGGTTTATACTTTTTTGAAGTAATTTTTTTTCATATTCAAAAATGTAGTTTTGTACGCTCTAGTTCCGTTGGTCTTGCACTGATCAGAAATGTAATACTTTTTGTCATATAGCATTTGTCACTAAGGCCTACCGTTTAGAATCTATATTAATTTGGATGAAAAAAGTCAATTTTTGCCTACATTTTTATGTATGTATGGTGTGTGTGTGTGTGTGCGCCTTCTGTCTTTGAAAATACATGTATGCCATTTACAGTAAACTGGTCAGATCACAAGTTTTTAAAAATATGTGTCCGAAATTACCTCCATAATTGTGATAGACCTCGGCCGTAACAGTCATATCAGAAATTATCCATTCTTCTGATTTTGTATATAATATTTATTCCTATAACGACTACTTTTCCTTTTCTTACTTTGCATCATTTTTTATTACTTTTCTATGTAGATCGGCAACTACTTTTATTTCTTGTCTTATTTTTAAATATCTACGCCAAATATGATTTAACTTTCTGTCATGTATTGTTGTTCTTAAGGAGTTAAGGAAACTTTCTTCTCAAGGAAAGAAAGTTTTCATTATTTTTTATTCTATAAATAAATAAGTATTTAGTTTATAAACAATTTCATTTTGAAAAAGTTGTCAATCTTCCAGATTCCTCCAGACACGAGAACTTCCATCCTCACGTGAAGGGTAAGGCAAAACTCCGGTTATCTAATATATGTTTGCATAGATATATTTTTAGCTAACTATGTATACATTAAAGCATTGGCCGTAGTAACTCAGCAGACTAACTCAGCTTTAAAATTGTTTAAAAAAAAAAATCAGAAAATTTCTCAAATCGCAGACAATTTAGTTTAGTATAGCTTTAATTATAAGCTTTTCATTAGTACCTACTGTGCTTGGTTCACCATAGAAGATACTATGGTGAAACAGAAAAGGTCGAAATTGTTGAAGCTTTGATGCTACCAAGCAGCGAGGGGCAGTGATACAAGGCCTAAAATATGGATTTTAGTACTCAAGCACAACACCAACAACATAAAAAATCAAAATCACACAACTTTTTGCATATTAAAATGCTATCTTTTACTGGACTTCTTATTAACAGAGGCAAAAATTAGTAATATGTACATATTACCGTATATATTATATAAATTCAGTAAGTAATTGGATGGGTTACCATAAGTAATTGAGGATATGTGTATGTATATACATATGAAATAATTTAATACTACAACATGTAGGGAAAAGGAGTTGGGAGAATCTAAGATGTATTAATTATTAAAATAGTACTACGTTACCACATTCCATATTAATCACCTAATTACCCTACTCCTTTGAACGTAATGCTTTATAGCTGGATGGTACTAATTCAAGAGATGGCTAATCCCTACAGCTTATTGAATAATTCATTAATTAATTAAAATTAATAATTAATAGAAAAATATAAGGTGATAAATAGGTAACATAAAATAATCATTGAGAGCCGATCTCTAATCAGTTACTTAGCCTCATACAATATTTACTCTCTCCCAGTTGAGGGCTTGACATTAGCGCCAGTGTTTTAAGTTGTCTTTGATGTAGCCGCCCCTCGGGGACTTAGCACTTAAGGCACTTAGAGCTTTGAAAACTATCTTTTGTCCTGTTTACATTACCCTTCGATATCTCCTTCTCATTCTCGAGTAAATTTAGTTATAAAGTCCTTCTCCGCATCAGGAGAACTTTGTCGGAGGCGTTATAATTACATATAAGATGTTTTTGATTGAAAAATTTTGGTAGTATACACAGGCGGACAAAAATTCTACCACTTTTTTTTTTTATTTTTTTTTTTTTACGCATACGTCCACGTATACTTAGGGTGGGGCACATAAAACGTATTAGAAATATTGAAAATTAATTTAATAAACACAAGCCGTAGTAAATCACTAGTTGTTTTTTGGAGCTTAGCGTCCTTATGTACTCCAACAAGGGCAAGAAGGACGGGTCATCCTACAGGTTACCAATCTATTCTAGCCAGGGTGGGAAGGTCAAGATTTATTCGTGGGTTTGCCACGAAATAAATGTTAACCCGCCCAGGTGGGATTCGAACCTACGACTTTCTGGTTAGTAGCGCGCTGAGAACCACGCCCCAGCTCACTCGGCCTTCTTGTCCATGTAAATTACTAATTATGGTCATTGTTAAGGGTACTAGTCAATATGAAAGGGATTTTTTTGATATAGTTTATAAGATAAAATCATTGGTTACATATTTAGAGGCTCAAAAGTTTATTCTATTGAATGAAAAATTTACAAATATGATATAGCTTCCTTTTAAATAATTTGTTATAATTTCTTAAAAAAAACTAATCTAGTCACGTTGTACCGGTGATGGTCATGGCGAAGACTAGTTATGGTCATGTCACAAAATAATCTTAAAACAAATATTTTTAATAATTTAAAAATAACTATTAATTAATGTAAAAAAAACTATACTATTAATTAATAGAACTATAAAAAAATAATCTAAATACTAATACAACCTGGTCTAACAGAAAAGTAAAATATATATTAAAAACACTATCACTCGATGCACTCATTCACAAACATTGTAGTTAGTTATAAGATTAGAAACCGTCAAGAAATAACAGTTGAAAATGAAACGAAACAACTATAAATATATAAGTTAGACTATATTTTATAGCCGCACTTTTCGTTGGATTTTCTACATAAGCAGTAAGCGTCATATAATATAGTAATTATTCACACTAAAACGTAAATAAATTATAAGAAGTCGGAATGTATTTTTCGTGAATTACTTTAATTCGACTTTTAAAGTTTTCTTTAAACATTAGCCATTCGCAAAAAATACGAAGCAATCCACAATAATTACTTAAAAATCTTCATTTTAAAATAGATCTTACTAAAAAAGAGGTATTTTAGGAAATTATTTTTAACAGCTACTGGAAAGGGATATGAGGGAGGATTTCATTAATAAACGAATCTTAAACCCTTTTCAGAAATACTTCTCTTGGTGATATCACATAACATATAATAAATGAAGTAGTCACATATTATTGTGAAAATTGAATTAGCTTACCCATAACTCGTGAGGCGACAATAACTCAATAGTTATCAATTTTAAACTATTTAAAAAAAAAAAAAAAATTTACGAAGGTTTATAACAAAATTTTTGAGTTTCATAACAATGTAAATTTTGAATAAATTATTTAGGGATATGGCTCATCGGATAAGAAACTGTTATAAAATCATATACATTAAAAATTTTGTAATTTTAAGATTTTTTTTTTAGTACTTTTTGCTTTTATTTAATAATTGCTTTTAACAATCCTAATATATTTCAAATGTCCTGGTTAAAAAATATGAAAACCTAAACAGTTAAAGAAAATTAATGAGTTATGAGTTAATTCAATTGTTATCGATATTACTTATTATAATTAGTTAGATACACCTTCAGTGAGACATCGTAATATTCATTCAATAAAAATAAGATAAATAATAGTAAGATAATAGTGACACAACTCAAAAAAATACATTTTATGTTTTATTTCAGAATAATGATCGTTTTTGGTTTGCTTTGCAACATGAAAAGCTACATAAAGGTATCTCAGCGGGCAGCCTCAAAATTGTGTTATATGTGATCGCCATCAGTTGTGTCTTGACCATCACAAACGTAACTTGTACGGGGAGTTAAGGGCAGTGTCATATTTTGAGTTGGGACGGTTATCTTGCCCATGAGCGATATTATTATAATAAATTTTAAAACTTCTTTTGACGCTCCAGAAAAATTTAATGTTTTTGAGTTGTGTCACTTTTCTTGCCCATGAGCGATATGTTAATTAGTATTTTATATTTTAAATATAATTGAATAGAGAAAAATTCTTTGCTACAGCAACGATAAATGAAATTATTATTTTTTTTTTTTTAACGCACTTATGTATGCAAGGTAGCTCTAAAGCGAGACATTTATTTTAGCCAAATGAATACAGAAACATGACAATAACTTGTAACTACCCATTATTTTCATAAAAATTATATAGTAGAAGATGCCTCTTCATTTTATCAATTTCAATTATCTTCATTTTACGGACGCTTCAGAGGATTATCCGTAATAAAATAGAAAGCAAGTTGAGAGAATAATAGGTTTGAGTAGTTATAGAGTTTAGTATAAAAGAATAAGTTTCTTGTAAGTAGCCCGAAAAGATTATAACGAATTTACGATTTTTTACACTTAATGCCAATGGATTATTTGGAACATCTACTTCTTGTAAAAATTTATTCAGGAAAATAAACTTTTATTTACATAAAATTTTCATTTAATAATGGTTTATGAAACCATCGATATTTTTCTTATAAGTTTATATTTTAGCAAGTCTGAATTCTCAGAACAAACTTTGTTGTTTTTTTTCGTTCGTTTTAGGGGCTTTGGTTCTATTGAATACTCCTATGAAAAACACCTATTCAAGGTTTAATATTTTAAAAATATGTTAGGAGGTTATATAGCTGCAAAAGTCCCTTTTGTGTCCGGACTTATAGAGAAGTTGCGGCCCTGAGTGATTATAGCCGTGATGTTGAAAAATGGGCCGGTCCCGAAGCGAGTCATTAATTCGATGAATAAATCTCTGCAGGTCTTTATTCCTCTCTAGAGGGCTTCTGTGCCGGTTAATAGGGGTTAATTAGCCCTAAAGGGAATTAATATTCGATATTATATCGGGGCCCTAGGCTTCCAAGGGCTTGATAAGGGCCCATAATAGCATAGCTAGACCAAGAGTAGAAATATTTTCCGAGATAGTTGTAGTGTAAGTAAGAATAAACATTTTCTAGGAAAGAGTATAAAAGTATATGAACTTGAATTATCCTTCATAAAATGATCTATGATTTGGTACAGAAAATCATACAAACGTTTGCTAATTCTGGTATTATCATTATGTGATAATATATTTTAAAGTATATATATTTCAATATTCATTATGAAATAATTGTAAGTAGGGGAGAATGGAGAGCGTTAGGAATATGGGAATCTTTGGTATTAAACAAAAAAAAAAAAAAAATTGCCCAGGGTTTTTCAAGGAAGCACCCCAGGTCCATTCCTCTTCCCGATGTATGCAGCTAACATCTCGACTGATCCTAGCACCGCCTTTACTAATTACTAATATATATTTGTTATCAGAAAATAATCATCCTATCATTGCATTCCAAACATAAATATCTTCTAACTCCAACTAACATGCAAAAATTATTTCCAAATTGCAGAACATAAATCCAAATTAATCTCATAAAATAACATTTACCCTTCCTTAGTCGTAATCCTATTACTTCTTGTCCTTAGTATCGTTATAACTGAAATGCTATCAGAGCTGATCCGTTACCTGGGACTCCCTCTAGACAAATACCTTACATGGAATCCACATACAAGACTAATGAGAAACAGATGGTTATCATTGGCTACTCGAATTATTACTAGACAAAAGTTCAATAAATTACAAAAGACTCATTAGGCCAGTAATTAGGACATAAGGAGTGAAACTCTGGGGCTGCACTAAACCATCCAATTCGTCTCGTATACAATCATTATAAACCTAAATCCTTCATTCTTCCTACTTTGTCTTAGAAAAACTAATCTATAAAGACTTTAATATTCAACATATAGCTGATTTAGCCCAAAATAGATATATAAAACCGAAGTAAACTCCAAAACCATTCAAATCCTGTAGTCTCTTAACTTGCTTCCTTTTCTATTCCGACAACTCTCCGCGGCGTCTGGAAAGAAGAAACTTGGGCATCTTCTTTCCAGACGCCAAGACTTTCTAATGTAGAACTTATTATGTTTCATATGTAAATATCTGGGTTTTGTAGTAGCTTTTGAACTGCTTCACTATACTTCGTCGCCACTATGTAAAATTAACAAATGTGAAAAAACGCATTTTTTATTTCTTTCGTTTACCGTTGTATTATACAAAGCCCATCTATGTTAAAATGCTAGAAATTCCTAAAAATAAGTTACTGATTGCGGTCTTTTATGAGCCGATCAGAAATTTTACCAGAAGGCCTTGTAGAAAATAACAATAAACGAACCGAATAAAAAAAAAAAAGCGATTTTTCACATTCGATAGTTTTACCAGTTTTACATAGTACTGACGACATGTAGTGTTGTTCTATTTAATTTTAGTTTAAAATTTTATATTCAATGGATAAACAAAAACTTGTTACCTAAAGAACAGCTTCACCTTATTTAGGGAAGTTACAATGTCTTATATTACTTCTACGCTCACCGTTATTCGAAAAAAAACATCCACAAAACTGTTAATCCCACAAAAACTTAAAAATTGAATTAGCTTTTGAATGATATGTTAAAAGTAATGGTTTCGTTTCAATTCCATTGAGAAATTTACTTTTAAAACCGAAGAAATATGTTCTTATTTGTCATACGAATCAGTTACTTGTGTAAATAAAACATTATGACAATCCCTTAATGGAAATATGCATTTTAAACATAATAAACTCTTTAATGGAATAAAATGCATTGTTATTGTTTAATAGGAAATAAAGTAAACCTGCCAATAAAGCGACTCCAGATCAGACGATTTTATGTTATTACATTTATTTATTTATTATTATTTAGGATTTATTTTATTGGCACTTATTTTATTATTATTTATTACTGTACTTAGACTTCAACTTTGCCGTTAACTTCAGAATGCAGATGATATTGAGGAATACCATTTTTTACTCACTTAACACACATTGGTTTTTACCGAACGTTTTAATTCGTAGTCCCGAATTTGTAATGACTTTTTTTTTTTTGAAGTTTAGCGGGAATTGTAAACTTAATGATTCAGTAACGCAATTACATAGTTTATCAATAGCCCATATTTTTAACTATGCCCTTTATAAATCAAAATATTAAATAAATTGAAAATAACTCCAAACACATCAATAGCGCTGGGGAATAATAAAAAAACATATCAATAAATTGAAACTCTTTTATAATATTGAAAAATATCTTCGACTTAATATCATTCACGCTAAAAAAATAAAACAATGTTTATGTTTAAAAGTCAATTTTAAAATTTATTGTAAAAAATTTAAGAATTTATTTTGAATGATTTTAATATTGTTTTTAACTTACAGACATCAAGCTGTTCAAAGAAAAAAATATTATACTGAAATAAAATTTAAATTAAGTCTAAGTCTATTCAAAGTCATTAAAAAGATTATTTCTGATATTTACTAAATTTTATTTAATATTTAAAATTTTCCCTAATGTTGCAATACAATTAGGGTAAAGGTACCAGTAGTAGACACTGAGCAAGTAGTAGACATTTGTAACTTCAACCAAAAAAAAAAAAAAAAAGAGTTAAAACCATCAGAACGATTTCAATTTGGTCCCATTTCAAACTTTAGCTTCTACTGTGCTGCCACTATAAAGCAGTAGCAGATTATGCCAGCAGTGAAAACGTTAGGTTAGTTTTTAATTAGCAGTGACATAAAAGGCTCTTCCCTTAACTACAGTAGCTTAGGGTGGTTATTTTGATTTTCATCAATTACTCTTTTATTGTTGTAATTTTTGTTTGTAAAGATAGTGAAGTCACTAAATAACGTATCTTTTGTGGTAAATTTTGTTTGAATGACCCCATAAACGACCTGTCTACTACCTGGACACTGATTATCTCACTTGTTCCAGTAGTAGACAAAAGTGTCAACTAATAGAAAATTCCAATTTTTTGTAATGATTGGATATGGTACGGAGTTCAATTTTAAAAATGACGATTTTTGAATTTTCGTTTGTGTGAAATTAGCTTGTGCTATCAATGGCTAAAGAGCGTTTTTTTCAAAACAGCTTCCTTTTTTACAAAATCTACCTAAGTGTTGTGATAATAAATGCTACTTGTATTATTTATGTTCGATGTTTATCAAGAAAGCGAAGTGGGATGTGATTCATTAAGACAAAAATGAAAGTAGAAGTTTTTTTATTATTTTTTACTTTCCTAATTTTAATAAAAATATGATATTTTTTACTTTTCATGTTTTCTTATTATTTTAAAATCCAAGGTCCTTTAAAAAAAACATATTTCATGAAAAATAAATTAAATATATTTGGTAAGTGAAGAGTCAACTACTGGTGTGGTTCTGTGTCTACGATATTTTCTCAAAAAATGTCTAAAACAGCCTTAACATCAATACTAGAGCTTTTTTAAAAATAATTTAGGTTTAATAAGAGTGCTGTTGGGCATATGTAGGGAAAAAAGAATCTTGAGGCGAATTTATTGAACTACTACTAAAATTACTGCAAGAGTCTCACAATAGTGTCAACTACTGGTGCCTTTACCCTATTTTTTTCCGAAACAGTAAAAAATAAATAGATTAAACATGTTTTGTTAATATTGAAATGGTATTCCATTGCCATATGATTGTTTATGGTTGTTAGGATCACTAAAAGTATATAACTGACATGTTTAGTAAGGTAGAGGTAAGGGTACTAAAAACCTAAATTAAAGTTGATAGAAATTACAGGAGACGACCATACACCTCTGGATATGAATATTTATGGAGGCGGCGGTTCTGCGGAGGAATGTAGCACCGCTGGTTAATTTACTTTAATTAACAGCCTACAGAAAGATGCATGAGCTGTCAAAAGCCTGAGTGGACTATTTAATAAAGAATTTATTCCAGGTAGTGAATTTACAATTAAATTATTAACATCAAATAGTTTTCATTAGTAACCATATACATAACCATATTACCGAGTATATGGGTTTTATTAAACCGGATAATACTCTACCTTGATAAAGAAAATGCGAAAATAGAATATAGGGCTATCCGATTCCAAGGTTATTTTAAACATCTCCGGTTACCAATTAGATTAAGGTTCTGCCTTAGAGTCAATTAGACTTGCAATACAACCTTCTCCGGTGGTTTAGTTTACTCAGGCAACGACCAAAGATTTTTAATAATTATATTAAGTTAGTGTTCTAAATAGAATAATCTATAGAGCATCGAACCGATTCCCTATAGTAACTAATTTTTGAAGCTGTAAATAAGATAATTTAATTGAATTTTTATGATCCAAAACTTTTGTCCATGACATTTCATTGCTATTTAACAATAAAAAAAAATCCTAGGAGTTCGAAACTGGAAGATAGCTGCAAGATAATGGAACGACTTGCAGACTTAAATTCTGAAGGCCTTGATCCCTCGTGGATTTTAAAAACTGTACAATCCTGTACATCAAGTAACCCATGAGGGACCTTGGGTCCTGTACTTGGTTTGCTAAGCTTTGAGACCACAGATTATTAAAGCAGAAATTGTCCTGATTTTTTATTCCTTTATACCTCTGCAGACCTTCTCCAAGAGGTGTTAGTGTTGATTTATGACCAGAACTGTGACGATTGATGCTCTTCTCTTATTAGAAAAGAAAAGTTGAAAATTTGTCAAATTTTAAAAACCGATTCTCTGCAACATTAAATGTTATAAGTTTGTTATTATTTTTTTTTTTTTTTTTCAACTGACAGGATTAGAGTTAAACTCTAGTCGTATCATGATCTGGTATGAGTTTCATTTAAAAATAATAATCCTGAAGGTTTTAAAATGACCGATACCTTGACTGTGATCATATGATAATGTCTATCCAGCGAGGAGATATACAATAGAGCAGTCACGAGTGGAGTAGAATTTGTTCCCCCTCCACTATACTACCCTAACCTCAAAAGTTACAAGTGTTTGCTTTTAATATCTTATTTTAATTACCTATTCTCGTTGAGTTTTTATTTTTTTTTGTAAATTCATTCCAAATTAAGTATGCATTTTTGTGCTGCAATAGGATGTAAGAACAACAAGACTGGGACTAAAAATGATAAGCAGCTTAGCATTCATATGTAAGTAACAAACGCGAAATTCTTTCATTGTACCTAGTCAAATAGTTCACGATGGTGTTAAATGCAATTACTTTTTTATAGTAAACTCCACGTCAAAATTATCACAATACTCTGAAATATTTGAATTTTTATTGGTAATTATAACTTTTATATTCAATAAAAATCCTTTTTATTAACAAGTTTAAGTAAAAATTGATACACTGTGTTTGAAGAAATTTTATTACCTATACCTGCTTCAGTAACAGTCTAAAATAATGTTGGTGATTTGGGAACTGGGCTAACCTTAGGTAGCGTAGTGGTGGGGGAATACTAGTCCTAACTGCCTGTAGCCCCGCCCTATCTCAATAGCAGCTCTATTTGTATATCTCCTCGCTGTGTCTATGTTTCCCCACGACAGTTTTTTTTTATAGTTGGTCTAACAGATGTTTTATTGTTGTGGGTTTCCCTGGAAGACGAAACCCCAGAATCCATTCTCCGCAAATATAACAAACAGAATAAACCTGCATCAGCTGTTTTCGAGTCCGGCATTTAGTTGTCCAGTGTTCTATCCACTGAGAAACCGCATCTCCATAAATAACCATGGTGTACCTTAGGTTTATAAACTATCACATTCTAGCGGACGAATGAACAAATGAACAAAAATATTACGCTATTATAGAAAAAAAAAAAAAAAAAATTTCAGGCAGCAAAGCTACCTTTTATCTGCGATTCATAGAAGAGGATGTGAATAGGAGGTTCCAGAAATTTCTGTTATATGACGTCAGCACTTAGAAGAAAAAAGGGAAAATTTTCCGAACCGAAATAATAATACAATGAAAAAGGTTTGGAAGGCTCTTTTGGGGCTGACCTGAATCGGTAGGAGAGCTTAGCGATCTCATTTCAGGTGGGCTTCATAAGGAAAAGTGGTTCTTCGTTGTCAATGTAACAGAAATGCTGCTATACCTTGATTGAGAACTGAAATATTGAGTGGTCAGTTACAAAGATTCAATGTTGTGATAGCAGGAATATTCATATTCAGTAAATAGTCATCGAGTATCGTAATATTCTTCTAGTTTGACGAAACCAAAAATATTCTAAACTGAGTAAAATTAAGCTTATAGTTTTATATTAACCTTATCACGTTTATGGTTTATTTTCATTCCTATTGCTTTAATTACTAACGGTAATTATTCATTTTTTAAATTCCCATATGCGTACATTCCTTACATTTATTATATTATTTTTGCTTACATTTTCTAGTACATAATCTTTAATTTGAAAAAAAAAATTAATTTAATCATGATTAAATCTTTTTTTTTTTATATTACTACCTTATCACGTTTATGGTTTATTTTCTTTAATTACTAACGGTAATTATTCATTTTTTAAATTCCCATATGCGTACATTCCTTACATTTATTATATTATTTTTGCTTACATTTTCATGAGAGTACATAATCTTTACCTACAAGGAGAGTTGGTCAAAATTTAATCATAGCTAAAATTTAATCACAGCTATTTGAAAAAAAAAATTAATTTAATCATGATTAAATCTTTTTGTCAATTTTTAGTGAAATAAAGATTGTTTGACTGTAAGAATTAATCAATATTCAATTATTTAATTGATTCCAGGAAATTAGTTGTCAAGTAGTTATGATTAAGTTTTGATAAAATTAGACCTTTAATTAAATTTTGTCCAACTCTAATTGATTTTAGAAATTTGAATACTACTTTTATAGCCGCACTATTATCTCTATAGATTTTTTAAAGATCAAGATTTAATCGTTAACTATTGAAGTGCGATTATAGGTGATTTACCTATACCCGAGTGAAGTGGGTGTTTTGAAATGTACCAAGGTGATTTTGTTTATTGAGTATTTTTGATTGGAATATTTTTATTTCTTTAAGGCCCCTATTTTTTGCAGTCCCTTATATTTTTGTGGCGTATGTCCATATGGGTTTAAGTATGTTTATGTATTTAGTCGTTGTCGGAGTTTTAATGTCGACCCAACCAGATATTCCGGAATCCCGGTGAGATATGTAAGAACGTCTAGAGATCCAGAAAATAAATCTGATAAAGCGGTTCATTATCCTCTTACATCCCTTTTCGATCTTATCTGACAGTCTTCCATATACTATGCATCTGTATTCAAAGTAGAGAAAAACTATTTAAATATAAAATGTTCATTACACAGTGGGGTAATTTAAAGAAAATAAGGCAGTTTATACATTATTATTTTCCTAACAAACTAATAAGATACTTAAAGGGACTCAAGTTTGGGAAACATGAAAAAACCCTGAATTGAATTTTCGGAATCAAACTTTTAAAAATTCAGTTATTCCAAGGATTATATAAAAAAAGTAAACTGAGGTTAGCTAGGAGGAAATTATGTGTACTCTTTAAGTTAGAGATAGCGGAGCAGACTCAATATAAGGGAAGGAGAAGGAAAACTGTCGGGAAATCCTTGGAAAGTTTAATGAAAGGAGGGAGGGAAGGGGGAGGGGGGAGGTGTCAGGTGGGAACGATATTGGGGATAAGACCCGCTCACTGACCAATCCAATATGCCTGCACGGCCTCTACACTCTCCAACACTCCCCATACATATTGATCTCGCGCTGCGTTTCGGATCTCTGTTCTTATTACGGTAGTCACTAATTTGGTGTAGCCAATAAGCATTTTTGAAGTAATAATGCTGAGGACGTAATATCCATTGTATTTAATAACAACTTTTCTTAAGTCCACTCGTTAACGCTGATGTCAAAATTAGAATGGTGCAATGGAGTCTCACTAATCCGAAAGCTTGATAGTCTGAACTACTCAGTAAGATGAACCCTAAGTGAAAAAAAAATACTAATAAGGATTAGTCATTTCAGAATCTTTATATGCAGCTGAAACACTAATTTTAGAAACAATAAAAGAAAATGAAGAAATCAATGAAAAAGAATGAAAGAGAAGAAGATTGTGTGGATAATATTAAGAAACAGAACAATTGGAGAGACATCATGTTGGAGTACACAAACATGTAGAAAAAATGACAAATGAAATTAAGAAAAGCAGACTTGTGTTCTAGGAGCACAAATAATGAGTCCAAGCAGATTAACAAGAAAAAATGTACAACATTTTGAAAGATTAAATGGCAAACCGAATTGGCCTCAGAAGATACATGAAGATTTATAAGTCATTGGCTTGAATAAAGAAGAAATTGAAGGCAGAACTAACTATAGAAATAAAATTAAAGAGTGGGAAGGCTTCCAAGACAAAACAGCTCCAAAAAGACAAAGGAGAAAATGGACGGCAGAAGAGAGGAAAGAGAAAATGAACTGATGAAGAAGATATAATATTTACTTGAAACGTAAAACTAACTTGGTGGCTTAAACGTGGTCGTTAGTTGGCCTTTAACGTAAAAAAAATAAAATAAATAAAAATAAAATGATAAGAAACTGCCCGTCATTTTTGAATTCTTCCACATATTCTGGACAAACGTTCAAACCTTCCGATTAATTTAAGAGACTCATTTACATGACTGTAATCAGACCTATTTAGACATACGGGACTAAGCTTTGGTGCCTCCAATAAACCACCTAATTTGTCTCATAATAAATCCTTACAATCAAAATCATTCGAAATTAATAGTTTTGAAATTTAAAATTATATTGTCCTGGTAAGAAAGTAATTTAACATATCTTCAAATAAACTATACTAATAAGATGAACAATTAGATAAAATGAAAGGCTATTAATAAATCATTATTTGGTAGTAAATTCTGGTAATAATAAGACACTGAAGTACCAGTGTTGCACAAATGCCGGACATGTTGCTAAAACCTGACTGGGATAACCCCCTCAGATTGATACAAATTCATTGATTGCTTAAGACAAAAATCCTAAACTATTTACTAAAATAGTAATAAAAACTAGATACATTTATAAAGTAGTATAATAAAATATATAATATAATAATAATGCAAAAATATTACAAGACACATAATGAAATAAGATAAAATTACATAATATTTAAAATTTTATTACACATATCGCTTATTTGCTGCAACAACATAATTAAAAAACATGCTTTTGAGTTATGTCGAGCTTTTGACTGATGAACCATTCACCTATGTAGTTTTAGTCGGTAGAACGTTTTATTTGAGTTTCAACTATTCACTAAGAGAGAGCAGGATATGTCATCATTGTATGTCTACAGATCGTCCTGTTCTTTATTTCCAAGACTGCCCTTCTGCAAAATTAAAGTTTTCGAGTTATGTCGGTGCAGTAAATAAGCGATATATAAAACCTGCTAAAATTTCGCAACGCTGGAGTAACTGAGTTGAGCATTTTAAGATTATAAAGCATTTTATTTCCTTCAAATATCAGTTGTCCTACAACATCAAATATTACTTAACAATCTGAAAGTTTATTTTGACATTTTAATATCAAGCAGTAATATTATTCTTTTTCGGTGGAATTCAGAACATTGCTTATAACTGAATTGAATAAATAAGACCTCTACATCAGCCGAAACACGTAGTTCTAAGCTAATCAGATACTTATCTGAGTTTGATTTTGGATCGAATTTTATTTTTTTTAACAATCTGATTCTGACGCTGGATCTATCAGATGCATTTCTACATTTCTTTTTTTTTTTCAGGATTGGTATTCACTGTTAGAGATATTGGCGGAGGCCACCAAAACCAATCAACAACCTAATTATTTTAATTTACTGCTGAGATTTTCGTTAATGACTCTAAATACAGATAATACAGAAGAATTAATACTAAGCATTCATTCTATAATTTATTTGCGACATATTTCGTGAATAATTATTTTCTTACTTGAAAACTAATTATTTTGTTACGGCTTGTCAATTTAGTTCGTTATTGTTTCTATTAAGAAAAATGCCAACTTAAATAACTTGAAAATGTTCCATTATTTGCACAAAAAAAAAAAATGAATTTAAGTTTTTTTGTCGTAATAATCTTCAAAAATTATCAATATAAATAAATTATAATTACTCTAATACCTACAGTTTTTATTTTTGAAATATGATGGGAAAAATTTGAATATTAAATTAAAATTGGAAACGTTAAGTTGTTGAACATGTTGAGATATTAAGAAAGGACACTACGAAGTAAGACACTAAAAAAAAATGATTGATTTCTGTAAATTTATATATTTTCGATATCACAAATTTTGATTTTGAAACACCCGATTGGATTCCTTACAATGTGATTTCCTAAATAGGATCATGGCCCAGAATTTCGACAAGACGGAGGAAATAACCGTAGTACTGTTCTGATGTCAGAAATCGAAACTTGTACAATTCCAATAGTTTCCACAATCCTTGCAAATACCGAACCGTCCGTCTCTCAAGCAATTGAAATTGATCTGAGGAATTCATCTCAACCCTGTCTTAGAACTTCCTGTTAGGCATCCCATTTCATAACGGAATATATAATACAGATATTTGGCACGGCTAAAACATCTTATTTAATTCATAACTGTTGATTACAGATAGTCAGCTAGTGGATAATTCTATTGTTGAAACTGAAAAATAAAAATGCAGCTAAGGTTGTTAATAAATATTCTAGATACAATATAATATGGCAAATATTGAATTTAAGAATGTGTTGGGCTGAAATAAACCTTTCAATTCATCTCACATGCAATCCTTAACATCCATAATCCTTCGAAAAGTCCCCATAGATTCTTACTTTATCACTAACTAATTCATAGAGATCATAATGTTCCATATTACTGCCTTAACCCAAACCAGATAGCTATTATTTCATAGTAAAATCAATAACTATTTAAATATTTAAACAGTTTCTCTATTCGATACCCGATAACCCTTCCAGGTGCCTAAAATGAAGATCTAAAAAGAAGATTAATACAAACTGATTTTTTTTTTTTAATTATTTTAAAAAATGTCAATCTGATTTTATTTAATTGCTATCTTTTTCGTGAATTGGGGCGCAGCGCATCAGATTTTCCGACACGATAGTACGCAAACTATGTTCGCTCAGCTTTTTTCTGTATAATTAAGTTTTATAGAAAATACGCTCAGATGCGATCCGATCCGTCAGTAACGTGTGCTAGCCTTTATTTAGAACTTTTTTGATTGAGGATAAAGCTGCTCTGAAGAAATTTGATACCAATTTGATAATTTGATACCATATTACGGCCCAATATCCACTTAAGTCGGAAAAGAATAAAAAAAAATTAGGTTTAAACCCTGCATTTAAAAAAGATAAAGTATTGCCATCATATTTCCCTTCACCTGAAGACAAAATAGACCTTTTCCAAAAAAGCGGTGCATACGAACTAAAATGTAATGTCTGTGAAGCACAATACACGGGAAAAACTAGACGATCGGTAAATCAAAGAGTAAAAGACCATATAAGAGCATACACTAATACGAACCAAAACTCCAATTTCGCTATCTATCTAAATGAAAATAACCGTAAATTTAATAAAGACTCGGGAGTAAAAATACTACGTAGAAAATAGCCTAAAATTGAATATTTGTGAATCATTATAAATAATAAAATCGTTTAAAACCAATCCAGATTTTCGTTTAAACGGCCAGATAAACATCTCAAATAGCCGAATTTTAAATTTTCTTTCCATAGGAACGGAAAATTCCAATGAGTCATAAGGGAAATTCAGAAGTAAATCACAAAAATTTAACCTACCTGCCCCCTTCCACTTCCTATGATGGGTATATCTCAGCTATCTCTTAGACCTCCTGAGGTGAGTACTGATGTTAGATTTCTTGCCTTGCATTTTTAAAAACTTTAGTGTATATAATCCATGTAACATATTACTAATGTGTTGATAAAGAATTGTATGTTTTAAAACTGAAGATGAATATTTAGCATTCGAAACTAGTTTTCTAATAAAATAATCCCAATAGAAGTGGCAATTAATTCATCAATCCTAATTGAATATTTTTGAATTTCTTCCATGATAAGTTGTCTTAAAATTTATTTTCATGTGTATTATAATATTTTTCTGTACAATTATAAGATTTATATATTATATACAGACGTCAATATCAATACATTGTTACCTCCTTTCTCTTTTATAAGTTCCTCAATAACTGTGTGACATAGAGATCTTTTCGACTTAAGTTGTGTAATGAATAAATTAAATGTAAACGATTCACATCATTTATTTATCTTTAAATAAATATCTACACTACAGCAGGTCTCAATGACAACAAAAAAGAGGGTTTCAAAATACAATAATCGCTCATCATAAAGCCCTTTGCCCATAGTCCCTTGCATTCAGGTTCACTCTCTTGGACCCATGTAAGTGTTCTCCTTCTCCCCCGCTCTATCCCACTTCAAAAGGTTTCACTCTCTCTCCAACAGTAATACTTCTCTTCCTCAGTATCAATTTTCAGGCCTGACAATATTCCTAAAAAAAAAAAAAAAAAAAACCAAATTGATGAAAATAATTCATTGGTTACGGTTGTCGGTATGGAATATTGATAGTCCTAAATATATGCACTTCTTATGTAGAGTAGTCCGGAGGTAACTTAAATACCAATTTTTTTTTTTTTTAATGTTATCAATTGAACCATTCTTGCATCGCTGTACAGGGCAATCCAATCAAGAAAAAGCAGGAATCGGTAATAAGTCGAATTGCGAAACAATTGAATTAGAAACAGGGAAGCGGCGATTGAGTGGGAAATGAAAGCGAAGGGATTGATTAATTGAAGTCGGAGAAGGAATAAAAGTGATCGGAAAGGAGAAATGGAGAAGAGAGCGCTTCACTAATTACAGTTACGTAATCAGGGGGGGGGGCTCTGAGTGAATCTCCCCCCCCCCACCTTTAAAAAGAACTGGCTAACGATTTTATTAAGGTCTTCTGGAGGGAGGACCTCGTGAAAGGAAAACTTTTGTTGGCTTTGTCTTGAAGATAACAATCGACCGGGGGAGTCCAACATAATCCATATTTATTATTTTTGGAAACTCTTTAAGGTCAATAGATTGTTTTTCTTTTATGCTGTGAAATGTATAACAATCGCGGACTAATATTAAAACACTATAAAACTATTATGAAGTTTATTTATGTTTGAACATCCCTGGTTTTCGTTAAGAGTTAAACAAGCTAAAATTGCAGGATTAAAATTGAGGTTGAAGAAGAGGTTACGGAACAAAACTTTAAACATAAATGACTGTAAATTGTGTTTTTTATTTATTTATTTTCCCTAAATATCTTCTTCATATCTCTTTTTCTAGTTGCTTTAAAACATTTATATTTTTCCACCTTATCGATTCTGTGCATAAATTCTTCATAAAATGAACTAGATTGTATTTAAAGATAAACAAAATTGAGATAACTCCTTCATCCACCAAATCCTTAAACTGTGCACTTTTTAAAAGGTCATTATATTTTATATTTCTAAATGCAATCACTTTAAAAATTCTATATTTGCGCCAAAATCTATTTTTCACAACGCTGATATTAAAAACCTTGCTTTGAAGGTATTTTTAAATTCGATTCACAAGTGATTTGACTTGTCCACTTCTTTAGGACAACTACCGATATATACAATATTTTTATAGTCGGGTATTATTCCTTGGCTATACATGCCATTTTGTTTTTCCTTTTTTTTTCATTAATTGATATTTACAACTGTACAAAATAATATACAACAAGTAAATGTGTTGACTGTGAATACAATGGCATGTAAATAACTTGTGAAGAACTACTCACTAGTAGCACTTCAAATAAAATCTACACTAAAAGGTCTCTATTATCAGAGATGGAGGAAGAAGCAAGTTAGGAGACTAGTGGATTGGAGTGGTTATGGAGCTTACAATGGAAGGATAGGTATCTGTTTTGGGCTAAATCAGAAACATATGGAACATTAAGATCTTTATGGATAAGTTTATTCGTCACAAAGTAACGAACATTGAGGATTTTTCGAAGGATTTTGGATTGTAAGGATTGGAAACGAGATGAATTGGATAGTTTAGCGGAGCACCAAAGCTTAACTCCTTACGTTCTCCTTTGTAATTAATTGGGAGAACGTTTGTCTAGTAAATTTTGAAGTAGTCTGTAACGACGGGCAGTTTCTTGTCGTTTTAGTCTTGTATCTGGATTCCAAGTTAGACGTTTGTCCAAGTGGAGTCCTGGGTAGCGGATCTGTTCACTAGGGATTAGTGGAATATCATTAAAGGATACTGTAGGACAGGAAGTCGTAGGTTTACGACGTAGGGTAAAAGTTATTTGGTGTGATTTGTTTAGGTTTATTTTGATTCTCCATTTTGACACCATTCTTGAATGTTTAGGATATGGGATTGGAGTGTTTTAGAGGCAATAAAGGGATGTTTGTTTACTGATAACACACAAGTGTCATCAGCGTAATTGGTGAGGACAGCATGCATTTAAAAAAAATCTATTTATTAAAATTTACATCTGCATGGAATAGATAGTAAATGTAAAGATATACATTGACCACTGACCATGGCATCACCATGCCAGTGACCACTGACAGCAGTTTGATAAAAGCTCAATTAGAAAGTTTTGAGAATATGTTCCTTTTAGATGTCTCGGAGGTTTACTAGTGAATTTGAATTTTTATGGAGCTTATTAAAAAACGATAGGTTTCTGATTTGGTCTAAATCAACAAAATGAGGTAAATGAAGATGGCTGGACAAGCTTTCAAAGCTCCTAATAAATTACAAAATATTTATTTACATGAGAATAATTAGACCTATCAGAACATGCGGGGATGAGCTTCACGTCTTCACTAAATCTTCAAATTCTTTTTGTATTCAATCCTTACAACCTAAAATCCTTTTTTAAATTCTCAATACTTTGTGTTATGTCACCAAAAAACTCATCCATAAAGATTTTAATGTTTTATATGGTGCTGATTTGGCCAAAACCGGACACCTATTATTTCATAGTAAACTTCATGCCCACTCGAATCCTCTATTCTCCCAAATTGCCTCACACTAGATCTCGATAGTCTTCCAAGGTGTCTGAAAATTGTCTAATGTAGAACTTTTATTGAAGTGTTACTAGTGAGTAGTTATTTACATGTTATTGTAACTATTTTCATTTTATTTTATCATGAAATGATTACAATGACATGTCAATACCCCAGTACCCAGGCCAGTTTCTTTTCAGACGCCTCGAGGGTTTATCGGGAATTGAGTGGAAAGTTGGAAGATCAGTGGATTCTAGTGGTTACGTATTTTATAGATAAATTCACTTGTGACATAATTAGAATGGATGAGTATTTTCCGAAAAATTGTCTATTACATGGGTTTGATAGGAGATAAAGTGAATTAATCAATAAAGCCCCAAAGTTCAAATCCGTATGCTCAAATAGGTCTAATTACTGTCATGTAAATAAGTATTGTGTATGTAATGTAAATGAATCACCATTTCAGAGAGTTTGTCTAGTAGAAGCCGAAAACACGGACCAGTTTCTTGTAGTTTTTGTATTGTACGTGGAATTCAAGTTAGACGTCTGTCCACAAGAGTCTAGGTTGAAGATCTATTCAAAAGGGGGCAGTGAAATATTATTTAATGATACTGTAGTTTAGGAAGTTGTAGAATTACAGCAAAAAGTAAAGGTTTTTGATGAGACTTGTTTAGATTTATTTTAATTCTCAAATTTTGACACCATAATTTTTTTTTAAAGCAAATCAAATTTATTTAATTCTTTTATGTGTCCTCTTTTTTGACTTTTTGATCCAGAATGATATGGAATTCATTTTAGAAAATATACAAGTTCGGCACACCGAAGCTCTAGGACAGTCAGCCCTGGAAGTAGCATGCTCTCGTTAGCTCTGATACCTGAGAAATTCACTGGATCTATTTTGAATTACTCAGTTGTAAATTAAAAAAAAAAAAAATTAAAAATGACTCACTCTTGTTTTTAATCAACTTGAATTAGTTATTTTTCGCTTTGTATTTATAAGTAATATTAATTTTAAAATAATAGTCATGATAATAATTATAATGTCTGAATTACTATTTCTAAAAATAATTATTTAGAAGGAAGATATCATTATTTTTTGTCTCAAGCAAAAGTGATGGTATCAGAAACTCAAAATAACGAACTATAGCAGAAAGGCTTTGATTAAAAAAAAATCTGAGCTGAGTCGTCAAAAGAATCTTTCATTCGAAAATTGGACGGAGATGTTCAGAGCCATGAAAACCATATATTTCAGGCGAAAAACAGTTTCCTCGTCCGACAATTATAATGAAGGCCTTTTCAGGAGCTTTCCACTTCATTTTCACTTTCAGGTAACGAGGTAGGAAAATGTTACAATTTTTTTCCCGCTATGAGCAGGAAAATATATCATAAGATCTCGTAGGAGGAAATCTAATATCTCTAATTGCTCAATGCTGTGATATTATTAGTTTTCTTCATTCGCTTCGATGTTGTTAAAACAGTTTTAATTACAAGTTTTTTTCAAATTTTAAATTCTAGTAAAGTTAAGAGACAACTCCTAAAAATATCCAGGTATTCTACAAAGTTTAGGATATGATATTAAGTAAATATTACACTATAAACATAATTACAGCAAACGACTTTATTAAATGTAGAACTAAAAAATATTAATGAACCTTGATTATTATTATTATTATTAAAACAAGATATCGTAATATAATATATTCCATAATTAGGAGGGGGTGTATCGAATAATAATAAAGATTAGCAAACACGAAGGATCGATTTAGACACCACCAAAAATCGTCAGCGATCTCCTCCACAAACCCCGTCGAAATCTCTATCTGGCAATCTTCACATTTATGTTTTATTCTCGACCGTTGATTTGTTCATAACCAAGTCTATAACATTACCTACCTGGATAATAATTTATCATATTACCTCATCATATTATCTACCTGTTCCGACCATTGCGGTCCTATAAACTACATTTTCTGAATAAATATCAAGAAACCCACATTGTGTTGAACAGCTCCATATTTTCGAAGAGTGAACGGTTTTGCGTCCGGTTTTTTCTATTAGCCTTAGTGTTAATGTTTATGTTCCAGTTATATTCGAATCTAGCCTTAGAATGAATAAACTACCTGCAGAAGTAGTGATTAATTTATCAGTCTCCAATCGGCCTTATTTCTTGACATAAAAAAAAAAATTAATATGTTTTAAATACGGAACAATATGTTTTAATCGGCAGAGGAATAGAAAGAAAGAGAGAGAGAGAGAGAGAGAGAGAGAGAGAGAGAGAGAGAGAGAAATAAAAAACGTTCAATTTAGTGATAGGTTCACTCTGAGAGTCGACCGGAGATTGAACGAAAAATAAATATCTGGTGAATCTATATGTAGCAATACATTTTCCAAACTCGCATGAAAAGGTCAAAGGATCGTTTCAGAAGCAGCCTTTATAACTTGGTTTTTATTTATATGGCAGAGGCCTTTTGTTATATAAAATTATGTTGGAGTCCTGGTAATGACCAGGCTCTATACTCAGGTCCTGAGATTCCGAGGCTATAGCACTCACAATCAGCCTCCGCTGGATATTAATAACACTGAAGCTAGGATGAGAGGGCTGTGATCTCTTTTAATCTTGCTTTAACTGTGCTTAATTTTAGTTACTTAATGTTACTTGCTACTTCATCCTTTCATCTGTTTATTGGTCTTCTCCTTCTTCACTTCCTCTCTAACATTAGCATGTCCAGCATTTTCTTTTGAGTCCTTTATTCTTTATTCTCCCAACATGGCCCATCGCTTTGTTTTTGCTTTTATATATTTGACAATATCCTTATTTTTCTGTATATCTGCGATTTCCGCATTACTTTTTACCCTCCATCATCCATCAACTCTAGTTACACCATAAAATCTTTTTATTATTTTTCTTCCTAAAGCTTTTAATCGTTGGTAATCCGCCTAAGACAAACATCAGATCTATGATCTTTACATAGGTTTCGACAGGCTGAGGGAGAGATAAAGATTAACTTTTGTTCTACTTGAGACAAATTCAGATTTGAATATTAGTACGCTTAGTACGCCCTATTTCTAGACATTATTCTACTTTCTTTTTCAAGGTTAATTTTATTCTTATTGTTGAAAAAGTAACCCAAATACGCAAAATTCCGTATAGAGGTATTATTATAATTATAATTATTATTATTATTACATTCTACCATTCTACTGTATGCATTAATGAAGTTATAGCAATGAATATGGGCAATGAATATATATATATATATATATATATATATATATATATATATATATATATATATATATATATATATATATATATATATATATATTTATATAGTGAGAGAATATGGGATTACTGTGGGCTTGGCTTGCCCTCCTAATACTGGAAGACAAGCTCGGTCCGGGGTTGCCCTGGGATGTTTTTGTCTATTGTATATATCGTTTGATTGTGCTTTTTAAATTTTTTTTTTTATTATTATTGATTTTTTTATTATGCTAATTTTTTTTTCTCCTTTCTTATACTATTTTAATAAATTGTATTTTACTTTTAATTTCTGATTTCTTTTATATTAATATCTTGTTAGAGGAACATATTTTTTTTTAGTTTTTGTTTAATTTAATTGTACATAGTATATGAATGGATTCTTTGTCATCCATATTATCCATTGCCCTTATAGAGCCAGCTTGTAACATTTATTCAATAAAACATTATTCAAACTCAAAAAAAAAAAAAAAAAAAAAAAATGTTGAGTAAAATCATTAGTTTTATATATTCTTATTATTTTTTATTTATTTGTGTGCGTGACTATTTGTACATGCAGTTTGAATGGTTGAATCTTTATCTTTATAACCAATTGCCCTTTATTAATGCAGTGTTACATTAAATATATATAAATGGATGAACTACTTGAACTATTTCGGTTTATTTTCAGCCGTTTCCATTAATTCTTCGAGACTGATCATAAAACAAGGTAACACATCCAAGCCACCTAAGGAACGAGACTGATACAACAGTCAGGATTGCCCTCTTAAATTATTGATGCACTGCGGTGACACAGCCCGATGGAGATGCCGCATCCTCCAGATCTACCCATCCGTCAAGACATCTATCCCAGAGGTCAACCAGGAAGGTGTAGAGGAGACAGTAATGATGTGAGGACCAGAACTGATTTGATGGCGGTAATGTTTCAGAGGGCGGGGTACTGTGGCTGCCGTAGAGAGCTCTCCACGGACCAGGCGGCTGACGTATACACGCCTCTCCATCAACTCCAATCCCGATTCCTAAATCCTTTGTCCTCGTGTCAATTGCTGTCTCTTGTCGGATTTAGTAATTTTGGAACAGCTTTAGTACAACATATACATCGCCATGTTAAAGCATATATTTAATGTATCAGGAAATATATCATTGACTGTCCATAATCGGAATGTTATGATTATCATTAAACAACCATTACTCTATTCGGACTTAAAAAGTCGAGCGGAGTACTAATGTACTCCAACCTAGTTTCTTTATATATTTATGATTTGTTAATATGAAATTATTGCAAGATTTGATTTCTCAATTTTTGTTTTAATGAGGGATTACAGAAAAATAAATAATTATTTAATTAATCTGTATTTATTTTTTTTTATTTTATATCAATTTATTGTGATATATAAATGTACAAATATATACATCAAGTTTATGTGTTGATAACGATTACAATAACATGTCAAAACTTGAAAAGAACTACTTATCAGTAGCACTTCTAAATTCTACACTAGAATATCTGTAGGTCACCTTCTTTTTATACGAGGATTATAGGAAATGGAGTAAGAAGCAAGTTGAGAAACTAGTGGATTTAAGTGGTTATGGAGCTTACTATGAAATAATAGGTAATTGGTTTGGGCTAACTCAGCAACATATAGAACATTAGGATCTTTATGGATAAGTTTTTTTAGTAACAAAGTAAGGAGCATTTAGGATTTTTCAAAGGATTTTGGATTGTAAGGACTGGATACGAGATGAATTGAATGGTTTAGTAGAGCCTCAAAGCTCAACTTCGTACGTCCAAATAGTTCTAATCACAGTAATGAATTTATTTAATTAAAAATACAATATTATTAGACAATTCTTAAATCGAAATAATATTTTTACACTCTAAGATTAGTGAATGAATGAATTTTTAATCTCAGATTCACGAAATTTCAGTTCCTTTTAATTGCACTAATCGGAAATATGAATTTCTGTTGTTTATCTTTTGGGCGCAGTGTCTAGTGTATAATTGTAGGAGAGTGGTGAAGAGTTAATGTTCCAAACCAGCAGAGGGCCATTGTGCGTTTTCTTTTTCTTTGAACATATCGGTGATTGTCGTAAACATAGCGGTGAAAGTAAATCACCTTTAAAACAAGTGAACTTTTAACCTTCAAAGAGGGTTTATAATATTTGCTTTGTAAAAATGTATGAAAATTTGTGCTTCTTAATGAAGCCTTCAAGTATCAATTCAGGCGAAAATAGTATTTTCAGAGTTGTCACAGAATTTTGGAAAAAAAAAACCCTAATAAAAAGTGCAAAATTTTAACCTTCCGACTAATTCACCACAGCTAAGGATATTTGGGTTAGTCAGCGTTAAAAGGCTAATACATCGTAATTGAGGCATAGAATTCCGAATTCAGCCAGTCCATTTTTGAAAAAAATTCAAAGCAAAAATATTAGAATAGTGAACTTTTATAAAAACTAAAACGATAAAATTGAAACCATTTAACACTGAAACACACACAAACAAAAAAAAAAGATTGCATAACATCTCATAACATGATCACATCTAAGACTTTAATTTATTCTACTTTGTTCTGTTGTCAGATATAATTTATGTACTTCTGCAACTAATTGTTATTCTTAAAGGAATTTGTCAAAGCACAAATTTGTTTTTCTATAGTATAATGTTCTGTAACTAGGGCAGTTACATGATGAAACGCAATGCCACCTATTTCAGTTCACTTATTACAATTTAACCTTTTAACCTGTATATCCCCTCACATAAAACTACTTTCTTTAAAAAAAAATCCTTTATCATTCGAGCTATCTCTTTCTAGAATTCCCTACTCAATCCAACGCATAAAACTGCTTCCTTTACTTCTGTTGAAAATAATTTATTTTTGCATCTTTTAGGCAATCAATCTTTTGCAAATAAGTAAATTTTACTGAGATCTTCAAGGTACATTTGCAATATACAAAGGCTTGCAACAGTTTGCAATAGAAGATTTATCAAAATATCATAGTTAACAAATTTATCATAATTTGTCCATTCATTGTTCACATTATCATTTAAATATTAATTATTTGTCAATTGTGAATGGTCATTAATACAATGGTAATTTTTTTTAAAATCCAATCAGTGTATTTGTTGAAATAATTTTTAGTAGTAAATTTTGTTTTGAGTTGTCTAGAAAATTGTATTCAACTATCTTTTCCTTGATATTTTGGTTCAATGAAAAAATATTAATGGTAATGACTTACTTATGCTGCTAGTAAATCACGATGCTACGTATTAATTTAAAGTAGTTTAGGCCATTATTTGTTTGCCCGGGACCCCCATTGTTCCCTTCCGAAATACCTAAAAAAATCCTAAGGTCATCTGCCGGGCTGCGATATATATTATATATCTTGGGTTTAGTAGGTTTTTTTATGCTAACCACTACACCACAGGTGACCCGCCCACTATGTTTGATAATACCTAAAAAAAGAGGGACGTAATATATATATATATATATATATATATATATATATATATATATATATTTTTTTTTTTTTTTTTTTTTTTTACTTCAAAATAAGAAATATATACGAATCAAAATATAATGTCAAAGAGAAAACAGAGAACAATAAATGTCGAAAGCGGTTGAAGGCCGAATAAAATAGATCAAACGAGAGAAACGCATCCGGATCAGAACCAAAAATGTACACCACAAAATTGGACGCTGCGGTACTATCATTGACAATCAGTATAGCCGGTGATTTAGACGTTTCCCGCCGGACCGACCATTTTGGCGGGTAGATTCAATTCACTGCGACATAAATAACGGGAGCAGTTTTAGGGGCTAATTTATCGCACGCGGGGGGGGGGGGGGGGGGGAGTGGAGGTCAAAGCGGTTAATGTCTTTTTAACAATCCGAAAACAGGGGTCTGGAATCATTGCAATGTCACTTTTTCCTAAGCTCTGTGATAGTGCTGATGTTTTGGAGCAGCAGTAGACGTAGATATATTTTCTATCATGGGAAATCCATGGTGAGTAACTTTAAAAACATTTTATGTTATCCCATAACTATTTCTTATGAAAATATAATCAACGGTAATAAGCTCAATCACATAATTAGTCTATTTAAAAATTTAAATAATGAAACCTTTAAACGTCATATTTACGAAAATTCGGACTTTACGTGAAAATAAGACTTCTATAGATGCTAGATATCTTTGTTTACAGCCATAAAAGATATTTCAATAATTATTGTTAATATTAAATAAGGATGTACTGATAACGTAAGATGTATTTAGATTGGAAGGTTTCTTTGGGAACAGTGCCAGAATGAACGAGGATAATACGAGAATTATCCTTGATAACCCGCTATTCACTGAGGGAAGAATCAGATTACAAGACTGGGATGATCCGATGAAGGAGTGGTTGAAGATAGGTTGTCCATCTTAGGGATTAGGAACTGGAGAGCAGCACCACTCTGAGATGACTGGTTGTTGATGTAAAAGGAGAACCTGAATCACCACGAGTTATGTTTCATAAAGAAGAAGAAGAAAGTGTTAAAGCGCAGAAGTGAAACATAGTACACGCTGCTTCACATGCTATCACAAGTAAAGTATTTAAATAATTTTATTTAATTTAGGTTTTATTTTGCTATCGATAAAAAAACTTGTTTTGTAGCATGCATTGAGAATTGAATCCTGAGAGATATTTTCTCGCATAGCTGGTACTAAAGCACTGAATAGGTGGAAGGTTACGTAATAAAAAATTGGGCATCTGATTTTTGATTTTTTGTATGGGTTGGTAATCCAGAAGGACAGAGACTGTTAAAAAAACTCATGTGTATAATAGACTGCATTTTCTATAAAAAGATAAACCCAGTTGTACATTAACTCTGTTGTAGAATGGCGCTAGTCAGATATAATTCAATTTGCAAATTGATCCACAAATTGCACATGTATACACTTTTTGCTATACAGGGTGGGAGAGTAGATGAAAAACGTAGAAAAATGGCGCAGACCCCACCTTTCTATTCCAATCCGTTGAAGATATGCGATAAATCAAAGATTTGTTTGAGGAAACCACGTTTTAGATCATAAAAACTGTAATATCTCTGTTTAAATATTTTTCAAATTTTGACCACATTTTCCGATTTAGCATTATATTTTCGAAGAGTACGTGCAACCTTAAATTTTACAAACTTGTGACCTAAAGAACAGCTTGATCTTCACCTTACTTAGGGAAGTAACAATGCCTTATATTACTTCAACGCTCACCGGTTTTTGAAAAAAACTATCGACAAAACTACAAATCTCACAAAAATTTGCAAATTTAAACAGTATTTCCCTTAAAAATGTCTTTGATTTATCGTATATCTGCAACAGATTGTAATAGAAAGGTGAGGTAAGCTGATTTTTCTACATTTTTCATCTATTTTCACCCATTTATTTTTTGTTTACGCTAAGAGGTACTCACCCTGTATGTGTACTTTTTTTTTATTATTTTCCCTGTTAGTGTACCATTTTTTTTGTTAGATCGGATGTGATATAAAGTTTCAACCAACGTTATTCTGTTAGCAGCGCATGATGATATAGAAGGATCCATTTTTAAATGTTTTTGAAATTTTAGATCGGATGAGGTAACTAAAAACGAGGATATAAAGTATAAAAGAACTAATCTAATGTTTAGCATTCGAAACTAGTTTTCAAATATTTCGAGTAAAGAAAATAGTATGTTATTGTTCCCGAAGAAGTTAAAGGTCATCCTTGTCCATTTGAGGAGGAAAAAAATACCTTGTTCACGAAAAAATATAAATACAGTACAAGACTGGATATTTTTATAGAAACTACTTCAGAGAAGTAGAGTCCACTAGACTAACTATTACAATTCAACCCTCTTACCTTCCAGAAGCAGATGAGAAGGCTTAAATCTTCTTCCTTTTGAAACTAACGAATAGCGGAACCGAACACTTGTCTCTCTGTTTACTGGAAAATGTTTACGAGAAAGTTTACCCAATTATTTCAACGTACCTATACTCCTCAGTAGTTCTGGTCCCATCAAGACTACATTACGAAATATTAGCAGAGTAACTCCTTCTTATGCTGAATGAAAGAAAATCATATTTTGTGCATATTTATACAAAAATAAATCAGTAATACAGATATGAATTAGAATAGAATATTTAAAATAAATTAGTTTCTAACACCTTATATGCAAATAAGGGTCTTGCATAATTAAGATCCCATTTAATTTAAATTTCACATTCTATGAATATAACATTTAGGTTATTTAAATTACTTAATTACTTTATTTTCTGTAAATTATACTATCATCTATGTGTATAGTGTCATAATTGTATTACTGTTTTTCTTTATTTTTTTATCCCATTATTTATCTGACCAGATTTAATTTTATTCATATCAGTACTTAACTGTTATTCTTAAAGAACTTTGTCGCAACATAAAATTTTTTTCTTCTATTCTATGTATGTACATAAACAAATTATATACATTGTTCATAAGATTAAACAAATGATCATCAATTGCAACACTCAAGAGGGATTTACATACCAATCAGCAACTGACAGTATTCTTCACATCTACTTCTCAATTTGTATTCAGAAAGCCAGCAGCAACTAAAGATTGAGCAGGGTTTTAGGGATAATGTAACACTTTCTAAGGATCTGGGTCTTAAAGAGAAGTGTAAACCGTCTACTCATAGCACAGTGATCATTACATTACTCAGCAGTAGTAAACTAGACAAAGAAATAGGGATTTTATTTCCACCTATTCGTAACGGATTTCCCTTTGACTAATCCTTTCATTCCTTTTGATTTGAATTGGCTTAATAGAACTAAAAAGAGCGTTCGCCGATAGAATGATGTTGTACTCAAAATATCGAGAAAACGTTACATGCATCCTGCATGCATTGCAACCTAGATCTTGTGAAGAGACATTTCGAAGCTGAAAGATTTGTCCGATTCATTTGTTCACCAGGTCATATTGGCAAAAGAGGAAATTAAATGGCTGATAAAGCAGCAAAGGAGGCTCTATTACTTGCAAAACGTGGCAGGCTCCTCCTAACTCGCATTGGAGATACGATGTTCCAAGAGTGGCAGATATTGTGGGCGGCAGATATACAGCCAGGCAAGTAAACTTAAGTTCATAAAGAAGAACGTAAGACCATGGAGCAGTCCCTGCCATACTAACCGTACAGAAGAAGTAATCTTTATTCGATTAAAGATCTGTAATAAAATACTCACGCACCTTCTCATAATAACTAAGGGGGTTACTCGAAAGTTCAAAATGTTTAACAGTAATTTTTCAGTAGCCCTTATTTTTGACGGATGTCCTTACACAAAAAAGTTGAATGATTCCGGAAAACCTCCAAACTTTTCAGTAGCGCTAGGAAACGATAAAAACAATATCGATAAAATTTATGGAATCCACATACAAGACTAAAGCGAAAAGAAACTGCTCGTCGTTACAGACTACTTCAACATTTACTAGATAGACAATCAGAGCTCCCAATTCATTACAAAAGAATTATTTACATGTCTGTGATTAGACCTATTTGGATGTACGGAGTTGATCTTTGGGGCTCTACTAAACCATCCAATTCATCTCGTATCCAAATCTTACAATCTAAAATCCTTTGAAAAATCCTAAATGCCCCTTACTTTGTCACCACTAAGCTTATCCATAAAGACGTTAATGTTCCATATGTTGATGAGTTAGCCCAAACCAGATACCTATCCTTTCATCGTAAGCTCCATAATTACTCAAATCAATAAGTTTCTCAACTTGCTTCCCACTCCATTTCCGACAATCCTCCGAGACGGCTGAAAAGAAGATGGCCTAGAGATCGTCTGGTGTAGAATTTTGATTAAAGTACTACTGATGAGTAGTTCTTTTCAAGTTTTGACATGTTATTATAAACGTTATCAGCTCATTTAATTAATGTATATATTTGTACAGTTGTAAATTTCAATTAATTGATATATAGAAAAAAAAAGATAAAATTTCTGTATAAATAAGATTTGAATCATAAAATGTAGATAAATCTTAAAATTCATTTTATTATAATTCCGATTTATATTTTCTTCTTTATTTATTACCCTTTTTTTAATTTTTTTTTTTTTAATAGTCTATAAATATTAATCGAGCGTAAATAGCAATAATGTTTCATCCTTAAAATTCTCAAGCAAACAAACAAAAAAGTGTAGCAAACCTGAAATCACAGGTGGCGAAAAAGTAAAGCGTGTTCAATAAGACAACCTTCATCCATGAATAGACACAATAAAACGAAACAAACGCATATCCTCTGATTGGCATCAATAGGGTAGGCGTATCAGCGTGATGCGCTAATAATGTAGACACCAGCATTACCAATAGGTTAGGGAAAAAAATAAACACAGCAGAAGTACCTCCAAAAACCAACCTTTACAAGAAGAAGAGAAGATACGACAAGGGAGGGGGGTGTGGATACGGCAATAAGCGAGGGGCTACCTGCTCCGGATTTCCATATCTTCGGCAGCTCGCTACTTTATTCATGAGCACCAAATATTTGTCCTTCCTCGTGCAGGCTCTGCAAAAACCTCAATTGTCCAACAGCATCTCATTTCCTTAGGTAAACATTATGTTTCACCTCTTCATCGATATCCTTTTTACAACGCTTCGTAGGCGTTTTAACCCTTGTCCTCAGTATCAAATATTTCCTCCTGAGTAAAGGGAAAACGTTCTTTTATTCATGAATTTATAATTGCAAAAAAATATTTAAAGGAGATATTCAATGTTAAAATTGCTTTTCTTCTTCTTTGATTTACTTTATTATAATCACATTATTCTACAATTAAGGGCAATTAGTAGCGGTGGTTAAAACATAATAGGAAAAAAAAATTAATTCAGGGATAAATTATCTTAAGAATAACAAATAGTACAGAAATAAATACAATAACATCATGACATAGTAAGATTAAAATTTAAAAAATTATATAATAATGATGGTAATACTAACTACATATATAGAGAAGAACTAGAAAAAATAAGAGAACACTCTACCAATTAAATAATTTATAAATTCATATGGAACAATGCTTATTGCAGGACAAAACGTTTATTCGAGTATCTAAATGTTATATAGGTACATAGTAAAAAAAAAAAAATGTATTAAGTTCATTAAAATTAAAAAAAAAAAAAATAATAAAAGCAACAGTATCGATGGTAAAAATACTATTTAATCACCACCTAAGCATAGGATTAATTATCAGGACTATATAACTGATTATTTATACAATGAATAATCAGACCAGCACATAGAAATATCAATGCTTTAAAAAAAGCAAGAGTTAGAAAATGAAATTAGATACAAAAACTTTATAGCCAATAAATAAAACACTTATTATCAAATCCAATTGACTGAGAGTAGATAAAACAACCACTTTCTTTAAATCATATTCAAAATAAGCATCCAATCCTAGCATTAATAGAGATAAGCTGGATATTAATGAAAATAACAAAAATCAACAACATTTGTTGGCCCAAAAAGCCACTGGTACACCCTTCCTTTTGACGTCCTATTTCTCTCTTGCCAATCATGGGTAAAATCCTAGAAAAACTCATCCTGAAAGGCTTGTATACAGTCCTAGATACCAATCACATAATCTTAGATCAGCAGTTGGAATCTTGAACATCACCTTTCACAATCCAGCAGTCATCGTGTAGTGGACGGTATCTCCTTCACATTGTAGCTCGGAATGTACTGCACGAGAGCCTTTCTCAAAGTAGAACAAGCTTTTGACCGAGCATGGAACTAGTTTACAAACCCCGAAAATTTCTACCTTCTACATACTTCATTATTATCCGCTCCTATCTCTATCTCTATAATAAAACCTTTAAAGTTAATTATAACTTTTCCTTATCTTCCATCTTTATACGATCTGCCGGTGATCTTGAAAGAAGTATTCTAGGTCTCATTTTCTGCAAGGTGTATACAGCTGACATCCCGACTCATCCTAGAACCACTACGTATGCTGATGACACTATCATAGCACACAATGAGTAAAAAATAATTCTTTCATTGCCTCCCGGGTACTCCAATCCCATATCATAAACCTTTAAGAATAGTGTCAATAATGGATAATTAACATAAATCCAAACAAATCTCATTAAACATCCTTTGTCCTTTTGTATCCTGAAATGATATTCCACTAATCCCTGTTAAATAGATCCGCTACCTAGTGTTCCATCTGGACAAGCGTCTTACTTGGAACCCATGTAGAAGCCTAAAACGACAAGAAACTGCTCGTCGTTTTCGACTCCTTCAACATTTACTTGAAAAACATTTAAACCTCCTGAATCGTTACAAAAGACTATTTTACACAATAGTAATAAGATCTATCTTTACATATGGATTTATGCTTTGGGGTTCCACTAAATCATCCAATTCATCACGTATCCAATCCTTGCAATCCAAAATCCTCAGAAAAATCATCAATACTCCTTACTTCATCACAAACCGTAAGAATCCGGAAAGATATTAATGTAACTTACTTTTCTGACTTATCTCAAACCAGTTATCTTTCCTTTCATAGTAAACTCAGTAATCATTCAAATACTCTATTATCTCAACTCGCTTCCAACTTCATTCCATATAACTCCCCGAGGCGCCTGAAATCAATGTTTTAATTAACAAAAACTTGCTAAAAATAAAATATATTTAATATGTTTTCTAGAAAGGAAATTTCAAATTTGTGTTATCAAAGAACAGGGATTATTTTTGTATGGCCGTTTTCAATGTGATTTAACTAATTTTAATCGAGAGAAAATCTTCCACCTAAAGGAAGGTTTGCTGGAAAAAAAAACTGGAAATGGGAATAGGCTAGTTTAGGAATTCTACCCCTGGATTATAACTGATGATTTCCGTCACCTCACATTTTCCCTAGTACGAAGTGGTGTAACCACGGATAAGAGGGGGTTAACTGTTGTTGATACTTCTTCTTCTTCTTTGACTTCCTCACAGTGCCATTTTAAGCGTCGATAAGCCTCTATCCAGCGCAGCCACTCTTCCCGGTCTCCGCTTAACCGTTTCATCTGGTTGAAGGATTTGCCTCTTCTAACTCCAATCCTCTGTATAAACTCCTGATACGAAACTCTAGGACGCTTCTCGGTGGGTCGAGCGTCTAATACCTTTATTGGGTTCATGTCCTCGTTCATGCGGCAGACATGTCCAAACCACCTTAGTTGCCTGTTTTCCAAAGTGGTTTTGAGTTCGCACTCTTCCAGCTGCTCTCTTATAGTTTCGTTTCTAATGCGATCTCTCCTAGTTTTCCCCACCGATGTACGTAGGAACCTCATTTCCGCTGCTATTATGCGACTGTAATGTCTGTTCAACATGGTCCAGCTTTCTCCGCCGTAGGTGAGAATAGGCAGGTATACTGACTTATAGATGTACATTTTTGTCTTTTTATCCACTTCACGGCAGCTGAGGATACTGCTAGTGATCTGGTAGTATGCTTGATTTGCCTTCGATATTCTGTTTGAAATCTCCACATCTATCTTACCAGAGTCAGTAATTACGGTACCTAAGTAGGTGTAATCCTTTACCACTTCAAGAGCCTCTCCGCTGCAAACCAATTGGACGTCTTCCTGTTTTCCCTAGTACGACGTGGTGTAAAGCCGGACAAGAGGGGGTTAACTGTTATCGATACCATGGTAAATAAAGTCTTTTATTAGGTACTGTGGTTTTATTTTTAATAACTTTATAATAGATCAAAGGGAGCGGGTTACGCTTCAATAAATCAAACGTTCAGATCTGATTTAACGTTCAATATTATACATATTAAAATCGATCTCTATCAGTAGTACATTCTTTTTCCTGTCGGAATCCAGAAATACTCATAACAGGACATTTACTGGAGAGAATTCAATCAATTACGAGACACCTTTAATTGTTCCGATACTGCCACCGGTTCAATTTTCAATAAAGCCGATGCTATTGGTCAGGGAACCCCGCACGTGAGAGCCAAATCGTTTTATTAAAAAGCAATCTAAAGCTGATGATTAGTTGAAATCGGAGTTTTCGTTTACCACCACAGGTTTAAATATAAATTTTGGAAAATAACAACACGCAACCCTCAAACATAAAACTCTTTCAAGAAGAGAAATTAACCGTCTTAGTAGCATGGAAAATGTAATAGGATTGATTCTAATAATAAAATAATGAGATCTTGTAGATATTTAATTGTTTTGTTTGAATAGATAAAGGTGACTAAAAAAAAAAAAAAATTCTTCTAGTTGCTGGAAAAAACAATAGATCATGGATATGCCTATTTTTGAACTACTGTTTCTAATGAAGAAAATGCTATTATTTTACCATATACCATAACTATCATTTTATTTTTGCAATCTCTGCCTATGTATTATTATTATTATATCTCATTTACTTATACATTTTATAAATTTTAATACCCATAAAGCTTACATATCATTTAATATTTACTTTTTATTACAATTATTATTATTTTTATTTCTATCTATTTTATTTTTTTTTTTTACGTTCCATAATTTTATATTTAACATATTCTTTTTTAGTCCAAACAAATAATAACAAATAATGTATAGAATAGCCTGCAAAACAAAATAACATATAAAGATGATCTCAGGGATATAGTAAGCTAGAAAGGAAAACAAAATGTCCAAGTTACTTATTATTCTGAAAGATTTTAATTTTTGAATTGTCAAAAATAACAAAGATAATTATACATTGATACATTGAAAGATCATACATCATATGATCAATCATATATTGACAGATCATACAACAATCATACATTGAAAGATCATGAATTTTTGTGTAAGAAAAACCAATGCTGTCGTTTCCAAATACAGTCAAGACGGCGCACAGTATGGTGAAAAATTATACCTTATAAAAAAAAATCGGAACCACGGATAATGGGGGCCTGCTATATAGTATTTTCCTTATGGTTGTGACTAGAGTGGTTTTATTTTACCCTATTTAAACTCTATTTTTATGTAAATCAGGTTGCCAGGTCTGTTTAAGCGATACAGACTTTTTTCCTCCTAGATTGGTCATTCGTCCCACTGTGCGGCGGCAGGAAGCAAAAAAGGTCACAGAAGGCCGTGTTCAGGAAAAAACTCCTAAAATTTTTTTCTCAACTGATCTTAAAGTTTTTTGGGGTGCTGAATCCGAATCTGAAGTTTGCTACCACGGCAGCCTTTGTACCCATAATCATAAAAAGAACGCCCAAAACAGCGGTTATTGTCGGGTTTTTTACCTATGACAAAACAACGAAGGATTTTTCGAAGAATGACTTTATATAGTAAACTGTAGCAGAATTTACTATGTACGAATTAAAAAAAAACAATGCCGAAATCAGACCATTTTTGCGAAGTTATGGCTTTTAGAACTTTGCAGTCTTCTCCGCGAAAACACGTTTATCGGCACTCTTTTGGCTATAACTCCGAATCTATCTGTCCAATTTAAAATTTATTTTTTTCATCTGAAAGCTGTTTATCAAATTCCTTTAAATACACATGCTAGCACGCTAAAGCCCCTCACTGTTGTGAAATTTAAGTTTTTTTTTAAAGCATTTTTTACTATAACTCCGTATATATTTGTCCGATCCCAAATTTTATTTTTCCTTATAAAAGCAAGTTAGATTTATAATTAGATTCCATATATACAGCTGTGGTTAAATTTTTGTAGAATACCCACGCCAGAACGCTAAATGAGTATGTATCGGGAAACTATGACAATTTTGACATTTTCAGTGAGCTGGAATGGTTGTTTCACGGGATTTAATTTAAATTACATATATTAAATTTACCTGCATCCTTTCAGAGGATGTAGTGGTTCAAATAAGGTTTTAAATATATATAAATAACAGTCTAGATTTAAGTACAGTATATTTAAAAAATATAGGAAATTAATTGTATCAATCTCTTATATAAGCTTTTAATAACATAGGAATACATAATAAAAAAAAAAAAATTATTAGTCCAAAATACAGAAGATACCCTGATCACTGAGTGGGTAGTATGAGAGAGGAAGGGCCGTATGATAGAGGAGCATAGAATAATCCCCACATTGTAGGCCCACCTTTGTGTGCTAGCCAATACCGGCGGTAATGACCAAAGCTTTGTATATTGCTCACCATACAACATCTCTTCCATTCACTTATAATCACTTAAGCTAAACCTGTGTACCTTCACCTATATCAATGCATCGCTCTGTTATATGTACGGTCAGCTATAGGTGTATATAGTAGTGTGGTATTTGCAATCTATAATTACTATAATAAATCCTTTGTTTTTCCAAAAATATTTTTGTCTTCTTCATTTTTCCGTTCATACTTGTCACAAACAGTGAAAGGAGAATACTTCTCAATGGATGAAAAACTCGGCCTGACAAAAATGAGAGTGATTAGTATCAACAGTACATCATTCGGGCATCATAATATGAACATTGGAGTAATAAAAATTAAAAAAAAAATCAGATATATTATCTACCTTATTTTCAGATTCCTAAGAGTATTACAGGAGATGTCTGTAATGATCATGTTTTGCATGTGAACATTTTATGTATATGCCCATGGAGTCAGTTATGGAATTTTCTATAAAGGGTACGTTTATGTATGTTTACTTGAGGAAGTATGCTCATTTGTAGGTAGATGTATAGTATAAGACAGCTCGGAATATCTGCAAAAGCATAATAATTTGACCGCAATCGTACCTATTAGAGGAATTTACAGAACGAATCAATTCTGACTGTCTACATTGTGCGGCACAACAAATCAGATATTCTGCTTATAATCTTCAAAGACAAAACAACACGAATTTAGTTGTTATTATTACTATAATTAATTTCAACTATCAGTTAGAAGTTACGGAAATATCAGGAACTGGCCGTTAAATTGATTCGCAGCGGTGATATCAATAAAAGAGCTGATACCGTAGTAGCTGACTTGAAATTGCAAATCGATGTGCTAAGAGAGGCTCAACAAGCGGTACTCTTTGTCATGGCATAGATTGTAAGACAATTAAAAATAAAAAAAAAAGATGGACCAAAGCTGAAGATGGTTGGTCTTGTCTCCCATTTTGTTTCATAAACCATAAAACGTAAGATAACAAAGAATAACAACAATAATAATAATAAGTAAGCAACACCTTACATCAAAATGAGTTCATCAAAATCTGACACTAGGTGGTTACAAATTTCCTGGCAAAAAACATAAAAGATAACACATCACGGACTAGTCGACATGGCAATTATTGTAAGACAATTATAAAATAAAGTAAAAGAAAAGAAAAAAATAAAAATATAATCCAAAGCTGAAGATGGTTGGACTTGTCCCCTATCTTATTTCAAAAACCGTAAAAAAAAAAAAAATAAAAATAACAATCAGTAAGCTCAACAGTAATAACTCTACACACTTATGACAACATTAAATGAGGAAATAAGGAACCCACTACAAACGATTACACGAATCGTTGGACATCACAGAGACGTTCACAAACGACATGGCCGCTACAAAAATACCAGAAAACACTCAAAGAAGCGAAATGAAATCGAGACAGACGGAGTTGCTGCTGAGTTTAGTTTTCTCTCATTCCTTTCATGCTATGCACATATTCACTCAACAAAATCACTGAGGGTCAATATTATAATTGAAAGGTGTGAATAAAGAAATAAAGTAAAAGAAAAAAAATTATAAACCAATATGTAAAGGTAAAAGGAGCAAGAGATAAATAGATTTTATCAGAAGTATGAAGTTTTAAAATGATAAATAAGTCTCCGACTCAACTCTTTAACACTTAAAAAAATAAGAAATAAAGTGTAAAAGACTTTTATTAAAAGATAAACCATCAATTTGAGTCGGTGGAGTAGAAAAAGTGAATTTCCTCAAGGCTTTCAACTCCGATATAATATATAAGAAGAGCTTACGAAATGATATTAGGGGAAAAGTTTGTCCGTGGAGCGATATTGCTCGCCTCTAAAGGAAAAGCATGGAAAATCAATGCACTGCCAAGCCACCGATTTTTCATTAATTCTTTAATATCTCGAGCTGCACGCTTCCCCTCTCACTGCTTCTAATTTCCTCCGTCTTCTAGCTTCGTCCTCGTTCGTCAGCGCCTTCTCCCCTTTGTAGGTTTGTTTTTATATTAAAAATTATTGTAACTGTCGGAGTCTGGTGATATAGAAAATACGGGGAAAAAATCTATGAGAAATGTTATTCAATAAATTATATTGATTATATTATAATATTCAATAAAGATAATAATTTTTGGCAATTTATAAGTACGAATAATTCAGTCATAAGTGATCATTTTTTTAATTTTATTGATTGCTTTAAAGTATAAACTTTATGGCAATTGAGTTAGCAAATAACAATAATAATTACATAATAGTAAATAAAAAAATAAATACAAATAGAGAAAGAGTTTTACATGTTATTTAATTAATACTAACAAAAAAAAACATTTCCTGATATTATAATAATTTATACGAACAAAAGATTTTTTTTTTTTCTTACAAGCTATAATGATATATACAAACAAAGAAAAATAAAAACATACATTTTTACAATTTATAATAATCGATATTGATTATAGTCTAGGGTCACAGAAGTTGTAACAGCAATTGCAATAGAATCCAATATTTTATTTAGTTAATTCAAAAGAAATAAATCAATTACTTTTTTCTAGCATTTAAAACATTTAAAATAAATAGGAAGACGTTATTTATCATTTCAATGCTATTGTAGTATAAAATATTTTCCAAAGATAGACATTCATCTGTTTGAACTATATAGTCTTTAAGGTATTTCTTTCGAAAATTATCGTGTCGCTATTTACGATGAATAAGCTACAATCTTCACATTTTTTATTAGCTTTAATTTTTAAAGCCATAAGTCATAAGTGATCATAAAAGTAATAAGTATCGTTTACAATAATCTTTTTCTTTAACGTATGTATGCAAAATAAAATTTCTGATTCAAAATTATTAAGAAAACTATTAAAACTTTTAATGATATTAGGGTTTCGAAAATTAATAAAATAATAATAATGAAAATAAGAGATATATTTACTGACTAGATAAATATATATCGTGTAGATCAGCTCAAGGTATAAAAGTAAGAATTGTTAAAATTAATAACAAATACACTTGTTGTTTTATTGCGGCTAAAGGACCTTATTTACTCCAACTAGGGCAGAAAGGACGTGTTATTCTACAGGTTACCAACCTATTATAAATTGAATTGACTGAAAATAAGAAAATGATTAAATAGTGATAATATTTCCTAATATGAGAAAACAAATTATATCGACATAGAAAAATGAAAGGGATCTAGGTACATCATAAAATTATAAAGACTATGTTAGTAAAATAAGAAATGGGAGCAAGTGACAATACACAAAACACAAATTTACTTATATACATTTATTTATTGTTATTTAAGTATTCATTCATATTTACAATTTTATATAATATAAACAACAAGTTGATGTGTGGAAATATGATTACAAATATTTACTCATTAACCTCCATAATATCTACGTTAGATGGCCCATAGGCCATCTTCTTTTTAAATACCACTTGGTAATCGTGGGAGAAGCAAGTTGGGTGACAACTTGAATCGGCCGGTTATGAAGCTTATGAAAGGATGGACCGTTTCGGGCCAATTTACCTGAGAATTTTAGACTATTTCGAATAAGTTTATTTATGTCATCATATAGAGTATTGAGGATTTCACGAATAATTTTGGACTGTAAGGATTGGATACGAGAAGAATTAGAAGGTTTATTTTAGGCCCATAATTGAAGTCCAAATTTCCAAATCGGTCTGTCTTATTGCTATTATGTGTAAGAGTCTTTTGTAAAATAGATTAAGGTGGATTTTTCTAGGAGTAAAAGTTAGCTTTTATTTAAACTGTAGAAACCCCTTTAACTCTGGCAAGGAAGTATACGTCGGAATATTCTGAATATGCGTCTGAAGTTTACCTGTACTTGCAAAAACTAAATATCCACTGTATGTCAAAACGTTCTTTACAGAACATATGACAATATAAATTTCTTTCTTTTTTTTTTTCTCATTTATGGAAATTTAAAACTGTACAAATATATACATCTACCAATGTCTTGTTAATGGTTACAATTACATGTAAAAACTTGAAAAGAACTACTAGTAGCACTGAATAACTATTCCACACTTGGTCTCTAGGCCAACTTCTCATTATTTTTTAAGTAAGAATAAAAAAAAAAAAATCTTTCAATAGCATCGGAATAATAATTAACTAGATACATTGTACAACTTTATTTATTTTAAAACATAGTGCTGAACTGTATTGTATTTAACCTACATAGGTAATAAAAGCTACTAGCTATTAACATTGTTTAGGATTTACTATTATAGACCAATAAATTTGTAGTTTTTCAACTCTGATATACGATATTTTTCTCTTTTTTTTTTATAGCCCCTTTTTCAATTCGCCTTTCAAGTTCAATTTATATTTTAAAACATATTTAAAATAAGGCTGACATCCGTATTAAGAATCGAGAATGGATTTCTAGGTATCGCTAAGGGAAATCAAATATTTTTACTATCCTCTGTTTTATTTATAAAACAGTCAGAATGGTGTAACCGCCCATACTATATACTGACAGGTAGAGAATTCCACCCAATGTTTTTTTTTTCTCTGCTAAAAGTTTATTTATATTTAGATTTATCATATGAAACGTATTAATATTCTTTAAAACAATAATTAAAATCAAGCAGTATGAAAAAAAAAATACGATATTCTCAGTCAATATACTTTTGTTAAAGTTTTGCAATGAATGGGGCATGTCCCTCAAGAAAATGTTTAAAATCATATTAGACCGATATCCCATCGAACGCTAGACGTGATATACTTAGGGAGTGTGTATAAACCTTATTAATTAAAAATTTAATAAATCTGATATTGTTATTTTTTTTTCAATAATGGTTGCAATTGTTATAATTTTTAGTAATTCTGATACTTTCCATATGCCCTGAACAAACATGGGACGTAAATTCCTGTATAAGATTGAAACTTTTTGCTGAAAAAAAAAAAATCAATTACTTGGAATTTTTTCCTAGCAGTGTATATGTATACTGTATAAGTATGCATGAACATACGATACCATACCAAGCTATAGTTAGTATCAGTTAGGTCATGTACAGAATGGGTCGATATACCCAACTCTGTTATACATCCTACGCCTACACGACAGACCACTTACTGGAGCTATGTTAACAACATACGGAGACGGCACTCAATACTCAATGCAATCATCAAAGGCTTCCTTCCTCGACAACATAATCACCAAATTCATATTAATAGATTGACGTAAGGATAGCCATTTATCTAAGAATAAAAATTTAAAAAAAAAAAACGCTGGGAACAGCTCAAAATAAGATTAAAATGGTCTAGATATTCTAAGTAAAGACGTCTGTAGTCATTAACAAAATAATAAAAACTAGCATCCCTAGTTTCCACTAAGAACTTAGATAATTTTAACTTAAATAATTGAAGTTTTAAATTTAAACTGATAAAAATCCTGTATTGCAGCATGCAACTGAGAATTATTTCTTCAATAATATTTTCACGCATGACAGTAACTTTTATGATGAATGATACTTTCACTTTTATAGTAAACTTTACTATTTCAAACCTTCCTAGAACTACGAACTAGTTAAAATTTGATACAGATGGGTTCAATAGAATAAACATTGCAAACTGTCAATTATATTTATATAGCATAACCCGTCGCGACTTCGCCCGTTTTCATAAATAAAGAACTTTGATTTTATATTTTAATTATTGATTGAATTGCAGTTGTTTATCGATTGAAGTATGGAATTTAGAATTGTTTCTTCATTATTTTCTCGCGCGGCAGTCATTTTTAACCTGTATAAAATTGCATTGACAGGTGTTTGAAGATTGCGTAAAAACATAATTACCCATTTAATATGGCAGAAATGATTTCATCAATCCACGTGTTTGGATTTTAATTCCTAAACAAAAAAGTATATGACAGTTTGGTAGACCTCGTTTCTTGCATTCATGGCTATTTATTTTAATTATTTTTATAGTAAAATTTATTATTATAAGCCTTCCTAGAACTATGAAGATGTTTTAGTTCAAATTTGGTACAGTTGGGTTTAACAGTTTTACCATTGCAAACTCTGTTGCAGAATGGCCACATATCGGTCGATTTTTAAATTGCACTGGGATCCACATGTTGCTCTATATATTTATATTTTTTTAATTAACAATTTAATTGATAATAAGTAAGTTTTACCATAAATTTTCAATTCCTATATAACACCTGCCTTTGTAACCTCTCTCGAGTGGTGCTCGCCACCTATCGGTCTTTTATCAAGCTTCACTGCGCACCACATATTTATCAGTTTTTTATGGCAATATAATAGATAATCTTTAAATTTTATTATTTCTAAACCTTCATTGAACTATGAAGACGATGTGGTTAAAATTTAGTTCAGTAGTTTTGGAGGTTAGTGATCACAAACGAAAAATGGCTTGTCCTTTTAGATAATAGTATAGATAATACAAACTTTCACAAATGTAAAAATAAATGAGCACTTTAGTAAAACTATTTTCATATTTTTTAAAATCAGAACAAACATAAAAAAAAAAAAATACAAACTCATTATAGAATCACCCAGGTACGTCAATAAAACAGCATCATGTACAAACTTACGCATACCCAAGGTACAATATTACTAAAGATTTCACGACAAACTTTACGGGGGTCTGTTTCGGAATAGGGAAGTCAGTGATTTTTTTTAAGTAACCGTGATTATTTCATTAAAATAGCTCTGAATTAATAAAATATTAAAACATAAATGCTGTAATTTTATATGTTATTCCATTTGAACCATTTTTCTTTGCGTTAGGCGGAACATCCGTCACAAAGACGTATACTGGAATTTTTCTTTTTATAAACTCAATTTATATTTTAAGCCATTTATTTACTCTGATTTTATTCATATCGTTATCCATCAAATAATATATTGTTAAATAGGTAATTAAAAAATACATGATAGAACTTGATTATGTGGTAAAATGGTAGAATGAATCGCTACACTATTGGGAACATCCGTCTCACGGACGGGGTAAGTCTATAAATATGCTATCTTAGCTGCTTAGTCTGATGCTAAACAGCAAACATTTAGTATTGGCAATGATTGGGGTTAAACTGAAGCAAACACGAATTCTTAGCCCTTTAATCATTCTCCAGTAAGATTTAGTACATTTTATACTAACTGTATCCGTCTGACAGACGGATGTTCTGTTGGAAGGGTTAAGTCAAACATCCTTTATCAGTGTTTTCATATAATTGTAAAACTGATGATGACAATTGGTGAAACATATTAACACGATAACGAAAAAAAAATCTAACGATTTGTGTAGTATTATAACAGCTTGTATAGATACAAAACTAATTTTAAAGCAACAAAAAATAGTTGAGTGCTTAATTAATGTGCTTATTAATTGCGTACGTAGAAAAAAAAAAGTAGTTCAAACAAGATGCGTCTCATCTCTATCCAAAGACCTAATAAAAATTTCGATTTAAATATAAAAGTCTATTTTGAGCAGATTTCAACAGAAACTAGCATTAAGTAAGGAAAATATTACAGACAGTCAAAACCTTTGGTGTGAAATTCTGAGCATCTTATCATAAGTAATAGCCGTATCAAAGATTGAGTCCGAAATTAGCTAGAAATTTTGTACATATTGCAAGCTCCCCCCCCCCCCCCTCTGCATGTTAATTAATACACCAGCCAGCGAGCTCAGCGACTAATGAGTTCCCCAACTTTTGATTGAAGTTTGCATAAACGATCTTAAACATTCCCAAATTAGCTTCATCGATCCCCTTTATCCTCACACGCATGAACTAGGCTTCGGATGAGCTAGCATTAAAGAAGTGCATTGATAATTTTATTAATTTCATCTTCTTTAACAAGGTTATATACCCTACTAAACTCTACTATCGCATTACCCTAATGGTTGAGTATAATTGACGGTAATAGCCATATTTATATGGATACGTTGCTTTACATAGCAGAAGCTAATTACTTCTTGAAGAATTCGGTCCCAAATAACTTCATTAAAACGGAAACAGCTATTCTAAAAAACAGAAATAAGACTTTCAGAGAAGAATTTTCTGAAATAAAAGAATAGCTAAAATAATAGAGAGACCTCAGTGGTACGGGTGATAACTAACAGGGCACCCTACTTTACTGCACATCGTTCTCGTTTGGCTTAAGAAAAACAACAGAACTGCAAGAAGTAAACCTTTTGCGTATATCACAGGGATTGCAACCTCTGCAACAAAATTGGATAACTTTATTCAGGGGCAATGTCCCTTATGAATAATACTACATAACAGAAAGTTAACCACGGATTGTTAATTACCATGAATGAATGTTGGGAATAAAAAAAAATTGAACTGACAAAAAAGTTGATATTTTTAAAATAAAAATTTACATTAGAGTACAACAGACAATATAGGAATAATTATTAAATATAAATTCAAAATAACAACTACGTTCTTACATATATTTGTAGAGAGAGAACAGATAAAGTGATAACGACAAAGAATAGAAAATTGAAATTAATCTCTTTGAAATAAAACATTATTATAAGAAAATTGTAAATTTAGGCTAATCATTATGTCTGATATACTAGACTGACTTTAATTAAGAGACATTTATATAATTAGAGATTGTCAGTAGGGAGAAAGAGGAGGTTGTGGAGGAGAGTTTTGAATGTTCCGAGGGAAGAAGCATTGCGAATGTGAGGAGAGATTAAGGATTAGTAAATTGAAAATATGCTGCGGTTATGAAGGTTTTTATAAAAGTAGTAGTTTTCATGAACAATAAAAAAAAAAAAAAAAATTAAAAATTAAATATTCATCTTTGAATCGTAATTGCGCTACGTTTATTCTTTTATAATTAGAAATATTTTACGAAATATTTTTTTTTCTTTATTCTAAACAAATATTGACAGCAATTAGTACGAAAGAAATGTCTGAATGTTCGGACTAACGAAAAGCTGTTGCAGTAAAACCCCCAACAGTAAATCATCAACTAATTTACGACTGAGACTTCTCTTCCTCGGGCTAATTGCTCAACCTATATTTGCCCCGGGGCCTGCTAAAAGATACTAAAGCCTGCGCTGTAGACATATAAATTAGGATGGTTAGCTTATGGTTCCTGTAAGATATGTTAATGGCCACCATTCATTTGCATATCGTCGGCAACACGCAAACTGTCGCCGATCACGAGTGCCTCAATCGATACCGCCAGCCAGTGGCAGGCGGGCTATCGATATGAGAATATCTCGATTCCCTAGCTCAGGTGTCAGTAAAGAAATTTATACAGAGCGGCAACAATCTGAAGAATATATTAGTTTGCATATTGAGTCTTTGGAACAATGTTTCAAAACCAAAATATAAGAATCGAACACAATAATTTAAATACTGTTATAAGATTATTTAGGGTTTTGGTTCATGAGTATTTTCATTAAAAATGTTAAATTATTTTCACCCACCACTTCTCAGCATATGGTATGTGTACTTCAAAAGGACAAGTCATTTTTCATTTTTGATCACTAACCTCGAAAACTACTTATCCAATCTATACAACATTTTAACCACATCATCTATATTGTTTAGCAATAATAAAATCTAACGATTTTAAATGAATTCGTGATTAAAAAAGCGATAGTTATTTGGATAACAGTGAACAAAGATAATTGACCGACATTCTACTTGAGAGGTTACAGAGATACGGTGCTATATAGAGCTTGAAATTGATAATAAAAATTGCTTATATTCATTAAATTATTAGCAAACATTTAAATATGTAGTGTGATATGTGGACAGTGAAGTTTGAATATTGGCCGATACGTGGGGTTAGCACCATTCCTTAATGGAGTTTTAAACGGTAAAATCACAAGAACCCATCAGCACCAAATTTGGACTAAATCATTTTCATAGCTATAGGAAGGTTTACCAGTAGTCAAACTTACAAGAATATAAATTTTAATGTGCAATGTTGAGTGGCAGAAACGAGGTTAACCACACTGTCATAGAGTTTTATGTTTAGAAATTAAAATCCTACCCCATGAAATCAATAACATTATTTCAACCTAATAAAAATGATCACCAAATCAAAATGTCGATCCTTTGCTTTTTGATAGTGTGTGTAAATACATCCACAATAGTTTATTAATAGTTTCTGTTCATCTGTATTACCAACTCATATATTAAACTTAAAAATTGGTTGTCGAACTATGCTTTTACGTAATCATCAAACATCTAATCATTGAAATTAAAGTAGATCAATAATGATCAATGTCATACTTCAATACAAGATATTCATCGATTAAATATTACAACTTTAATTATTACTTAAAATTATTAAGTCCTTTTTTTATGAAAGCGGGTGATAAGTCAGAGCCGTGACTGGGGATGCTAGTATGATATATTTATATTTACACAGACAGCGACAAAGGTATCTTTTTCAGTAAAACATCAACTAAAATTAATAATTAATATATTTTACCAGTATAATATGTATTATTAATGATATAAGAATGCTTACCGCTGGGTAAGGATTAAGAGATATGAATTATAAAATGAAAAAAAAAAATATATATATATAAAAAACCGTTTTACCGGATTTACTGCCCCCAAAGTATAATAATAATTCACAAGAATACACTATTAAAAAATTAAGTGTACAATGTTGTATTGCTGAAAAGAGGTTGGTTACTCTCTTATATTTTATGGATTGAAATTAAAATCAAACCACATAAAATGAATAAAACAATTTCTACGAAAAAGAAGATATAATTTTTTCTCGGTAGTAACCAAGGCATTCTCAAGGTTTGTTCATTAAATATTAGGACATTGTTAATTGAAGAAAGATTGGAGGAGTTCATTCATGTTCTTGAGGACATTAAATGGTATGTTACTGGTTTAGCTTCGGTAAGGAGAAAATATTGTTTAACTTTAGAACAGAGATCAGGAAATTTATGCACACTGTTTAGGCTTGGTTTAAAAAATATAAAATTTTAATTGTTTCAAAAGAATCAACTTTAATTTTATTCTTTTTATTGATTTTTTGTCACCTTTCCAATTATGAAAATCAAACAATTAGTTTGTAGCTTAGAATATTATTTCTTTTGTTAATGTTAGCACCTTAGCGTCATTTATTGTATTCATAATTTAAATAAACAAAAAAAAAAGAGAAGAAGAGAAAGATTGCCCGTCGGGTCGCCTGTTTATATTTGAACTCTAATCGCGGGAGGACTGGACTAAATCAAAAATAGATAGCAACCAGGACGCATGAATTATATATATATATATATATATATATATATATATATATATATATATATATATATATATATATATTTTTTTTTTTTTTTTTCTCAGGATCCTGAAATTGGCAGGGTGCGCACCGCCACAGTTAGAGCTAACACATTAAAGCTCGATTGGAAACCATCGCCATCGGACATCGTTTTTTTCATCGATTTAATGGAGATCATTTTGGGGAACTACGCAGTCGTCACGTCGTGAGTTTTTCTGGACTTTATTTTGATTTGTCTTTTTTGTATAATATAAAGGTTAATCAATTTTCATTAATTTGCCAAATTTTCATTTAGTTTGTTATAAATTGTTTATAGATTAAAATTCTGGATAGATTTGGAATTTTGTTTAATTTAATTTTATTCAGATGTTTTTTTTTTTGTGTTTAATTTTTTGTTACTTTTGTTTAATGTGTAAATATATACTCATTTTGTTACATAATTGAAAAGAATTATTTTATTTTATTTTATTTTTTTTTTTTTTTTATAGGTTTCCTATTTTTTGTTTTAATAATTGAGATTTGTAGAACCAGCTGGAAAGGGGATAGTGGTAGGCAGCCAATAACGGTGAGCCCCTCTTCCCAACACATACAGTACCTCAATATGGAATGCATGGTATTGGATTCTTTGTACCAAAAAAATTAAAAATAGGATAATGGAATTCAAAGAAATAATCTATAGAATAGCTGTGTTAAGGTTGCAAATTAATTGTAAGAAATGTCTAAATATTGCACAACCACGTGCTCCTACAATGGATGATTCAACAAAAGCAAAAGGAAAATTTTACAGAGAGTTACAACTTGTTGTTTCACGTTTTAAAAGAAAACGAATACTTGCAACGGCAGGATCGGAGTTAAATTTGAGGGCAATCACCAAGTTATAGGAGATTGGGGATTCGGAAAAAAGAATGAAGTTAGCAACCGACTAATAAATTTCTGCTTTAGTCAACGTTTACCAATTGGAATTTTTTTTTTTTTTTTTTTTTTTTTTTAAAGGGCGTAGGAAAAATGGACATGGTGTTCAACCAAACGCAACAAGTTTGAGCTTGAATATTATCTCACAACAAAAAAACGGTTTAATTTCAACACAGATCAAAGGATGCTAAGTGCAGTTTTGTATAATAAAAAGCACAAAAAGAAGAGACCGTTTAAAGTAAAAAAGAAAACTTTTAACTAAACTAGACTTAGATAGAAAAATTCTGTACCGATTTCATATAATATATTCAACACAGTTATGAGTGAAGAGAAGAAAAGGCTCTATTCACAGTCCAGGAAAAATAAAAATTCATCTCCAAAGCTATTGGTAACACAACAGCAGCAGGTTCCAGTTTCCCAAAATATAAAACAAGCACGTTATCTGATAATACAAGAGATTATTTTAAGAATTCGCAGAATATTAAAGTAAAAAGGGGATACTTCTGAAAGCAAAAGGAAAGAGCTTACGTTTATAAATAATAAAATGAGGAAAAGTATAAAAGAAGATATAGAAAGATACAACACCGAAATTATAGAAACATTTTTATCAAATAGAGAATCGATGAAAAGAATCCAAAAACTGTCTAGATGCATTCAATGGATGGTTGCTGTTGAAAACAATAGAAGAGAAATCTTATGTGCAGAGTAGCCATGGATTACTTTAGACAACTATATAAAAATAACTTAAAATATTTTTTTAATTTTCTTCTATTTATATAATGAATATTTATCTGATTTGAATCTTGTAACAATATTTTTGCATACTAAAAATGTTACTTCAATTAATTTTCTTTATAACCTACAAATCTCAACGATACAGATAATTATATTCAAAGATTATACTGGGCAGGATCTGAACTAGAAAAGAAAAAAATTCCAAAGGTGGGTATTACGTGATCGCGAGTGGTCCCTCTACTTCAGATAGTTTGAAACTTCTTTGAGAGCTGCAAGAAACTTTTCAATATTCATCCTTTATAATGGAGTCTCTAAGCAAGTCTTGGAATTACACCACTTCGGCATGATTTTAATATTTAAGTCATCGTCTTCTTACGTGTTAGATAGCTACTCAGATAAGACCAAAGTTTCTTGTAAATGACTGTTTTGAAAGATTAAAAAATAAAATAAAAATAAAAAATGATTAAAAGAAGTTTATACAAAAGTTGGTGGACAAAAACGTATTCGTTTCTGTTTATTATCTTGATTATGATTAAGTACTTAATAATCACATAAGAATAATAATAATTTATAATAATATTGTTCTATTGTTTGTATGACGTAGTTAGTAAGGCAAAAATGAAGAGCAGAATAAAAACAAAAACATGTCATCAGGTCTTAGTCATTAGCTGAGGTGAAGTATCTATGGCTTTGTCACTGCATGCTATAAAAATGAAAATTAAACAATATTGTTATAAAGAAATAATTATAAATCAAAATGTCTAAAAAAAAGTAATGAGGAAAAAAAAGTTTTTATAAAGTGAATGTAGCATTGGCAAGTTCATTTCACAGTGCCTCTTTGGTTATCACATCAGCTAATAACGAGTTACCTCCATTATGCAGAACTAATCACAGTCAAACATCCTACGGATCCCGAAGATCAATCTAACAATTCATTTTTTTTGTTTTTTTTACGTTTCATCTCAGAAAGCTCTACAACCGTACCGAGCACAAATGAGGGAGGATACCAAGCGTTGACAGGCACTTCGGAAAAAATAAACGCAAAATGATTAGGAGTTGCATGAGTATTATTATAGATTTAATGGTAATTCGGAAATCATGGTTACTACAGTGTAGAGAAATATATGCTTTATTGATATAAAAAAACATACTGCTGCCCAACTTTATTGGGTTACTATATGAACAGCTTACTAAACTAAAGTAAACACAATTGAATTATGGCAATAATTCATGATATTTATAATTTGGTTATAAACCTGAGATATACTCATCAGCAAAAAAAAAACGGGCACAGATTTGGTCCGGTATTTATGGTAAGAGATGGTATATTTATAAGTTATTTACACAAATAAGAAATTAACACATTTAAAAAAAAAAAAAACTTTATTCTTCATTTTTATCAGGTTTTCTGACAAGGGATGTCTGAATAGGGGGTTTTCCCCTCTTCTACGACGAATTGCGCTAATCCTGTCAGGCATAAAATAAATTAAACAATTCAATAAATAACACAGAAGTAGAATTTGCGAAATTTTAGTTATAGGAATTATTTTTTGAAATCAATTCCACATTCTTTCAAGACAGGAAGGTATGAATTTATCATAAAGCATTTTTTTTTCTGTGCCGTTTCACAACATATTTAACAAAATTATGAGACCAAAGCTTAGTGTCCGGTTTTTATTTCCTGTCGAGTGTATAATATATAATATAAGATACTAGACAAACTAATATTTTTTAATAATAATATAATTATATTTTTTTTTCTCTCTTACTTTTTTTTTCCTATTTATTTCATTTCATATTTTCCTTTTTTATTTTAATTCTATTTTTAGCCGACTGAAGGCAGAAAATTTATTTTCTGTTATTTCGGCCGTGGATCGAATTCGAGGTCGGAAGACCCTCCTGGGGCACACCAGCCTCCTAAAAAGTGGGTACCCTTAATTGGGAAAAACCTGGCGGTTGAGCGTGATTCTGGCCAAACCACCTCCTTTCACAACCGTTGGCTTAGAAACAGTACAGCCTACCTAAGTACTGAACCCGAGACCCTTCATGGGTTGTAAGTGGTACAGGTTTTTTTTTTTTTAATTCTATCATATTTTCATGTCTGGTTTTTTTCTCTTTCCCTCTTTCTACAATTAATATTACTAATACTCAACACACACATATTTATATACATATGCGCATAGAACCAAAATGAAAAATAAATTAAATTGGTACACATATATAATAAACATAATGCCTTTATGTTTTACAGATCTGCCAGAATCTGACAATTTTTTGAGGCCGACGGACATCCTTGGCCACTCTCTCCTTCCACAATTAGAATTAGCTTTTTCGTCCTTGAGGATGCTGATTTAAAGGTGTTTAAGTTATTATTCCTTCCGCCACCTTAAAACAGTTAAATAATCGAATATTTCAAAAAAGAGTCCTTTTAAGGACAACAATGGCGGAAGTCCGTCATCTTAAAATCGTCAAATATTTTAAAACATTATCCTGGAGGACAACAATGGCGTAAGGACACTGTTTTACAGATCTGCCAGGATTTGACGATCTTTTGAGGCCAAAGGACATCCTTGGCCACTCTCTCCTTCCACAATTAGAATTAGATTTTTCGTCGTTAAGGATGCTGTTTTAACGGTTTTTAAGTTATACGAAGGATAACTTCCGACATTGTTGTTCTCCAGGAAAAATATTTGACGATTTTAAGATGACGGACTTCCGCCATTGTTGTCCTTAAAAGGACACTTTTTTAAAATATTCGATTACTTAACTGTTTTAAGATGGCGGAAGGAATAATAATGCCCAGGGCAGATAATGAAAATATTATATTTTCAACCATTATCGCAATATCCCTCGCCTCCCCACCAAAGTCCTCCAAGAAGCTCCTTGTTTTTCCTGGTTTGAGTCATATCCCAACTATAATCCTTTCACAGAGAAATCTCTATTTCCGAATGCCTCGTGGAATTTCTCTTTAAGGAAAGAGACACACTTTTCATAAATATCCATTTTCTTCTTTCTACTTCCTGATTGATCGAAGTTATTATTTTCATACCTCAACGTTGGATCCAGGATGAGGGCTGTCCCTCCGTTCTTCGGAAACGCGACAATGCCCGCATACCTCGTGGATCCGTTGATATCAATGCTGTAGACCTCGTCAAAGACGGTAAAGCTTTTGTTATAAATAAATGTTGGTTTTTATTAGAGTTTAATTTGAAACTTATTGAGATGAAGTACAGAATTAAAAGAAGGGTGCATTAAGGGTAGGTTTCGATCCGTGAAGGATAAGGATAGTCTTGGATTTCTCTTTATGAAGTATCTTCTTTAACAGTTTACTTTCTAAAAAAAAAAAAAGAAAAAAAAAAAGAATATCCTAAGAAAAGGGAAAATATTTAACTGATTTTCAAAAGGACAGCAATCGCCGAATTTATTCTTAAATCATCAGTGTCATAAAACAATTGTGAAAATAAGGGAATATTGTTCTCTTTAAGGATACCTATCAATTTAATCAATTTTAAAAACATCGAAAATTAGTTCGCCCGCAAAGAGAAGTCTAAGATATTATCCGGCTGTGAAAAATTGTTAGATCTTTGGGCATCTTAAACTAGTTTCCTTCAGTGGCTAGGAATGATTTTAATATTTAATTAAAGTCAATAATAAAACAAATGTTCACAGCGAAGAGTAAAACTATACTCAGATTTGAAGGTCTTCTGGATAAAGGTGGCACTGGGAGTGATGAATAAATTTAGGTGTCATAAATATTATTGAAAAATAGGATTGATAGTAGGGAGGATTCTATTCATAATAAGCAGAAAATAATAATTAAAAAACTCAGAACATGTAAAGGGTTATTTTAGTTCTAGCTTGTACAAGGAGCGAGGATAGTTCACTGAAATGCGACGAGTGCCAAGAGAACAGTAATGAAAGTGGAAACGACTGTACAAAGCAATCTCGGCCCAGAAGATGGACTTGCCACCGAATAAAATGGAATATTAAGACCGGAGAAGAACCATCGGCTAGAAGTTAACCGAGTTGAGCCAGGCATTTCAACCCGAGATTAAAAGCCACTAAGCACATTTCTTGCAATAATTCATAAACGTCTTCCTCCTTCTCTAATTCTCAAGCTTTATTAAAAATCCATAGCTCCATCCAACTGTGGCCCCCGTAACTTTATGAGAAATATTTCATGGCTCTCTGGGTTTCTGTAAGACAATGTCTGACCACAACAACAAGCACTATGTAATATACTGGCTTTATATAAAATTCATGAATTATAAAAGTGTTACTCTTTTTGAGATATTTTCATTAGTTATTCTTTGTATTACAATTTCGATCATAAATTATACAATTTATTAAACACAATATTTCCTCTTATGTATTTAAAAAATTAAAATATCTAGTGTCCTTCATTAGTTAGAATCAATTTCTCTCATACTGGGAGAATAGATCATATATACAATATACTAAATGGATAGCTGAGATCAGACATCTAGACAATTGTAAAATCATAAGAGGATCACCCCAGAAAATGACTCCACCACACCTATGTGACCTTCCACACAACATTTTTCCTGTATTTAAACCGTCCGGGCTATCAAGATAAAACTTTTTTTTCGTCACTAAAGATCACCCTGGACCAAAAATGGCTTTTCTGGGTGTGTTTTTCAGCAAGCTGTAAACGCCGTTGAAAGAGATATATTTTATGAGATGTGGCTTTCTAATGGTTATACAATTTATTAAATACCTGGTTCCAGCAATCCATTTTCGTACTAAACTGGCATCACATCCATGGGTAAATCGCTTTACAAGTCTGAAGGGAAGAAGCACCAGTTTTCGATATTTCTTTAAAAAATGGAGCGTTTTACATGCTTGAAAAATCTTGAATACATTCCAATTATTTTATTTTTTTCGTAGTGTTCTGGTCCTACATTCAAAAAGTGTTTAACAACACTCTAGAAGTGGTTTAATTTGCCTTTGTGTCATACTACCACGTTTTAAATCAATAAATAATCCTTTGCTGCTCGATTGCACTAGCAATTAGTTGAATCCCGTGCATCATATTTTAAAAGAATAAATGAAACTAACAGTCTTCTTTTGATGGAAAAAGTTAAACTGAATTGAAAGTCTTTCATAAACATAATATAAATTAAAAATAAACATTTATAGATACCCTTAGTCTATATTTATTCTCATCGTAAATAAGAATTATTAACATGTTTTGAAGCTACGATTTTAAACTGAGGCTATGCCATTTAAATGCTCTCTGATATTGTTTTTATATGGAATTAAGTTTGAATTGATACTTTGTTTATTGATCTTTTTTTTTTTCAAAATATTTCAGATTTTTGATTTTATACTTTTTCACAGGACTGACACGTGGATTGATAAAGTATAGAAGGTAAAAAAAAAAAAATATATACTTATCAAAAGGATTTTTTACTTATTCCTTTTCCTCCTGATTGGATCGATTCATATTGTAGAATTAAAAGTAATCCTTGTTGAACAGATCCGCTATCTTGGACTTCAACTGGACAAACGGTTAGCTTGGAATTCTCACACATGACTAAAACGACAGGAAACTGCTTGTCGTTTTCGACTTCTTCAAAATTTACTATACAAACGTTTAAAACTCTTTTCTACAAAAGACTCATTTACATGACAGTTATCAGACCTATTTAGACATACGGGGTTCAGATCTGGGGCTCAACTAAACCTTCTAATTCTTCTCGTATCCAATCCTTACAAACCAAAATCCTTCGAAAAGCATTAATACTACTCAATCTGTAACAAATAAACTTGTCCATAAAGGCCTTAATGTTCCGTATGTTGCTGATTTAGTCCAAACCAGATTCCTATGCTTCCATAGTAAGCTCCATAACCACTCCAATCCAATAGTCTCCCAACTTCCCACTCCATTTCTAACAATCCTTCGAGGTGTCTTGAAAGAAGATGACCTAGAGAAATTTTTTCATTCAAATCAATATACCTCAAAAACTGTAGGTCCTGGTGACAAAGGTTATTTTCCACTTATACATTTCTATTTTAATTTGGAACTCTCTTTCAAAATAAAAAGGCTACAAGACAAAAATTATATTATATTAAAATATATGTACAATACGAGAACGCCAGCTGAGTTCCCTATGAAATTAGATAAAAATAATCAAATTTTTGATTGATTATCGTTTAAAACTACTCCCTCAAAAAATCTTATTATAATTCTAAATAGTAACAATAAATTTTATAATTATAATATTTTATTAAATTGATTTCAAATTTTAGATCAAGAGATAGGTCCTTAGCGTAGATCAGACCTCCAGGAACCACCTCGGAATAATACGATGCAGATCAACCATTTAGAATGCATTACTTGGCTTCCTTCTGGTAGTCTGCTGACTCCCACATCAAGAAGATTAGCTCCAGAAGGCCATTTAGTAGCTAATAGAAAATGTTCTTTATAGAACAGAATATGCAACTTATTATAATAAAAAATAATATTAGCATTTTTATTACAAGTAATACAATTTTACCAAGATCGTATAAATGTAGATATTCCTTCATTTGTATCTCTTTCAACCAGAACTCAAGGAAATTCGGTATCCTAGTTTCTACGAGAAAATCCCTGGTCTTATAACTTCAAGACAGCCAAATAAATAAAAAATACAATGATAAATAATACAAATGGTTATATAAATTAATAAAAAATCGTTGAAGAAGATGGTCAGGGAGGCGATCAGTCATAATAAACAACAGGTCCAAGTTTAAAAAAAAAACTAGATCTTGATTCGATTTCATGTTAAATTATGTTAACAATACTTTTGATATTCCTTCAATCATATATTCTTTTGTAATATATACATATATATACTTTCTTATTTTTTTTGTTTATTTATGATTTGTTTTTATTTTTTATTTTTTTGTATTGTATATTTTTATCTCTGAGAAGAAAACCTGCAAGGCAGATCTACACATTTAACGATTTATTATACTTGACTTCATCACTAAACATCTTTAACCTAAAAAATGTAATTTTTACTTTACGATCAAAGCCCTCCAATAATAATAATAATAATTACAATATTCGACAAAATAGTGTTCATGTTGCAGCAATAATAATCAAATTGTCGTATATATATATATATATATATATATATATATATATATATATATATATATATATATATATATACACACATCAAAAAAAGTTTTGCATCACCCTATTTTTTTTATTTCGCTTGAATATTTAGAAGAAATATTTTTAGGGAGTGAAAGTGCAACTAATACTGATAAAAAGCATTATAATTGAAAACAGAAAACACCTTTGTAAAATTACAAAAATCAATAAAATGCGAAAAATACAGAAAAGAGGAAAATGTGACTTTGTTATAAAATTGCTTAACAAACATGCTTAACAAACATTTATCGTTTACCTAGAACTCTGTGTTTCCTCTCTGGGCTCTGATTAGGGCCTGGACTCGTACTGGCACCCGTAAAATAATGTGGTCTATGTCGAAGATTCCGCCATTCTTGAATCGCTGCTTCCCTCAGTTCTTGAAGAGTGATAGGGACGTTGTTACCGTCCGGAAGTGTTGAGGACAGACCACGTGGTGGTAAGCCACTCTGTACCACAAGGCACGAGGATCGTTATATAGGGCTAACAGCCAGAAGACAGCCCTTTTCCACTATGGGTGACTACCTTCGACAGCTTCAGCGGGCTACAGGCACTACTGTTAGTGGACAAACCGTCCGAAATCGCCTCCACGGAATTGACCTTCGAGCAAGAAGATCCTTACACCGCCCACTCTTGAGTAAAACCATCGTCGTCTACGACTTCAGTGGGCAAGGGTTCACGAAGAGTGGCTGTTGCATCAGTGGAGGAATTGTCTGTTAAAACCAGACTTGCCCTGGTCCCTGACTGTAACCGATTAGGTGTCTGGAGGGTACCTGGGAGGCCGAGTCGCTTGAGGTACCCACCCCATAGAGCCCAGCAGCATGGCTTAACCATTTTTATAACAATTTTATAACAATGTCACATTTTCCTCTTTTCTGTATTTTTCGTATTTTATTAATTTTTGTAATTTTACAAGGGTGTTTTCTGTTTTTTATTATAATGCTTTTTATCAGTATTAGTTGCACTTTCACTAACTTAAAATATTTCTCCTAAATATTCTAGCGAAATAAAAAAATTTAGGATGATGCAAAACTTATTTTGATGTGTGTATATATAACATATGAAAAGCAATACTGATAAAAATAATATCTTTACAATTATATAAAAAGACAATCCGTTTTTCGTATGTTTTCACTAACCGAGAAAACTACTGAACCTATCAGTACCAAATTTTAACTACACAATCTTTATAGTTCAAGAAAGGTTTAGACGTAAATACATATTTTCAATGAAATTGTAGTTAAAAAGGCGATAAATATCTGTTGAGCAGTGAAGTTGGAAAATTGACCGATAGGTGGCAGGCCCCATTCAAGAGAGGTTACAAAGATAAGGTGTTATATAAAGTTAGAAATTGATAATAAAATTTGCTTAGTTCGATTACACTGTTATAAAAAAAGCTATAAATAGTATGATGTATGGATCCTAGTGAAGTTTAAAAATCGAAGGATAATACCGCTATAGTGCAACACAGTTAGCAATGGTAAAAATGTGAAATTCTTCTGTACAAAATCTTTACTACATCCTTTTCATAGTTCTAGGATGTTTCGCTACACTGTCGTATTCTGTTTTTGTTTTTTTATAACTTTTAATATGAAATATATATTATATACATATATATATATATATATATATATATATATATATATATATATATATATATATATATATATATATATATATATATATATATATATATACCATGAGAGGTATAAGAGAGTACAATAATGTGTGACACCTTCTCTTGGGCGCTTGTAAGTAAAATTTGCTGTCACCGAGGTAAACCGTCCTTCTTACTCTGGGGAAAGGGCCTTGAACCTTATAAACACCGTCTACTTTAAATATTCATTTACCCAGTATTTTTATGTGGGTTTCCTATTTATCCCTTACCACGAATAAGAGCCCTGATAAAAAGCAGACTGAAATTTACTAGGCATGTGTTAATTTAAAGAAGAAAAAAATATATCGCTTTCATACAAGGCAGGTAAATTTACTTTACTGCTAATAACGAATTTTTTTTTATTAATAATTTAGTAATATAAAAGATAGTGAGTGTGACATTTTTACCTCAAGCGGGAAAAATTATACCTTTCGCTTAGGAAAAAAAATAAAGCGTTTAATTAAGAGAGGACATTTAGTGGTGGAAGTTGGCCGATGCGAGATTAGAAGCTAAGTTATGGCTCCAATCGGGAAAGCCAGTCACGCTCTGAGGGTTTTCCTTTTCGGTATTTTCTTAACTAATGGAAAGATAACTGTCCACTTATCAACTATTGAGGGTGGTATTTAGTAAGTGGTCCTTTTGTTTCATACAGGCTGTTTTGTGTTAATTAAAAGCGGAATTCTATATATTCTTTCCTCATTTGATTTATTAAATAAAATAATAATGAAACAATAAGAATAAAAACATAGCTATTAAAATAAATCTCCGATGAATATACCTTTGAAATATATATATATATATATATATATATATATATATATATATATATATATATATATATATATATATATATATATATTAGATTTTTTTTTTTATTTTTTTTTTTTTTGCGAGGATCAAACTATTATTATCACGAATCATGACCATAAATAATAGATCAGGTTTAGACAATTATTTAGTATTAGATTTATATATCCCTCAGTGTATCTCTTTTCACACGTCCTCAAGTACATAGTTTGCTAATTGAATGTTTAAAAAAATAATAATATTAGGATAGGTGTCATCGATTTTTAAATAAGAATTTTAGAAGCAATTGAGATCTTTATTTTGTATCAAAGATATTAGGTATCGTCGCCATTATGTAAAACTAACGAATATGAAAAAATACATATTTTTATTTTTTTCGTTTACTAAGTTTTGTTGTATTCTACAAAGACTACCCGTGGTAGAATGCTAGAAATTCGTAAAAATGACACTACTCATTTCGGTCTTCTTAATTGCTGAATCAAAATTTTAAGATAAGTTCTTGTAGAAAACAACATTAAATAAATGGAATAAAAAAAAAGCAATTTTTTGCATTCGCTAGTTTTACATAGTGCTGACGAAATTTAGTGTTGTTTAATTTAATTTTAGTTTAAGATTTTATATTCAACGGATAAAATATTGGTTTTTACCGAAAATTTTAATCCGTAGTTTCGAATTTGTAAAAATTTTTGTTTTGAAGTTTAGCGGTGATTGTAAACTATATGATTACATAATTCAATACAATAGTTTATCATAGCCCATAGTTTTAACGTATGCCATTTCAACATCAAAAAATCGAATAAATGAATTGCGCTGGGGAATAATAATAAACATATCAATTGAGTCATTAACTTCTAGTATTCTGAGAAACTCTTTCATAATATTGAAATAAACCTTTGGATTAATTCGGTATGTTCTAGAATTGCTATTTGATAAAAAAAAATAATCGTGATACTACTCTTAAAACCGGTTGAATACAATTTCCCATTCTTTATTTTTTAATTTTTTTTTTTTAAAGTTTAATATAAAATGCTAAAAATTAGTTAGGCAATTGTTTAGCCTGACATATCAAAAGTGCATATGAACATGAGTGAATATATACGTATAGTAAAAACTATAAGTTAGTTTTTTTTATCCTACGTGTACGTAGCTTACCGCATTGAAAACTAGTCTTTTAATAATCAAACAAAATCGTAGAAAATCCGATTCTAATTCAGTGCCTCTAATGCAATGGCACACTATGAATTAGGAAACATTTTATGACCTAGGATAGAAAAAACAACGATATACCAAGGAGATTAGTATTATACGAATTACAAAAATTAACGAGATTTTCCAAAACACGATTTTAATTCAACGGAAAAATGCGAATTATCCAACATTTTTCCGACCATGGAAGGAGAAGTTTTACCGAGAGGACTAAAATGCATCGTTTTATATGAATTAATGAGATTTTTCCAAGAGACCAGCACTTAGTTTCGTCTTATCGTGATAAAAAATATCGGGATTCCTTAACTTATTCTTCTATTTTTTTTTTAAATTTTTAATCATTTCCATTATTATGTATTTAATTTCTTTTTTAATGAATTATACGATCACAGCAAATAAATTATTACTTACTAACTTTATTTGGGTACAAAGTAATGGATTTAAGACCACCCTTGTTATTAAGATACTTCATTATAGCTACTATATAAATATAGCAGTGATTACTTAATATTTAATTTTCTTTTTTTTTTTTTTTTTCTCAAAATTAGTTTCTCTTTTTAGTTATAATAAATCATTGTTATCATTTCAATCAAAATAAATACTTGAAACAATCGTAAAATGGGATTATATTTACATCACTTGATAAAAACCGTTATTCAAAGAATAATGGAATAATAAATCGCCCGGAACAGGGATCAAGTGCTGGATGGTGGATGTATAATGTACACCGATTCCAATCCCACTTTCCCAAAGAATGGATTTTAAATGGAACCTGCTTCAATGGGAGTTAATCCCGATCGAGCCTCCCGGCTTCCATTTTCTTTTTTTATTTCTTTGGAAGCTGGAACTTCCCCTAAAGTTGCTTTGTCAAAGTTTCTTTCATTTACCCCCGGACTTGGGAATTGGTGGAATCCAATTGTAAAAACAACTCCCTCGACTTGCCTCCTGATAAGAGCGGAATCCAACGACGTTCGTCTGACAATAAAAGTCACGATAAATAATGGAGCATCAAAGCATCCGAAACATTCATTTGTCAGTCATTGCACCACAATGGGCAACTTACGGTAAATTTTAAGTAATCATAGTTCAGACGAAAGGTGGCAAATATTTATATGTATTTATTTGTGGAACTCTAGTACTTTGGACCAGTATATTTAATATTTTTCAAATAAAAATAATTTCAACTATTTTATGATAGTTATAGTAACTTTTTTTATAAGTAAATACCTAATACTTTACTTACATATTTACAATTTAAAAATTTATTTTATATACCTCTCTTAAAACACAAGAAACTTCTCGTCGTTTCCGACAATTCCAATATTAACTAGTCAAGCGTTCAAACCTCCCAATGAACAACAATTTACTAATTGTATGACAGTGATTTGACCCATTTGGAAATACGGAGTTGAGCTTTAGGGTTCCAATAAATCTTCCAATTCTTCTCGTATCCAATCCTTACAATCCGAAATCCTTCGTATAATCCTCAATGTTCCTTATTATATCACAAGCAAACTTATCCATATAGATCTTAATGTTACAAATGTTACAGATTTGGAGCAAACCACGTAATTATATTTTCATAGTAAACTCCATACCCGCTTGAAACCACAAGTATCCTAACTTGTCTCTCACTCAATTCCTGATCGCCTTCCGAGGTGTCTGAAAAGAAGATGGCTCAGGGACTATCTAATGTTAAACTTCCATTGAAGTGCTACTGGTGAGTAGTTCAATACAAGCAGTAGTCACCAGTGACTTTTTAATATTGGTGCATTTTGAATATCATTATGTTTGTTTTGTTTTTTATGTGATTGGTAAAGTGTTCTGTGAAAGCTAGTCATTTGTGTAGCGTTAAATGCAGACTTTTTCTACTACAATGAAAAATGTAGTAATACATTTGGTATGTACAAATGGAGAGACGATAATATAAAAAAAAGAGTAGAGCTATGTGTGAACAATCCTTCTTCTTCTTCTTCATGACAGATGCTTCTTTTTCTACCTCCTTTGTGCCTCTCAGCGTGAAAGGCACGCAGTCCCAAACCGACCAAGCATCACGGTCCCTTGATGGATTCCAACCGTCTTCCTATCTGAACCATTCGGTGCATCCACGTATTCCTTGGTCTGCCTCTTGGTATTTTGCGTGTAGGTCTAGCTTCAAAAAACTTGCGTGATTCTCGGTTTTCACTCATTCGGCAAACGTGGCGAAACCGCTTTAACTGCTTCTACTCCAGGATCTCACATATTGACCTAACTCCTAGATCATTTCATGTTTTTTCCATTCCGGATGAGATCCGTCATAGTTCTGCCCGCCACTCTTCTAAGGTACTTTATTTCTGCAGCAGTGATTCTGCTTGTATGTTTGTCGAGAAGGACCCCAATTTTGATATAATATAAATTTTGGTAAATTGTCATGAAAATGTGTAGCTTTATCTTTTTATTTAATGTAGGTTTCCCGACAACATTGTTGCAGATTTGGTTATATACAGTGTTTGATTTTTATTCTATTAGAGATTTCATCATTAATATTACAATGTCCACTTATAACTGTCCGTAATTACGTAAAATATTCTACTGTTTCTACGGCTTCTCCTGTACACGTGTTTTCTCATACTCAGATTGGCGTCCTAGTTGCATGATTCTGTTTTGCGGGTATTTATCATTATGACTTTTCTTTCAAGTTCGGCTTCCTATTCCAGTACCGCTTGTTGGACGTTCTGTACAAAGTCTGCAATTAGTACAATATCATCTGCATAGAGCAATGTCAGTGCAAGAATTGTCCTCAGGTTCCATTTCCCTACTACCGCTCGTCCCATCTTTCTTTTATGTATTTTCAAAACTTCGTCCATTAGTACTGTAAAGAGTATAGGGCTTTGGCTGTCACCCTGTTTCACTCCTCGCCTAATCGAAGCTTCCTGATTCCTTTCCGTTAAATCTCATAATTCCTTTTGAGCTTTTAAATGAGGATCTGATGGCATCTATAAGTTCCGTTGCCCTGAGTGCTTTCCATAATTTAGTTCGCGGCACAGAGTCGAAAGCGGCTTTCAGGTCCAAGAAAGCTAGATAAATGTTTTGTCCCGGTCCCAGCCCTTCTCTATTACTGTCCTCTAAATATCCGAGAAATATCTGATCCTGATATTCTATTGCGAATATTAATGACCCTCTGACACTAGTAAATACTAGATCCGTCATTTTTAAATTTAGACCAGAGATACTATTTTAAGAATTATATTATTCAGATTATCCAACACCATTATCCATTCATTTAGCGCTATCTAACTGGCCAAATAAATATTTAAAATTTTATATCAAAACATAAAATTGGAATGTATAATTTATTTCAGATTATATGTTGTCACCTCTCAGTTGTATAACTGCTCATTATTGCAGCCTATTTTAATTTTAATTTGTTTTTATCAATAACTGTCAGCTCTTAAACAGTATTGAGGTCATCACTATATGAATTACAAATAGATCTAAATATTAATTGTATGAAAATCATTTATCATATGAATTTAATTATTTATTCAACTCCATTGTATAATTAGAAGTTCATATTCAGTTGTAGATTTACAACATTAATTTACCAAAATATTGAAATGGCAATAACGAAAAGAGGCAAAGTATTGCTTATAAGTAATCTTTGAATCTAGAAAAAAATAAAATAAATATACAATCTTCTTTAATCAAGGGAAACAAATTGTGTTCATTCATAACTTATTTAGAAAATAATCATAAATAGAATAAAGATTAATCAATTAGGAAAAAACGAAAAAATAGTAAAATTAAAAAAGCAAGAAAAATTAATCCATTGGATGAATAATAAATTTAATATATATATATATATATATATATATATATATATATATATATATATATATATATATATATATATATTTAACAAAAAATAATTTAAGCTTTTAAACTTTTGTTGTGCGAGCCAATGACGAGAAAAGCATGCTAGGGTTTTTTAACGTTATATGGAATCGTCATATAGTAAGTAGGAAGGAGTTGATCTGGGAACCACGATCCTGAGTGTAAATATTATAAACATGTATCAATCTTTTTTTATTTGTTGTAATTAAGTTTGTTTTTAATATATATATATATATATATATATATATATATATATATATATATATAATATATAAATATATATATATTAATATAAATTAATCAACAAGTCAAAAGTATTATGAGTTAACAGTCAAGCACAAAGAATTAACTTATCATTCTTAATATATTGGGTAAATATTTTTATACGATACAAAAACAAACCGTCTGAATAATAAGTTTCAATTGGTCACTTTAAATAAAAAACTGGATGGCGTTTGTATAAGCCGAGAAGTATATACACGCGCGACAGGGGCAGCTCTTCTCTAGATTATCCAAGGATTAACCCTTATGCTTCGTTCAATTTTTTGTGGCAATATGGATTAGGGGTGGAATACCAGGATTAGCCACCCAAAAGTGACACAACCTACGGCATATTTGGTCAATGTATTAAACCTTTAAAAAAAAAATAAATAAATGTATAAATTAATAACTTATAATAGTAACAACGATATTTAATGTGATCGTTGAGAATTTTATATTCGTCTACAGAAATGAAAAAGTAGAAAATTCTTAATATGGTTTAACATATCTTGTAGTGATCCATCATATATATGGGCGCTGAAATATAAAACTAAATAACAATATATACAACTAAACTTCAATAAATGATAAAAAATATTTAAAGTAATCCACTTGTATCACAAAAGCAATAGACTTTTAAAGTATCACCATCTGACCATATACCTAACTGCATCCTAGTAAAAGCCAAATCGACAATACCAGCTTTAATAAAACACAATCCTCTTAACTACATCTCGACCTAATACTTACTGTTCAAAAACAATTTTAGGAATTCTGCATGCCCATTGTAACCATTTTGCTGCTAATACCTTAACTATATTCACCAAATGAAGTATTAAATATAGAATAGAATATTTGTCCTTAAAAAACATGAGAACTCTTGAGACTTCAGAAGACAGAATGCATGCCATTAGCATTCTGTCTTCTGAAGTCTCAAGAGTTCTCATGTTTTTTTAGGTCAAATATTTTACTTTAAACATAATACTTCAGCTCTTAAACTTTAGGGCATCGATTACCCCTTAAAATAATAGTCCAAGTTTGGCAACTGTACATAATAAAAACTGTAGTTCGGATAATAGTCATAGAAACCCTAAATTAATAAATTCTTGTTTTTATATCTTCATGAGTTTTATTTTTCTCAGATATTGTAGACCCTAGATTACATAAAACATAATAATAATAAAAAAATATGCATATTACAATTAAATGAAATATTAATTTTAAACTATAAAAAACATAATTACGATTCTTTCTTATAAAAAAATATAAAATATACTTGTAAGATGATATATATGAATATTTTATATTTTGCTGGAAATATTATATTATTTCTCTTTAGGTTATTAATCACGAAATGAATAAGGGGAAAATTTTATTTTCGCAGCAAATTACAGAAAACCTTAATCACTTAATCATGCCCATCTATAACATCTTTTTGAGGTCTTAAAACTTTAATTGAGCACATTTTTATCATTAAATTCGAACTAAAACTAAAGTTGTATACAAAACTGTTAATTTGTTATAATAAAAAACACTGCCGAAAAGATTATTCAAGTGGCTTATATCAGAATGTTAGAACATTTCATAATAAATTGAATAGCTTCGCTTGTGTTATAACATTATTAATATCTGCACAGAAACCTTTAATTATGATACTAAAAGATTGAAATGCAATGCACAAAGCACTACTTTATGTAAAACACGAGTCACTACTAAAATATTTAAAAAAAAAAAATGTTTTCTTTCGTTTTGATCTTGAATTTAGAATAACAATAAACTTTTGAATTTTACTAATCAAAATAATGTTAAAAAACAGACAATCGCAAACACCATCAATCCTTACAGTCCAGTCAATGAAGGCCTGAAATGGGGTGTAGAGTTTGTTTTTTGTAATCCAAGGTTTTTCTTCAAAAACATGTTCAGGGCAGTTAGAAAGTAAACATAATAAAAGTCCTGGACTATTTGGAACTGGGAACAGAAAGAGAGGGGGGGGGGGCGTGAAGGGTCCCTTTTTTTGGTTTTGCTCTCATATCTCGAAAAGAGTGCGTCGTATGCCAAACATGACTAACTTCAAAATATAATATTAATTAAATTCTCTACATCTTTTAGCATATACATATTTTTCATACTCTCTGTGAATTCCGAGACAGACGCTTAGCAAATGTAAACATTTTCGAGAAAAAAAATTTTCACCTCATGTTTTCTGTTCTACATCCCTCCATATCTTCTAAAACTTCCAACCTACGACAAAAGTCCTCATAAATATTATTGTATAAAACTATAATTCCTTCAGAATATATATATATATATATATATATATATATATATATATATATATATATATATGTTAATTTATCTTCAACTTGTCAAAAGTTAAATAAATTTTAACTTTTCTTGGTAAAATTCCTGCCTTCTACATATTCCCTTATTATCTGCTCCTATCTCAGTGACAGAACTTTAAGTCAATCACAACTTTTCCTATTTCTCTCTCTTTACACAATAAACAGGTGTTCCTCAAGGAAGTATCCTAGGTCCAATCCTCTATACGGTGTACACAGCTGACATCCCTATGCATCCTAGCACCATCCTTACCACGTATGCTGATGACAATTGTATATTTTCAGTAAACAATGATCCCTTGCCTCCCAGACACTCCAATCCCCTATCACAAACCTTCAAGAATGGTGTCGAAAATGGAGAATCAAAAAAAATCCCATCAAATAACCTTTACCCTTCGTCGTAAACCTACGACTTCCTGTCCTACAGTGTCCTTTAATGATGTCCCACCAATCCCCGTTGAACAGATCCGCTACCTAGGACTCCACTTGGACAAACGTCTTTCTTGGAATCCACATACAAGACTAAAACGAAAAGAAACTGTCCGTCGTTTTTGACAACTTCAACATTTACATTTGACATTTACTTGACAAACTTTCAAACCTTGCAATCAGTTACTGAAGACTCATATACATAACAGTAATTCGACTAATTTGGACATACGGAGTTGAGTTTTGGGGCTCCACTAAACTATACAATTCATCTCGTATCCAATCCTTACAATCCAAAATCTTTAGAAAAATCCTAACTGCTCCTTACTTCGTCACAAACAAACTTATCTACAAAGATCTTAATATACCTTACGTTTCTGACTTAGCTCAAACCAGTTATCTATCCTTTCATAGAAAACTCCACAATCATTCAAATCACAGCTTGCTTCTCATTCCATTCCAAATAACCCTCCGAGGCGCCTGAAAAGAAGATGGCCTTGAGACCATCTAATATAGTACCTCATTACATAGAACCTGTAGAAGTGCTAACAATGCGTAGTTGCTTTAAAAACAACTGATGTATCATTTTTATCATTATCATCATATTTACTTAATGAATTGTATGTTTATATTGTAAATACAGTTGTAAATATCAATAAAAATAAATTTTAAAAAAAAAAAAAAAAAAAAAACCTTTTTTTGATAAAACAAACATACATTTTCCAAGCGTATATATCGGAAACGGTACAGAATATGAAAATTGCGTATATTATAAATTTTGTAGAAAATTTAATTATCATTAATTTATAAATAGTCATGTTTTGCATACGGCACACCGTTTTCAAGATGACCGTAAAACCAAAAAAAAAGAGACTCCCTCTTTCCTGTTCGCAGGCCCGAAACCTCCAGAACTTTTAGTATGTTTACTTTCTAACTACTCTGAACATGTTTCCGAAGAAAATCCTTGGATTACAGATAACGCACTCTATAACCCTTTATTGAGGGGACATTTATAAAGATGACCATGGGGCAAATATGGAAAATCCCTTAAATATGGAAGTTTTTCTGGAGTATTATTTTTATTTTTTTTGAAACAATATACAAATGTGGCATAGGGTTGTGGAACGGATTTTCCTATTATTTTATTGCCAGGATCTGTAGTTTTTTGAAGTTAAGAAAATATCATGTTTTTTAAAGTTTTGTTCAAATGATGTTTTGTCAGATTGAATATGCCTATATGCTATACAATATCGATTTGTACAGGTTTATGGAGGATTTTCATTTCGTAAAAGTAGGAATAATCGTAACTGCTAAGATTTTTTAATGACAGCTGTCTCGTAAGCCTCACTTATCATTTGATTTAATTTTTGCTATAAACGCACCACTGAGCTAGGTACTCTGTGCCGGAAAAAATTAAAGTTTTATTCTTTAGGTGAATATCCTGAAATTTCGTACTTATAACAGGACTCCTTCAAACCATAAAATAACGTATTGGTATTTTTAAATCTATGATGTAGTTTTTTCTTAATGAAACCATTTCTTAAGCCATAGAAATATATTCCGCCTTCAAAGTCCGAAACCAAAATAATATTTCAAGAAATAACTCAGACAAAAGTAAAGTCTACAATTTGTCAAGGAGCACTTAGGGGGCCCCAGAGGCCGTTCCCAAATGAATAAGACAATTTGTTTTCTTTTGGAACAATTGGATTTCTCCATGCTAATAGCCTAGTGGAGGGGGTGAAGGGGGTGAAGGGAGGGGGTTAAATAAAAGATAAAGCAGTCCATTTTTCACCTGCGATATTCGGCTCGAGAATTATTCATAAAACATCTCCATCCAGAGGCAGCCATCTCGAGATGTGAAATAATTTTATATTTCTTTTCTTTTTTTTTTAAGATGATTTTTTTAATACGCCATTATGGATTATTCTTATTATCGCTTGGTGTAATAAAGAATTCTATGCACCTCGGGTTGTGATTTTAACGAGAAGGTAATAACTTTTCAAATGGTCGGGCTATTATATTTTTAGTAGGTTGCTAAAAAAAAAAAAAAGAATAGAGAGATATATGCTTTGTTGATACAATAAACAATAAACATTGTGCTGCCCAACTTAATTGGGTTGCTTCAAACACAGCCTTCTCATCAATCCAATTAAAGATAACAATATAATTTTTTATTTATTTTTTTTTTTATTACATTCCGCATCTACTCACATGAGTCATTAGCGGCTCAATATACATATTAGATTTTGTCGAACAGTTTACAAAATTTTAGAAATTCAAAAATGTTTTTGATTTTTTCCTCTGTGTCTTCCAGTGCTTTATCTATATCTGAGGGTATATTGTACTTTGTTCTGGCGTCAGAGTATAGTGTACATGTTGTTACAATGTGTTTCAATGTCAGTGTTGTCATGCATGTTGTACAAATCGGTGGTTCTAGGCTTCTCATCAGGTAACCGTGGGTGAAAGCTGAATGTCCTATTCTTAGTCTCGTCAAGATTATTTCTTCTATTCTGGATTTTCTACAAGATGTCCAGGGTCGGGTGTCTTGTTTAATTTCTTTTTTAATATTTATAATTTAGTTATAATTCTATAATATAATTTAATACTAATACTAGACAAACTAATTTTTTTCCCTTCCTTTTTTTTTTTAAATTTTTTTTATTGGTGGAGGCGCCGGGCATGAAGTACATCAAGGTAATGTGGGGAAATATGATTACAATAACTTTTAAATTAACTAATCGTTATTAGAACTTCAATTAAATCTATAATAGAGGGTCTATTGGTCATCTTCTTTTCAAACGCCACTGAGGGTTATCGGCACTGAACTGGGAAGCAAGTTGATTCGTGTGTTCATACCCTTTCTCTTATAATAGTATATTCATTATGAATAAGTTCATTTGTGACATAATGAGGAGCATTAAAAATTTGACGATTTTAAATAGTGATGATTGGGCAATAAAAAATGAAGGTTTTGTGCAGCCCCAAAGCTCAATCCTGTATGTCCAAATAAGTATAGTTTTATGTATCTAAATGTGTCTTTGGTAGGAAGCTTTTAGCTTTCAACGTTTGTCTAGTAAATGTTGTAGTAATCTATAGCAAAGAGCAGATTTTTTAAGCGTTTCAGTCTTATATGTTGATTTCATGTAAGACGTTTATCTAAATAAAATCCTAGGTTGAGGATCTTTTCAGCAAGAAAAAGTGGAATGTTATTAAAGGAAACTGTAGAATAAAATGTCATAGATATATGACAAAGGGTAAATGTTATTTGATGAGATTTTTTTAGGATTCATTTTGATCATCTAATCCACTAAGGATTTTATGAAATAAGACTGAATGGATTGAGATGCGATGGAAGCATTACTATTTACTCTGATTACAAAAACAAAACAAGTCCCTTCTATTACATTTAGTTAAAATAATGTTCAACCAAAGAAATTAAAAAAAAAGAGTTAAATTAATACATAGATCCGTAAGCGTATGGGTGTGATTATATGTTTTTATGCTTGTATGATTATATGTTTGGTTTTAATGATCTGTTTTTGTGACTTACAGATCTTTGGAATGCATCATGTTACTTTGAATTTAATAAGTAGATGTTTATAAAAACATTAAAAAATACAATAAAGAGATACGAATTTTTTTTAGATTTTTCATACCGATACTAAAAAATAGATTCCAGTTTTTTCGATTCCGATACGTCTGTCTGAAACTAAATTGCAGTAACAAAACAAAAATCCTTCACACAGCTACCTTGATTCAAAAAATCAGTTGTTTAAGAAATGAATAAACACATAGAATGATTTATTTAAAACATATAACATGTCAAGTTGGTCACAGTTCAGACAATGATTTAAAAGAGTAAATCTTTTATGGAATTCGTACTTAATAAGATAAATATTTCAGAGTTTTTTTTTCTTTTATTACTTACAGATTTGCTTTGTTATTATCACTTACCTTCCACTAAATATGTTTGATAATAGGATGCACTATTACTTATTTGGATACAGTTCTAATAGTTTATTAGGTTAATAAAGTGAAAAATAAACGTTTTTCTCAGAAACGAAATTGTAATAAAATGGTAATATTGTCTGGCTGAATTTATTTTCCTAGTTTTTAGGCTTGGACAATTTAAAAACAATTAGGTGCGACAAACCTATCACCAACATTTGGCTTTTCGATTTTTATGTAGCTTATAAATAAATATATATTTTGACAAGGTTTTATTAAGGTGACCCTTAACGTCGGAAGTATGTATACATTGTAATGACTACTTTTTTTTTTTTTTTTTTTTAGAATAAGATTTCAATAAAGCAATTATTGTACTTAAACAATCATTTCCATATAAAAACGTTATCATTTGCCGATAATAAATAAAATTTACTTTGCCTAATATATTCCAATGTGGTTTGTGGTGCTTGAATACAGAGAAACTTTAAACCAAAACTTCAAAAATCTTGTTGCTCCTACCAGGATCGTCAGGTATACTATACCGCATAACACACTAATCATCTTAAAACTTTAAACCTAATTTTAAAGAATTATTTTGAAACACTGAAAACGGAAGGAGTATTCTAAATAGTTCTTTTAAAGATGTTCCTCTTTTTATGAAGGGTATAACTATTTCATCATTCATTTTTACACATTCTAAAGTACGGATTATTCATCTAATTCTAAATAAAAATGTATGGAAATTCTTTCTTCATTATATTCTCGAAATTGATGTGGTATCTGTAATTGAAGAAACAGCTCGTTTCTTGATATATTTGCATGGCACATAACTGTGCCCGCACCATGTATCAGGCGGAAGTAGACAAAGAGAGACCCACGATAAAGCGAAGGATTGACAAACGAAGCGAGGGCAGTATCCACTTTTTGTTGCATCCTCCTTCCATTCATCACCTTCTCCTTCCTCGGGTGGCCCGGTAATGGATTTTTCTTTCTTCCAGGACAACATCGGCGACGATATTAAAAGCGAACGAATAAGAACCTGCAATGAAATATCGTCACACCGTGCTCCACAGAAACGACATATTGACATGGAATTTTCCATTCGTGATTGTTAAAAATATTTTTATGTAATAATTACTTTGCAACTGACTTTGTGAATTGAACAGATTAGCAATAAGTTAAAAATCTGGGGTGTAAACTATTACGCAAGAATGCGTAATAATTACAACAATCAAAAATAGGGATGCATTATCTCTAACCAACCATAGTACCTTACCTATGCTACAGTGTCTTAATTAGATTTCCCCAATTATGGTATCATGGAGTTATTATATTTTAATTTATTTCGCTTTTATAACTTTGGATTGTTAGATGGTTAAAACTAGTGGAGGCCAATTTCTTGTTTTTAGATATTTGTATACATACAGGGTGTTCGAAAGATCGTTAGCCAAAGAGGTATCTCGGATAGGGAGGTTCATTTTGATCTTATCTAAGGCCACTTACCTTTCGGGTTTTTTTCTTACGGGTTTTTTTATGAATTTTTTTTTTAAATGGCTAAAACCAATCTCATATGCCTTAAAAGTTCGTTGTTTACTGATATATCAACGCCATTTTTTGCTATAATAATTAATTAGGTTTAACAAATTAACAACGAAAACTGTTAGCAATGTAACAGCAGCAACAAAAAAAAATAGACAATTTAACAATGGTAACAATGCAAACGAAATGCTAGAAAGAAGCGCGCACAGCTAAGTCACAAGTGAAATCGGAGTAGTCAGATTTCCGACTAAAACGATGTATTGGTCCATCTCGGTTCTATGTCCACATTCTAAGAATTAAGAAAGAAACGACACGTTGCTTAACCTCTGCTAGAAAAAGATACAAATATTTGTTAAGTTTTGCATAAAAAAATTGGATTTGGTTGTTGCCTTTACTTTTTTTTTTAACCTAAGCTTGAAGTTCTTAATTTTTTTTTTTTTTTTTTTTGCCTTTAACAATATTTAACTATCTCATTTTTTTTTTTGGATTTGTGTTTTGCATCAAATATTTTTTATTTTACATGGACTATGTATTAGTAATCACAGCAAAAAAAAAGCGTTGATATATCTGTAAATAATGAAGTTATAAATGTACCAAATTAAAAAAAAAAAAATTTAATATATATATATATATTATAAATAAAAAAAAAAAACGTAAGACTTACTATATACGTAGGTGACGCTAAATAGCCACAAAATTAACCTCCATACTTGAGATACCTCTTTGGCCAACAGTCTTCCTTTTTTTTTACAATAACCTCGTCTTATTGATAAGAAATATATCGGAAAATATTTCGAAACACTGCCCAAATTAAAAAAAATATTCGTCAACTATAAGTGCTACCAAAACTAAAACTCATATCAGATCAGAAAAAAAAAAAAAGTGAAAATGTATGTATAAAAATATTTTCTGAATTTGTGCTTTTCATCTCTCTAGTATAGGACCATTGGCTTCTATAAATATTGTAAACTTTGTCATAACATCCTATTCCTTGTAAGAACATGAAAAGGATTTAATTTTGTCTTGTTTCTATAGTATTTATTTTTTTTTTATAACAGAATGATTTTAATTCAAAATATTATAATTCAATTAAATATAATAGTTGGGAAGATAGTTCAGGTTGTGGTCACTAGAAACTGTTTAATATTATAGTTTTACTATGTCAATAAATTAGTAAAATACGCCGAAACATTTTACCAATTTATTTTAATTAATAAAATCGACATAAATAATAGAACTCGTTCGCAAACAATGAAAAATAACAATAATAATAAAATAAAAAAGGCAATAAAAATACAGATATATTTAAAACTCATCTTTTAATGAGTAATTGTGATGTTAATTAGCGGAAAATACATGAACTCTGAGGACGATAAAAGATGATTTCTTAGAGTTTGCAAATATTTAACTTTAATTAAAGTTATTCTGTTCTGATGAATGTTCCTGCAGAATCAACATAATTCACAGTAGAGTTATTAAAAGGTATTCCTTTTTTTTTTTCCTTCCCTTCTTTCTACATCTTTTAAAACTCTTTGTATAAAATACAAAAATAGTATCTTTTAATTTACAGTATTTTTTACGAGAATTGAAATTAAAACTTACAAAAGGGAAGAATGTTGCTTTAGATTACTTTTAATTTAATGAATCTAGATAAGTCGTAATTGAATTTCAGTTATCATTTAAATGAATCCCATCTTCTCTACACTTTCTCGTTGTATGACCTCTTTGTTCTCTGGAAATAGAAACGTACAATAGGATATTTAATTTTAGAAAATTGGGTAATTAATATATATGCATCAATAGTGCACATTGCACCAATAGTGGTTACATGTATAGTTAGATCATTATATTGTGGCCGAAGGGTTTCGAATCTGCTCGAAACATACATTAACTCTGGGATCCACTATATTGAGGCAGTTTATGGAAATCAGGTTTCTTTAGATCGACATGGAAATTTTGTTTGTTAATATGAATCTTTTGACTGTGGTCATACTTTTTTGGCGTAACGGTTTTTTTCACCCTCAAAAATGTAACGCTCTGACTCTGTTAGTGTTGCCCAAATCATTAACTTGACTGTAGTATCCTGACTAGAAATATGATGGAAAATATTTTTCGTTATATAACATTAGGCGCAATAACCTATCGGTTAGGAGCTATATTATTATGAATGGAAAAAGTGGCGTTTATTCTATATTTATTTATGTGTTGGAGCTTTTTTGACACGCTATAGGATTGACAATTTGACGGCGGTTTCCTGGTTGGAAATTTAATGTATTTTAATTATAGGTAATTGTTTTGCTACCTAACATTTTTCACTGGAACCTTTTGCTTAGGAGAAATATTGGTTTTCATGAAAAAAATAAGTCACTTTTGAACCCCTCATTTCAATTAAATTTATTGATTTCGAACGATAGTTAATTGTTACTTTAAGATGTTTAATAAGGTTCTTTGAGGTTAAGGCAATAAATAAAAACAACTATTTTGGCGACGTTTTGAGACTATATTGTTCAAATAAACATACCCTGCATCTTAGTAGGAGTGTCCTTGTATTCTCACACGCCAGTTTTCAGTTAGATTTCTGAGGTTCCTAAGACTGGACATCAAGAACCTTATTAAACATCTAATAGTAACATTTAAGAAATTATCCATATTATATATATATATTTATATATATATATATATATATATATATATAGATATATATATATATATATCAAAATTATATTTTGTCGACCCTTAGAAATTATATAATTAACTGTTTTACAATAATCGGGTTTTTTGGTCCTTTATATTATTATCCATATATAATATACGTTTCGATTATTTATGGGTTAAAACTAACAATAATACAAATTTGACAAATCAATAAAATAACAACTTATTTTGACGACGTTTCAAGACTATATTGTTTTCATAAACATGCCCTGCAGTGAAAAAATGAAAGTTGTTTTATGAAAAAACAATAAAATTATATAAGTTATACACGTTAATTCAAAACATAAAGTTAGCTACAATATAAACATATAAAAACATGCTTTAGAATAATTAACAATAATATCTTTTTTTATGTGCATCATTTCGAGGATGAGCCTTTTTTGTTGATTCTTTTCCACATCTAGTATTCTCACCCTCTCAAAGTTCTGAGGAGGACCCCATTAAATAAGGGGTCTTATTGTAAAACAGTTAATTATATTTATCGATAAAATCTAACAGTCAATAAAATAACAACTTATTTTGACGACGTTTCAAGACTATATTGTTTCATAAACATAAAATTATATAAGTTATACACGTTAATTCAAAACATAAAGTTAGCTACAATATAAACGAATATATGGAGGAGTAGGAAACTACTTACAATGTTACTGGTGGATATGCTATTGGTATATGATGCTAAATTATAGCAATTCTAGTGCATAACTGAACTGGGAACTTCCGAAGAAAGGTATCGAAATAAGACTTGCCGAAAATATCTTCGCACGGTATTTCGTAAACTATATTAGACTGTAATTCTAATTTATCTGTATCTTTGGTTTTGGTGAATAATTTATCTATGGTAGACGTATTTTTGAATGTGACAGTGTAGTCAGTTGTCTGGTTGCTTGTGGGTGTTTTTCTGAGTCTTTCATATTTGTATGTATGGAATAGTGCAATATATATTATTGTTAATTTCATGTTGTTCATGTTGAGTATTTCTTGACTTTAGTAGATTGCAAATGAGTCTGTATATATATATATATATATATATATATATATATATATATATATATATATATATATATATATATATATTTTTTTTTTATTTTTTTTAAATGTAAGACAAGAAATCAAATATATTGATACTTAACAAAGGAGGTAAATGGCTAAAACCTGTAAGATATCAGTACTTTAAGTTGAATAAGAGGTGGAAGTGAACAGTTGGAGTGGGTTCTTTTGGTTTTCTCTTTGACCGGTTTGTTTTGAGTATTCCCATTTTAAATTTGTTAACAATAGGAACGGAAAAAACAACCAATCATAGGGAAAACCGAAAGGACGCACACTACCTCTTGTGCAACTGTAAAATTGTTGTACTCCATGCAATAAAGTGCTGCAGTTTTGAGGTTTTTGTAGGTTTTAGAACTGATGATGAATGTGTTACATTCGGAATTAGTGTTCAGATAAAATAATTCCAATAGAAGGGGCAATTTACTCATATATTCTAAAAAATTAAAACACTCTTTGAAGCACATTTAATGTATTTTTTGAATCGCAAATTAAATTTTATACAAATTATAACTTAAGTATTTTATTAAAAATATGTTCGTTAAACTACTATCTGTCTTTCCCTTAAATAGCTTGTAGGGATGGAAAATAATATATTATATAAAATAAAATAAACTATTCTATATAATATACTAAATATAAATTAGGTTCCTGTGTGTTTTGAAAGCAGACGTAATCAAATAAAGGAGCCCGTTGACGAAGGACCAGAACTCATGCAAAAAGTTCTTACGCAAACACGGAGCAACTAAAGAGATTTCCAACGAACCTTGACTGAGGAACTAAGTGGAAACAAAAACACAGATCGGAAGAGATAGCTGTTAGTTTTTGGTAAGTTAGTCCGAACCCTAACAACGCAGAACGGAGCCAAAACTGGGTTGGCACCAGCGATTGTACCGTTTGTTCAAGACCTCGGAGCGAGCCCTGAATAATTCAACATCGGTCGAGTCGTAGAATTAATGCCATGGAGATGTGATTGCCGGTGAGTGCGGGGCCGGGCAATCCCTTATGTTAATAGAGTAACTGCCTCAGATATAGTTTGGTGTTCTGAGGTATGTCTAGGGGATAAACAGTAACATCTTTGCCAAATAATATTTTAATATTTCGTTGTAACTATAACTTTTCAGAATATAATCTTCTTCTATATGTTGGTAATCGGGCACATTGCAATGGAAGCAATAGCTTTTCACTATTCCGCTGAAATATGATACATTAGTCATAGCTTCATTTTAGTATTCTGAATTACATTCAGCCTCAGGTCATTGAGTTTTCTATCGTGAGAGCAGCAATAACTGCTTTAATATCCTAATTGCTCATAAGGTTAAAATTAAATCAACCTTCAACTTAAAATAAGTTGGATACTTGTTTGTTAGGATTACCTTAAAATTAATAAAACGAAAACATCGATGTTCTCTAACAATTTATTAAATACTGATTTTACTAACATAAATTTTTACAAGGTAAACCTAACATTAACATCGAATCTGAGAAAAAGCTGTTAATCTGCATTAAATGAGTTCAAGAAAGGATTTCTAGAATTTAGGTAGTTGTTGGAAGGAAAGGCCTATGGCATTAGTATGTCAATTATGTGACACATTATAACCTGTACCCGTCGGCAGAAGGTAGAACCGGCAACGTCGGTCAACGCCTCTCTCTTCAACACCCAGTGGCCTTCCGTGTTCTCCCTTGCTATAATTAAAACATATTTTCTATAATTAAAAAAAAAAATTAAATGTTAAGTAAGAATAATATTATGCATATGTCTCGGAAAACAATAGTTATATAAGAATGAAAGCGAAGAATAATTCTCATATTGGGTTATTGCGAAAAAAAAAAAAAAAAAACAAATAATTCTCACATTGGGGGTCAGATAAGCAAATTAAATTAAATTAAATTGCAGGGTTTTTATACCTGAAAAAGTATTATAACTTTGTCTGGTTTATAATGTTGAGTGATTAAAAAAAAACTCTTGCAATGCTCTGAGTTGTTTAGCGAAGGTTTTCTTCCTCGTTAGATGGTCATGATCAACAGCAGAAGACCTAAAGCAACCTTCATTAAAGGTTCAAAATCTCCAAGACGAAATTTTTGGAGCCAGCGATGCAAAATTTTAATATATTCCTCGAATGTTTCAGAACTAGAAGAGCAAGAAAACAGAAAGTTTGGAATTGAGCGAAGAGGAAATAGAAAATGTTAGGATCACGATACAGAAACTTATCTTGAGAGTAGTGGTTGTGATGACGCGGGATGGGGAGAGGGGGCAGCCAGGAGATATCTACATTTTATTTGTAAAAATCATTCCTAAAAAAAAAATATTTAGAGTAATTGATCATAAAAACAACTGTTCTAGACCGGCAAATAATAATATTTGACTGTAGTATTGTAAATAAAAATTTATCTTGTCATAAATTTGTTTTTTACTTTTTTCAACCATAAACATATTTTCATATACGTTCAAAATATTATTATCTTAGGTAATATTTTTAACATATACTCTACTTTAAATGCAGAATGGTAAACATATTTTATCTAATAGATTTAATACAAAATTTGGACAAAAACGGATAAAAAAACAAGGTGTTGTTCTTTGTACAACGCACGACCGGATTACGGAAATTGGCGGCACCGGTGGAAGCATAAAACAATTTTTGTTCCCGTAATTTATTAACGATTATACAGTTCGATAATAATTCACTTTGAAATATAGATGTGTTTGTATTCTAAAATCAGGTGTAACTACAAAGCATGCAACCGGAAAATACTTGTTATACGTTCAAATATCCACATCAGAGAACGGAACAAAAGAGGAAAATTCAATTTATAGTATTCCATTGTGAGCACTAACAAACGTTCTAGGGAATAATCAGTGTGTTTTTTAACCGGGCAGGCGAAAACACCCTTTTTTCCCTCATAAATGTTGTCGGTAGCTTTTCTGTCCGGCTGATTAACTGGCGGAAAATTAAAAATGATATAAAATATTGACGACCGTTGGGAAGCTTTAAGGGCAGAATGGCGGGGCTAAAGGTAACCGGTATTAATAAGGCAGGGGCTACATTAGCCATTCCCTCCTCGTTCTACACCGTCCAGAATTTTTGCTGTAATTACTTTTTCATCAAGAGCTGCTCCCGAAGGATCCTATCAACTCGCAACTCCCTAATTTGGCAGGACAGGGCCTAACCTAAAATTTACTAAAAAAAAAATGCAATAATTTTTTTTTATACGTTAGTCCATACTTTCTAAAAGCTAAGTTAAAGCGGTACCCTAACCACCGTCACAAGTCCGTCTCTGCAAAAAGAGCTTCAGTACATTATTTTCATAAAATTAGTTATGGTTGAAAAAAAAAAATTTGTATGCAAATACCAGGCAGAAAATACTTTAGTCCAATGCATTGCTTGAAATGACTTCGTTCATTGACGGATTTCCTTTCTGCACCCTTCCTTTTCCTTTTTGAAATTTTTTTTTTCAGTGCTAACTCATTTTATGGAAGGAACTGACTGAAGCCCTTTTTACAGAAACCGATTCAAGTATTTCTGGCTGTATTAATATATCTTATTATTATTATTATTACTATATTCGGCGCTACTGAACTCCAAAGACATTGGCCTCCTGACAGATCGCCTGCTAAGCTGGTCTATCGGCAGCAATAGCTACTCATTGTCTCCCAACTGCCATAAGTCTGATTCAACGTTACACAACTATCTTATTTTCTTTCTTATCTTATTAAGGCTCGTTGAGAGACAACCACTTTTCTAATCACTTCAACCTTTCGTTTTTTTTATAAACAACAATGTATGGATGGTCATATAATGATCCATATAAGAAACTTCCTTTCTTGTCTATATTTCTGTCTCTCCATAGATCTCGTCTGGACTTATGTTTCGCTACCATAGGTTAAAACTCTTTTTATAATTTTCAAATAGATAATCTGGCGATGGAAGATCATTTAAGTTTACATATGCTCAAAAAGGCAACGATTTCCTAAAGCTCTTCTTGTCTCAACTTCTTTGCAGATTCCATTTGACTTTTTGAACAGGTTTCCAAGAAAAATAGAAAAATTTTAATAGTATATAGTCGCATCGGTGGAGAGTTCTGAGTATTCATTAACTCTTTTTCTTTCTTTGGTCCGGAGACCTCTTTTCTTAGTTTCACATTGCAGCCCTTCCAATGCTGAGTAAGAAGTACCCGCCTTTCAGATCTTTTTTTTTTTTTTTTTTTTTTTTTTTTTTTCTCATTTATTGATATTTACAACTGTACAAAACAATATACATTAAGTAAATGTGTTGATAGTGAATTCATTGGCATGTAAATAACTTGTGAAGAACTACTCACTAGTAGCACTTCAATAATATCTACACTAAAAGGTCTCTAGGCCATCTTCTTTTCAGACGCCTCGGAGGATTATCGGGAATGGAGAGGGAAGCAAGTTGGGAGACTAGTGGATTTGAGTGGTTATGGAGCTTACTATGGAAGGATAGGTATCTGGTTTGGGCTAAATCAGCAACATATGGAACATTAAGATCTTTATGGATAAGTTTATTGGTCACAAAATAAGGAGCATTGAGGATTTTTCGAAGGATTTTGGATTGTAAGGATTGGATACGAGATGAATTGGATGGATTAGTGGAGCCCCAAAGCTCTACTCCGTATGTCCAAATAGGTCTTATCACAGTCATGTAAATGAGTCTTTTGTAATTTATTGGAAGCTTAGAACGTTTGTCTAGTAAATGTTGAAGTAGTCTGTAACGACGAGCAGTTTCTTGTCGTTTTAGTCTTGTATGTGGATTCCAAGTAAGACGTTTGTCCAAGTGGAGTCCTAGGTAGCGGATCTGTTCAACAGGGACTAATGGAATATGATTAAAGGATACTGTAGGGCAGGATGTCGTCCTTTCAGATCTTAAATTATCTTTTCATTAAACTGTTGAATATTGATCGCTTCATTAATTGTTCTACGTCCTTGGTGATACTATAACAATCCTAATTCGTAACTAGTTTTTTGTCTTACTTTATATATATATATATATATATATATATATATATATATATATATATATATATATATATATATATATATATATATATATATATACATAGTACTTGTAAAGAAGAACGTCATTTTAATTAATTAAAAAGGTTTATACTAAAACCTTGACTAATTCACGTATATTCATTCATTCATCGCCCTTTAGCTATTGGATTATGTAGACTAAACAGTACTGATGAAATGAAGGGATTGATAGTAAAGAGTCATATTTGTTTTCTAACCAAAATAAACATTAGACAAATGTTTCATTTTTTATTAATAAAAAAATAATACGTTCCAGACTTATTTTGATCAAGGACTAAATAAATTTTTCCCAAAAGTAGAAAATTAGATATATTCAAATCAAATAAAATTTAATTAATCTAAATTGAAAATTTTAACATTAATATATTTGTTATAATCATTCATTTATTATTCTGAAAAATTGAAAATAGTTCAAAATTTAGTGGCTGAAGTTTTTTTTCACTCGATCATCTACATATTTATTTCACTAGTTGGACTTTGGATTTTGAGAAAAGTATCAAATGCCTTTTTTATATCATTCTTCTATTCGCTTAGTTTTAATAACAAATTATAAAATATATATCCTTCTTTCTTTTTTTGTTTTTAATTGATTTAAAAATATGTCAAAAATGTTATAACACGATCTAGCTCTGTTGGTGTTGCTCAGAAATAAAAAAAAAATGAATTAAAAACGTTACGTTTTAAATCTCTATGTTTTACAACTTTTTTAATTTCGAATAATCATAATTACAATACTTTTAAAAGGATGTAAAATTAAAATTGGCAAAAGCAGTAGATTAAAGATAGACATATCATATCCATGATCGTTTGTTTTTCCTAGTAAAAAATAAATTAAATTATAATTATCTTAAAATCTTTGAGGGGAGAAGAGGGTTTTTTTTACAATATTTCAGCTTGCCTCTTTAAATATTTAACTTAAAAACCGTTAAATCCTGGAATATTTCAAAATAGTATCCTTAAGGACGAAAACTAATTCTAAGTAGGAAAGGAGGGAGGCCAAAGATTTCCTTCGGGTGCCAAAAATTGTCAGATCTTGGCAGATCTAAAAACAGTATCCTTATAGTACAGATAGTATTGAGGTAATTGTCAATTTTTTTTTTTGTTTAAAAATCGGATAAAATATTTAATACTTTTCTTTTGTTTTGTTTTTTGTCTTTTTTATGAATTTTTACAAAAATTAAAAAAAAAAATCTTTTAAAATTAAGAAAAGTGAAAATATTCTAAGAATATTTTAATAATCTCATAATGATTAATAGTTTATATAGTTTTTAAGGGTTTAAAGACTTTCCGGGGATGAATATAATATTATGCGATGAATTCATCTGGGAGTTTATGAAAGGAACTTTCGACACGACTCATTACTATGGAATTGAATATTTAGCTTACTTGTAACTTTATTTATTTAAATGAATTTTACATAAGTAAAGTTCAGAGCCCTATTTAAGCTGATCAAAACCAAACAGTCAAAGTAATTACAGGTAGATAAGCGGTGGCAGAAAACGAGAAGGTGGCGTCATCGGAAGGTTCGTCCTCAAGTTTGACGACTTCATTAAAAGTTGTGTTTGCTGAGGGCGACCCCATACCCGGCCTTATTCAATTATCCGCGGTGCTGTGCCCACTGGTTGTACTGCCGTCCAATGACAAGGGTAGGTGTCTCCCGAGTTTGGGGAGAATTCAAAAGTTCAAACTGTACAGGTAGTTGGGAAGTTTATTTATTCATCTGGAGTCCGGAGTTTTATGAATTCTGATCTTTCAATGTAATTTACCAAAACATATTCTCACAGTTATTCAGTCTCACTTTACACAGATATTTATGTAAATTTGTACGCAAAATAGACAATATTTATGAAATAACAAAAATCAATACCTCTGCTTTCTTTCCAAAGATATGATTGAAGTTTTTAAATTTAAATTTTCTTTCTATTTTAGCGATAGAACCTTCAAAGTTAATCATAACTCTTCCTACTCCTCTCTCTTTACTTAATCTGCAGGTGTTCCTCAAGGAAGTATCCTAGGTCCAATCCTCTACACGGTGTATACAGCTGACATCCCGACGCATCCTAGCAGCATACTCATCACGTATGCTGATGACACATGTGTGTTATCAGTAAACAATAATCCCTTCATTGCCTCCCAAACACTCCAATCCCATATCCTAACCCTTCAAGAATAGTGTCAAAAATGGAGAATCAAAATAAATCCAAAAAAAATCTCACCAAATAACCTTCACTCTTCGTCATAAACCCACGACTTCCTGTCCTACAGTATCCTTTAATGATATTCCACGAATCCCTGATGAACAGATCCGCTACCTAGGACTCCACCTAGGACAAACGTCTAACTTGGAATCCACATACAAGACTAAAACGACAAGAAGCTGCCCGTCGTTACAGACTACTTCAACATTTACTAGACAAACGTTCAAAGCTCCCAATTAATTATAAAAGACTAATATACATGACTGTGATGAGACTTATTTGGACGTACGGAGTTGAGCTTTGGGGCTCAACTAAACCATCCAATCCATCTCGTATCCAATCCTTATTATCCAAAATCCTTCAAAAAATCCACAATGCACCTTACTTTGTCACCAATAAACGTATCCATAAAGATCTTAATGTTCCATATGTTAAAAATTTAGCCGGAACCAGATATCAATCCTTTCATAGTAAGCTCCATAAACACTCAAATCCCCTAATTTCTCAACTTGCTTCCCACACCATTCCTGATAATCCACCGAGGCGTCTGAAAAGAAGATGGCCCAGAGACCTTCTAGTGTAGAATTTTTATTAAAGTGCTACTGATGAGTAGTTCTTTTCAAGTTTAGTCACGTTATTGTAATAGTTAACAGCACATTTACTTAAAGTATAAATTTTGTACAGTTGTAAATTTCAATAAATTGTTAAAAAAAAAAAAAAAATTCTTTTAACCTATCCCTTCATAATAAAATCCATAACAACTTAAACTCACTTGTATCTCTACTTTGCTTACATTCTATTCCAAATAATCATCCGAAGCCTCTGAAAAGAATGATGCTTTGAGATTTTTAATATATGGAACTTAAATTGAATAGCTAACTACAGGTAGTTGAATTACCAGTCATGGAATTTACGTTATTTAAGAAATATTTGATTTATAAAATTCTGAATTTTAATTATTAAACGAAAATAATAATGTTTAAAAAAAACAAACATTTTTAAAAACTATTTATTGATATTTAAAATTATATGCATATATAAAATGAATTAATTTTAAGGAAATCATTAAAATAACATGTGAAGAAACTCACTAATAGCACATTAATAAAAGTTCTACATTAGAAGGTCAGAACATTTTGTGCCACATAAGCATTTCCAAAAGTCCTATTTATATTTGTTTCCAATGGGAACGGAAAAATCCACCTATTCGTAGAAAAAAAAAAAAAAAAAAAAAAACCTTAAGAATTTAACCTACCTGACTATGGCCCTTCTCCTTCCACTATAGATATATTTCAGATATCTGTTAGATCTTCCCAGGTGAGTACCTGTGCTGAAGTTTTAAAAACTTTGTGTTTTAGAACCGATCATGAATTATTAGTGTTCGAAACTAGTTTTCTAATAAAATAATTCTAATAGAAGTAGTAATTTTTTACCAATCATAATTGTATCAATCCTAATATACCATTATGCGTACCTGAAGTGATACACGTGTAAAATTAACTAACCGTCGACAATACTCAGGAACACTAGGGAAAAAAAATGTAGATGTCCTGAAATATTGTTATTTAATAAGTGTTGTTTTGTTATTCTCATAAAAGAATAAAATTCTTGACCATATTTTTAACACTTTTAGAATGACGTTAAGAAAAATAATTAGGTCGATTTTTCTGGAAAGAGGCAAAGGCGAACAAGGTGCTTAAAGGATGAGTAAAAGGCTTCCGCTTAATTATGAAACTTTTCCAGTCCCCCTCCAGTTCCAGAGTCTGGAAATAGTTGAAAATGCCAGGCTGCTGGAGCAAAGGCATGCACTCTCTTTCTTGCTCCTGTCACCTACTCCAACCCATTATTCACACTCCTATATCTGTCTCAAGTTCCAACCTTATGTGCACAGCTTGGTTCAACTCTTCCATTCAGTTAGTTTTCCGTAAGCCCTCAAAAGACTCCTTTATAGCTTTCAGTATGATTTGTAAGAACAGAACAATGCTACTTTGTAGTGCAGAAAATCAGATTGAGTTAAACAAATAATTTATGTTACTATTATTTAAAAAACAAATACAGATATAACCCCATTCTAAATATATATATCAAAATATATATATTTAATTAACAATTTTATTTGACTTTTCTATTTCATTTTAATAGATTTGCTATATTGTTCTATTTTTTTATGTTAAAAGAAGAATTAAAAATATTATAAAAGTAAAATAACACGTAGGCAAAATTTTATTATTTTTAATTTTCTATTTCATTACCCTTTGGCTATAAAAATGAACCAATTTTTGATACATATAATGGATTCTGTCTCATTTACTGCTCCAGGTTCATTTGAGAAGAGTGGTTTTTAGAGGAAATTTAGAGGAAAGACATCTAGGGATGTGGCTCACAGGAGTTTTGGAACTAGGATAGGAAATTTTTAAATTTGGGTTAACAAAATTTAGTTGACTAAAAGTTTCATTATTTTTTAACCAAGGCATATTAAACGAATTATGATTTAAAAAAACATTATTTTTTAAAAAATGCAAGCTATATTTAAAGGCCAATTTTAGAAAAGTAAAATAACGAAATTTCAAATTAATATGATTTATTATTTTTTTTTTTATTTGACGAGGCATAGGCCCCAATAATTAATTAAAAATCACTTTAGACATATACCCTTTCGAATGCAAGACATAAGCGGAGGATATAAACCTGATCAATGAAAAATTAAATCAATTTTAACTGGCTTGGTCATTTTTTTTAGAAACTAACTGTTTTTATATAATTATCTTTTTTTTAAATCCTACCACTTTTCTGGTACCCTGATTAAAGAATATAGGTAACCTAAAGATTTATACAATTTTTAACCTAGAAAATGAAAAAAATGCCTGTCAGTTTATACAAAATAATTTTATTGAAAAGTGCGTTTCTTCTAGGACAGAGACGTAGGATCACTGATAGACGAATAACTTAGTAGTCCAACGGAGAAAAATAAATGATTTTTGTATTTTGGAGAGCAGAATCTAAAACAGCGTTCTCAAAAAAAAAAAAGTTAGCTGGACTTTATTTTAGTTTGTTTTAAAATACTTCAGTTTATCACAAAGATACTTGTTGTGGTCAACTCATTAGAATTAATAATAATGTCAGTAAGTAATATTTCATTTATTTCGTTCATTGTAATTCGTTGTATCTTATTATTTTGCCTTATTGCAACTCGTTAAATACAATTATACTGTAACATTAACATTAGATTGATTGGAAATTTTATTGTTTGAATATTTTAATAGTCAATTTAAACCAGCGGGATAGGTGTATGGTTTTCTTGACCCTATTGGCTAACAAAACAATAGCATGGAACATGTTATAAGAATTGCATTTTTTTGCAGGTTTCGTTTTAAAATACAATTCTGTATGTAATGTTAAAGCCCGAATACGCAAATTCAGCTTAGATCAGCTTTCGACAAAACAGTTATGTGATTTTAGCCTTAAAAAAAAAATTACACATGTGCATCAAATTGCAATTTAATGTCATATAAGATACTACGTAGCGGATTTGGCAGTCTTAGGGAATGTTTCCTTTTTTTTTTCGCTTATCTGTGATTCAGGTTTCTGTAGGAGATAGATTTTCTAATTAAATAGTTTAATTCAGCTAACTGTCTACATTCTTATGTTCTTTATTTACTTTTTTGCTTACCTGTATGATTATATTTTTTATTTTTAAAGGAGAATGGTTTTTTTTATACTCAACAATCGGAGCAAGGTCGGTCAAATCCAGGTAAAATTTTTATTTCGTATTAGGAGAGACGATTTTTTTTTTTTTTTTTATTTTTTTTTTTTTTTTTTTTTTTTTTTTTTTTTTTTTTTTTTTTTTTTTTTTTTTTTTTTTTTTTTTTTTTTTTTTTTTTTTTTTTTTTTTTTTTTTTTTTTTTTTTTTTAAAGCCTCCGATTTTATTTATTATTTTATTCATACAAGGAATGATAATGATGGAAATGATGATCTTTTCTTCCCTTTCGGCATTTTAAGACGTAATTCTGCTCTGCCATCTCTGGAGGGTCTTTGGCCCACTGAAGGTACTCCCTCTACGTGTCGAGTGTGGAGGAAACACTCTGCCGGCTATGGTGGTCATCGGGTCAGTCCGTAAGGTCTGAACCCCTTCCCTCGGCGAGTACGTCCGCTAAGGGGATTGTGCCTTGCCACCTCCCAGGCCTTGGAGGCGGGGCTATGTCCCTGAAGAGAGGGTTGGCGCTGTAGCTCAGCCCGTCAAAGAACTTGACGTTAATATTTTATACATCATTCTATTTATTATTAGTTCACTGCCTCATTATTCGTGATAAACATACAAACTAAATTGATATTCGGATTTTTTTCCAGTTGAATACGAAAAAAAAAAAAATATATATATACAGAGCCAGACATCAGGCGGTTGGTTTAGCTTTAGTTCATTTCTGAACTCCTACCCGCTGCTACAATATATTTATGATTTGATTGCGTCATTCCAAAAACGTTTACATGTATTTGGAATTTTTAGATTGTATTGCTCAGTTGTACTCTTAGTGGTTGGGCAAAAAGGGTGTGACCAACCACTTTTCCAAAGTGACCAAAATATGTTGGTTCCATTTTTGTCTTTCCAACCAATCCCCTTCACAAATTCCGCTATTCGTCATTCCTTCCATGACGCTCTCAATCCAATGTCTTCTAGGGCGACCTTTCTTATTCTTTCCGGGCTCCATTCAAACATTCTTTTTGGCCATCGCTCCTCTCCCATCCTCATAACATACCCAAACCAATTTAATCTCATAGTCTCAATAGTGTAGAGGATGCTATCCATTTGTTCCACTCTCTGCCTAATTTAAGTGTTTGGAACTTTTTGAAGCCGCGATACAGCGCAGGAACGTCTCCAATAATCCATTTTTAGGGAAATAAGTCTTTTGGCCTGGCTCTCCTCAATAAACCAGGACTCGCCTGAATAAAGTGTTACTCTTTCCAGGAACGATTTATATTTATATTTTTTTGTTTTTAAGGACACCGACTTGCTCCATAGAACGGAATTAAAAATTTTAATTATTATACTACCGTTGTCAATGCTTCTTTCAATGTCCTTGTCCGTCTTTACAGCATCACTTACCCAGTTACATAGATATTTTAATTGAGCCTCAGGTTTGAGAACCCATGAATCTATGGATAGGTATCAATATATGTTAATATCTTTCATAATAATATTTATTCCTTTTTGTCGAAAAATTATATTATAAAAATTTTCGCACATTGATGACATTCTCAAGAAACCATATATTTTTAGGATAAAATATGACAATTGAAAATTTCGTGATCATGCCAGGAAATAATATCAATCGACAACTAATTACGTGTTGTGTTCCTATTGCAACCCCAGGCTGTCCCCAAGGACGAGACAATTCTTCTGAAAATGTCCTAAGACTAACTTTGTTTGGCAAACAAGATGTCGGGGCAGAACTAACGAAGGTGTATTGAGAACTGACAGGGCGGCCCTACGTGACCTGCCCTCCAGAGATTGCTCTCCCGAGGGATGTCCTCAGGACCCTTCGATCCTAGGCTTCCTAGATATCTATGACGGATCTACCCAACAGAAAAAGTAAAATTAAAAAAAAAAAAATCTGAAAAAGAAAACTTTATCGTTGTTTCAGCAATTTTAAAAGTATCAGTCAGTAGTTTTATGAATTTATTTTATTTGTCTTAAGTAAAATGTTTTCTAAAGAATGGCACAGGAATATGAAGCCCTCAGGTTTTCCATTACCTATGTTTATTTTTTTTTTACATTGATATTTACAACTGTATACAATATATACAGTAAGTAAATGTGCAGTAAAATTATTGCAATAATAAGTCAAAGTAGCACTTCAGAAAATGCTCTACGATATAATGTCCCTAGACCATCTTTCTTTCAGACTCCTTGGAGGGTTATCGGGAATTAAGTGAGAAGCAAGTTGGGAGAGTGGATTCGTGTGGGTGTATGTAACTTGTAAAGGAGATAAAATCTGTAACTTACAGAAATTTCAGAAAGTTACGGATAAATTTATTTATTACATTAGAAGGAACAGAGGATTTTTCTAAGGATTTCAGACTGCAGGGATTGCATGCAAGAAGAATAGGAAAGTTTAGTGAAGCCCCTAAGCTCGAGTCCGTATATCCAAATGGGACTAATTTATGTTATGAAAATATGTCTTTAGTCATTAATTGGGAGCTTTCAACGCTTGTCTATTGAATGTTGGTTTATTCGAAAATTAGCAGTTTCCGGTCGCTTAAACATCATACGTAGATTCCAACGTTTGCTCATGTGGACTCGTAGGTAGAGCATTTCTTCAAAACTATTGACCCCTTGAAAGATTTAAAAGAAAAGGGAATTGGAGTAGCTGACGCTATAAGAAGAAACAAATTTGGTAAGGAATGTTCCATAGTAGATATATGTTATAAAAAAAAAATTAAGTAACGTTAAAGTTTTTAAAGCATTGATATTTTCTTAATGTGTACAGGTTAATGTTCTCCAGAAGTGTGTTATAATTATACTGAATATAAATAGGTATCATTTTCATTATACACTTATATTACTTAATATTTTTATACTAACGTTGCATTGTTAAGATATGTTAGGGTTACTGAAAACCTGTGAACATTTTACATAAATTTCCCATATGGCAATAAAAGTGATATTGAATTAAAAAAAAATGTATTTACAGGGCAAAAAAAAATAATAATTAGATATTTATAAAAAAAACCTGTATTTACAGGGCAAAAAAAATAATAATTAGATATTTATATTAATTTAAAAATATATATTTCTTTAATATATATATATATATATATATATATATATATATATATATATATATATATATATATATATATATAAAAAAAATCTGGCAATAATGAATGAACGTTTATTTTTAGTTAACTTAATAAAACATTCTACTTGCTATTATCTGTCAAATTTAAAGGTTTAATTAATGTCTTTAAGCGTTAATTTTCAAGCATAAATTTTATATAGTACCTTTCGTGATTATGAATTATGAATCAAAGCGTAGTTAAAGTAATATTTACATTTTAATAGTGTTTGCTTTCATTGCAATTTATGATGCAACATTACGTCAAGTGTGAAATCACACGCATTCGTTCCATATTATACATGCGCTCTGATATTAAAATATTTCACAATAAGACGATAATGAAAGATAGATGATTTATATTTTTACAATTTACAATTCATATTGAGTATTCATGTTCCGGTATACATCCTGTATTTGATTAATATAATTTTGCTTGATAGTAAAAAAGCTTTTCAAATTAAAGTTTAAAAAAGTAGGAAAAAGTAGGAAAAAAAACGTAACAAAAAAAAAAAAAATAATATAAATAAAAAAAAAAAATAAATAAATAAAACCAATTAAAATACCTTATATGTAATATATCTTACAAAATATAATAGTATGTAAATAACAAAGAAGTACGTATAATAACAAATCTTGAACATAGCTAACAAGAGATGTATAAATTAGATTAAGTGAGGAGTACATGTTTTGTTCTTTTGTACATATATCTTTTAGTGAAGTTTTATTGTAATTACCAACTTCTTTAATAAGTGAATTTTATGCAATTTTTATTTTTACAAAGTATGTTTTGGTTTGATCGTTGACGTGAAGTTGGATAGGGAAAAGAGATCGTGAAGCATTGTTGATATTATTGTATACCGAGGGTAATCATTGATGATCCTCATATACAAGTTTGGTATCCTTTCCAGTTTACGGTAGTTGTTGTACAAGTTGAGCATCACACAGGCGAGGAATATGTATTATGTGATCGAATAACTGTTTGTACAATATAAGTTTATTTTCAGGACTTATTTTAAATTTTTTGTGAAAGTGAGAGAACATCTTGTATATGATTTGCTTTACTTACAATAAGATTGTATAGTTATTTGTATCAGCAGTGTAAGTACAGTGTTGCTTGAATACTGTTATTTATTTCGCAGATCTCGTGAATTCAGAGTTTTACTGAGGAAGTATTGTTCCTTGGGACGAAAGCTAATAGCGAGATCAAATTATCAAATGAAAAATTAATTAGGTTTCGCCATCTTACAAAGCGGATTAGCTTAGGCCGAGGAAATAATGGACTATTCAACATTAATCAAAGGACCTTAATCAGGACTTGGGAGGATTCCCCCCGATAAGGGTTGCAGCCTACCCTCACCATCCAGATATTCTCATCAGGAGTAACAATTATTGATAAAGTATATATATTTTTGTTTTTATGGTAATTGCATATAAGGAGCGTATACTCAGGATAAATGCGCTATGCCTTATCATTATAATCCATAATATTGGGTTGTGCGGAAAATAATGCAGCCTTTTTTTGTTTTCCTAAAATATCCCGCTATATAATAAACTACGTTTGGAACTCGATTAACCGTGTCTTGATCTACCCATTATTTCATTTTTTAAACTTCATTTTATTATGAATTTTTTTTTTTTTTACAACGTTCGATTCCCAAACAAGACATCAGATAATCTTTGCCAGACCATCCTGAAGAAGTTACTTAAAATTCTGAAGGCAGAGCTGACATTGATTTAATGATTTTCAGACGGTTCGAGATCGTGCGGCGACAAATAAAATGTCGAAAGGAAATCAGGGATTTGTTTTTTAAGGTGTTTGATTTATATGTCTAATAATGTTACTTATGTATATTATTATTGTAAAACTAATAAGTATTATCTTGTTAATAAATAAACACATAAATTAAGTAAGTTATATTACGTGATTTTTCTTATGTATTTCTCTTACTTTGTTGGGTCTCGGTCAAGCATTTGGCCATCCGAGCCTCTCTCGGTCTCTACATCGTAGATTATTCGAGTCTTAGTTGCAAACGGTTGTCATAATCAAACCTAAGACCATCTTATTTACCACTCCAAAGTTGGAAAGATAAAGACACAAACTGGTGCTTAAGTTCTACTGAACGAAGACCAGTGTCTCCAAAGGTGTCTCAGCAATTCAGCAGTTTGTTTATAATTCCATATTCTATTATCAATTGAATAGATTTTAAATAATATTTAAATATCATTTGTATTAAAATATTATTGCTAACACTTAGTTATAAGAATATTTCACTGGTCATTGGCCATTGCTTGTAAAGAGAACTTTTCCCTCGAATTGTGTTAAGTTTATCATTGTTGAACTCAAGGTCCTATTTTTTTTTTTTTTTTGGTGGGGGAATATTATTTATAGTCACCATCTTTTAACAATGGCCTAAGAGACGAATAGTTAACTTAAATAGAAGTTGACTTAACAGAATAGATTTGTATATGTAATTTTTTCTCTCTCTTATTTCTTTTCCAGGAAAACCGGAAACCAGAATTAATTTCTAGATACACCAAAAGGTAAGTATAATATAAATTTCAATTATATCGTATACTGATAGAATATGGAAATATTTTCTATAGATGCTTATAAATATATTCATTGTAAAAAATATAATATACGAATAAGAGGATCCGCAAAAAAAAAAAAAAAAAAAAAAAAAAAAAAAAAAAAAAAAAAAAAAAAAAAAAAAAAAAAAAAAAAAAAAAAAAAAAAAAAAAAAAAAAAAAAAAAAAAAAAAAAAAAAAAAAAAAAAAAAAAAAAAAAAAGTACTTCTGTTAGTTTGTCATGTCTATAACATTTATCTCATAAATGTAAGCAAGTCCGTCTTAAATTTTGAGAATACATTTTCTTTTTTCAAGCCTCGATTTTGTTTAAGGAATACGTGTATATTTGTATAGCATAAAATTGAAGTAAGTACTTTCAGTACAATTGTTTGTATAGTTTTAAAGAGTTCATGATAGTAACTATGAACTAACTTAATAACTATTTAGGAGTATAATAATTAAATTTATTATGTCATTTCTTATATGTAAGTTAGCTGATTTATTGGAAGTAAATATTATATTATCATTGTGTCGAATCACTCCGTTTTAATGTTCTGGACTTAAAAAAAACATCGAAGACTTAAATCTTTTGGTGAAATTACCCTTTAACCTTTTTTCCATTCCTGATAATCCATTTTTTATTGAAGTGCTACTGATGAGTAGCCCTTTTAGGTTTTGTCAAGTTATTGTAATTGTTAACAGCACATTTACTTGATGTATAAATTTTGTACAGTTGTAAATTTGAATAAATTGTTATAAAAAAAAACAACTTTTTTTTCTATCCTTGTACCCCTCCCCCTTTATCCACAAAATACCAATTTACATCTCTTTCCAAGTAGTAACATATGCTTTCCTAACAATCTGATGTTCATATCTATCAGGATTTATCACCAATTCTATTAAAATGTTGTATACCGTTTTTCCTGTGGACCTATCCGCTAGAGAATGAAATAAAATTAATTAATCGGAATAATTAATGTTCCAGAATGAGATGAAATCAACACATTATTATTCATACATTCACTAGTCAGATTTAACTTTTTTTTTTTTTTTTTTTTTTTTTTTTTTGGCGTTCCGTGCTTGGCAGCATAAGCTAGCTCAAATCAAGAAACAATCTTGACCTTTAAAGCTGGTATCAACCGAGTTACGGTCACCAGCATTACCCCCTTCAGAAGTTTTCTTTATACTCTGCTGGAAGATTATGTCTAATCCATAAATAAACCATAGAATAGTCCTGGCTAATAAGAAATCTCACTACGAACATACCTACATCGTCACCATTAACTATGACAGTATCTGAATTGAGTTCCCCAGTCTCATCAACAAAATTCCACTATTTGAGCGACTACAATATTTGTTGGAACCAACAAGGGTAAATTGTTGCCATGTCAAACAACAAACATGAGGGCAAAGGCAGTAAATTTGTGTTTACTGTCTCAAATATGTACTACATCATTAGAGTTTCACACATGCTCCCGGCTAAATCTGATAGAACAGGGTTTCATTTTGTAAACAGCCGTATATTTTGTTCTGACTGTATCAGGCCATGTGAAGTCCCAAATTATGAGGTTCATGATGAAGATATATACTAAACAAATTCACTGATACAACGAAAGGACTAGAAATAAATTAAAGGAAGTACTATGAATACATATATGTTTAGTAAGGTTCTTGAGGTTCAGTCAATAAATAAAAACAACTATTCTGGCGACGTTTCGAGACTATATTGTTCTCATAATCATGCCCTACAGTGAAAAAAAGGTCACAATAAGTTATACAATTTGTTTCAAAACATAAAGTTAGCTACAATATAAGTATATAACAACATGTGTCGGATTAATAGAAATATATATAATTACAGAATATAGAGGATTATGAAACTACTTACAATGTTACCATCAGTAACATTGTAAGTAGTTTTATATTAAATATTTTTTAATCTTAAAGGTCTTAAGGTCCTAAGTTTTGTAAACGAATTATGTGATCTAAACAGGAAGACCATCAGGAATTACTGACCTATCGCCGGGAAAAGTTAACTCAATATTCATTTTGTATAAATAAACTAGTAACCTCTTATAGTTCGTTCATTCCGTCATATAAAATATAACCCTGTAATTTTGGACATTTTAATAAGCGCTTTTTTGTTTAAAAAAAAAAATTTATTCATCCACCTTATGTAACTGGCGCTTTACACAGGAACTATCAGAAGTTCTCCAGGAGTCCATTTGTCAAATAAAGAATTTTGTTTATTATTATTATATATTGATCCTCAGTTATATGTCGTTCTTCGATTGATATTCTAAGACAATAACATAGGAACGCTTATAGTATGATACATAAAAATATATAATAAAGTGTATTATATTTATAATTTTAAGATGGAAACGTATATATAATAATAAACATATCAAGATATGAATTACCATATTAATGTGTGAGGAAGCGGGTGGACATCAGTCAGACACTGGAGGCCGGGCCATCTGCATTCCGGCCCCGGAGGTCGTCGGCCACAGCTGGGACCGTAATGACCTCAGTCATGCTGGCCCTTTTATAGGACGATAGAGAGAGTATGTGACGATATTTACCAGAATACTCAAGGATCTTCCAGCACATTTAGCCCATGGCTCGGTAAAGGACGATATAAATACAGAAAACTGAGATATATGGATACTGATATATGGACTCTGCAACTGAGACATCAGAACAAGTTCATATCGTTAGGTGCTCTTGATTCCCCTCCAAGGAAAGAATATTCTGAAATTATAATTTTATTAACATCTTCCCTTTCTCAAAGGTTCAATACGTGGAGGCTGATCAATTATTGGAGAAAGTGATCTAAATGTTAAATTAAAAGATATATATTGTTTTTTATGGAGCTTATGTAGGTTCTTATGTAGTCCAGCTAGGACAAGAAGGACGGGTTACCTTGCTTACAAGTTACCAACCTACTCTAACATGGTGGGAAGCTCATGATTCATATCGTGAGTACGTCACGAAACTGTGCAGAGCGTGCTAAGAGCCTCGCCCCAACTCGCACGGCCTCGCAAGTCCCCAATATATATTCAATCAAGGGTTGAAATAAAAAATTATAATTACAAGTAGAGATTATTTCTAAGTATAATAACTAGGTAGCAATAACAATATAAATCCAGACTTATCCTGGTCAGTGATGCGGGGACTACGTCGTTCTAGAAGTTCATAGGTTGGTATCAGGACGCTTAAAGAGTACCTATTACTAATTTCTAGGAGGTAAATATGGTTACCCAAAATATTATAAAGTTAGGGCTTGTAACAAAAAAAAAGTCTTTTCAGCACGGCTTAATTAGTGTTCTTTTCGACAAAGGTTATGTATTACCGAATTTTCAATTTAAAATGTATGAGTTTAACATATAGCAACATTATTAACATGCATGACATTCCTTAGAGAACTTGTCATGATAAGTTACATACACAATTTTTTTTTTTTATTAACTTCAATTTCAAGCAAAAATAATATGACACAATGCAGGGAGATAGGTAATAGAAATATAGAGTTTTTGTTTGTTTTTTTTTTACATTATTACACTTATTATTTACATTATTTTATTAAACTTTATTTTTACCTATTAATTGAAATACAGACATACACAATCATAGAAATCAAAATTCTACGCAGGCATCACTGACGTTACGCTTCTCAGATTTTTTGGTGCTAAAAAAAACACGCACTTACTGTTTAAGCCCGATAATTTATTTTCCTATTTTTATTTATTTATTTTTTTTTTAATTTCTATTACATCTCCCGTAGTGAGAAAACTCTGTTTTAAATTATAAAGAACAATTTTCAATTGTTTGTAAAAGTATATTTTGGTTCAAGTTACGTATTTACGTATTATTGCTCGGAAGATAAGACACCAAAGGTCTGTCTCACAGATCTTTCACTGAGACAGACTCTGACATCGAGACGCACCGGCAGGCTGTTTTGTTTATTTCACCCCTGCCCATGGGATATGGAAGAATCTGTACTCCAAGAACTCTACACCGCGGTCACTTAAGTATTTTAAATCAACACGTAACATGAATTAATTTACCATAAAAGGAAAAAGGTCATTCCAATTTATTTATATTTTTTGCCTTATTAGTTGTAAAAACAGTTGTTTTTTTTGTGGCACCAATAGTTTATTAATTTATCATAATTTTACTAAACTATTTTTTTCTTTTATGTAATCATTATGGGAGATTTTTTTGGTTTTTGTTACCAGTTTTAATTACTTCCTTAAAAGTGAAAAGCCCCCCCCCCCCTCCCCAACACTTACAAATACTGCAGGCTTTTCAATAGCAAATTCTTAGAACAATCAAATCTTCATCTCATGCGCTTTGATTGATGTTATTTATCAACAGCAATAATTCGTTAAGACTCACCGCAAACAATTTGATAAATCACAATAACCAACTGATAGTTCCAATTTCTAAATTGGCTGGTTAAAATTTATTTCTTGGTGGACCCACCGAATGAATTCTGACCTTCCCACTATGGCTAGAATAAGCAGGTAACCTTTAGAATAACTTGTGCATATTCACCTAATTTGAGTACATATAGACTTTAACTCCAAACAAAATACGAACAACTGCAGCTGGACTGCATTGTTAACCACACCCATGAATATCATAAGGGTGAGGTTGTGAATCAGATTGGAAGACTAGAATGGGTTGGTGTCCTTTAAAATAACCCCTTCTTCCGCTCTACGTGGAGTAAATATGGAAACACCAACAAACAAAAAAATTAACAAATAGAAGCAATGATTAGCACTTGTATATTTTAAAACACAAAAAACAGATTGAAAAGATAAACATTGGGAGATTTACTCTCCTAATCTCCTGAAGAAGATAAGTACCAAGGAGGATTCAGTATTATGTTATATTCTTCCTTACTGTTGCTAGTTAGCAATTTATTTTTTTTGGAAAATTTGGATGACAATATAAAGTTAAAACTAAAATCGGTTGCTGATTGAAGAATCCGTAGGAAAAAAGAATAAAATATTTATTCATTTGTATTATATACCTAACCTTGTCTTGCTTGCCCTGGAAATGAACGCTTCACCAAAATTTATAAGGTACTCCATGGGTTCGAGGGCTGAGTTCGGAACTATTTAGTCACATTCTGACCTAGTCCAGAGTAGAAATATATGTAGTTGGCAAAGCTCTGTGGTATTATCTTCATGGAACCTAGTAGTTGTCTGCTACTTAATTTTAAATAATAAAATAATCGATATGTAGTACCATAATTCAATTATAAATCTATTTTGAACTTAGATTTATTTTTCCATTCCATCAAGTACGGAAAACTATATCCACTGCATATATTATAGTTGCTGGAAATTTTATAGCTCTCCTCTTCGACTTAATGGCCCATAACAGGGCATGTTACTTCAATCGTAATATTCTGCATGATACAACCATATAAAACTAAATCTCCAAGAAAACATTTAATAAAACTCCGCTTGACTTTTTTTACTATCCTTTATTCGAAAACCATTACTTTATCATTTGGAATTTTTTAAACAATCATAAAAAAATGTTCATGAAAATATCGACTATCAAATACCATTTTATGTATATTTGTTTAAATATTAATAATGATTCCAACTAAAGAAAAAAGAACGGGTGATCCTACAGGCTACCAACCTATTTTAACTACAGTAGAAACTCGATAATTCGTTATGAGTGGGGGAAAGGGGGTGACGAAATAACGGAAATGACAGAATGACAGAATTTCGCTGGTAAGGTAACAAAAAAACATTTTAAAATATATAATTGTAATTTTTTATACAATTTATTGAATGCAAAAACGAACAGATTAACATTATACACATTGGACTTGAGTAACAATGGCCATCACTAGACTCTTTTGAAGGAGGCTTTTGAGTCAAATCCGTCCTAGAGTACTCGCGAACTTGCCAGGGAGTGTGGTGTGTCGAAAGACACTGTTAGTCACCATCTTCTCTCCAATATTTGTTTCAAAAACGGTCATTTTTTTTATACACCCCATTAATAATTGATTGAATATTTTCGTGTTTTAAAATGACATTCTCTTATCCCGTTAAATAAAGGCCTCTAAGGGATACTATCTTGAGATCTGCCAGGATCAAACGATTTTTAACGGTCGTAGGATAGGCCGCCATTGTTATCCTTTTGAATATAGATTAAATATATTCGTTTTTCTAAAATGACACCCTATCCTCAAGTTTAATTCTTTGGATTTTTGTCCTGTTGTCATTGTCTAACATATTTTACGGTTAGTTGGAGAATGTCTCTCAACCATATTAACCCCTTCTGGTCGAAAGTATATACTAAATTGGTACAGTATAGAACCGTGGCGGTAAAGGGATTAAGAGATGGCCCCTGCACTAAAAATATACTATATTACTATATTACTATATACTATATACTATATTGCAATAAAATATACTAGTTTCAAATCTGCTACGATCATTTCTTAGATACTAATGAATAACAACCATGATTCAATTTTTTTAAAAAATAAACATTTGTTTCATCATTCATGGAATATGATTGTTAGAGTAAGACATCAAATTGTTGTTGTATGTAATATTTTACGAAAAGGCCGATTTATTTTAAAAACACTCAGTGTTCACAGTCTTCAGCCCCTTATTATCATTATGTGTTTGTCTAAGATATATTTTATACAATATTTTTTTTTTTTTAGAAATTGTGTCTTTTAGTGAAATAGTGATAACAACTTATGATTTTGTAGAAATATATTAGTTTATGGTTCATTGCAGAAATGTTCTCAGTTAATTATAAAACAAAATGATAACTAAAAACACAAGAAATCCAAAATGTTGATCGTCGCGTAAGAAAGCAAAGCATAGAAAGATCAGAGGAAAGGGGCAGGTATTCAGACAAACATATATTTATTGGAAATGTTTTTTCTGGTAATTTAAACGGAAATTTAGATTTGAATATTTCTAATGGTTCTTAAGAATATTATTTTAGACTATTTTCTACGGCATGTGTCAGTTTCACTTCCAAGTCACCATGTTTCTGTATATATAATAAATTATTATATGCCCATTCTTAAAACTTGGTCTCATAAACCACTAGAGCATTTGATTTATATTCAATACAATTATTAAAATAACAGATAAAAAAAATATATATTTTTTAAATTAAATTTTTGCTTTATTATATCATTTGTCAGAACCTCTCTTGAGTCCATAAACTGTCAGTTTTTGATCTATAACATAGATCCTTTTATTTCAACGCTTTTTAAATCATTCATTTGCGATTGTTAGCTAATCTCGTTAAGTAGTTTAATAAGCTACATCTTTAAAGCAGTCAATACTATTCTATTAAACACCAGTTTTGATAAAAATGTTTAAATTATCAATAAAATATCACAACAAAAGGGTTTGCTAAATAATATTTAAACAACACCAGAAATTAAAACAAAATCACCGATAAAGCTTATTGAGACGATAACTGATGTCAAATTAGTAACAATGGAATTATCGTTATCCGGAAATCCCTTTTGTACACTTCTACTATGAAACTTCGTTACAATTGTCAGTTGTTAGAAATTATTTTCAGTCTGGCAGGATCTGTATTGAATCATCTGCTTTTTGTGCCAGTATAGGGAAAATATCAGTATTCACATTTGAGAAAATAACGTCAAAGTGTTGCGTACAATAGGATCATTCCGCAGCGACAGCCGAAATGGAATAATTAGTCACTTTTGTTATCATTTGAGTTCAACAAAAGTAAAAGCACAATGTCTTTATTGTAGAAATAATTTGAGGCATGAAGGGATCAATACAATTAGGATTGATAAAATTATTTGCCATTAATATAGGATTTGTTTTTTTGTTTTTTTATTAAAGCCTCTTTTCGAGTGTTACACTGTAGCAACAGTTATCAGATCCAAAAGTACACAAGAAATTCAAAATCAGCATTTTAATACACAGAATATAAATTAAATTTTAAAGTGTATGAAAATAAGTCAATCATGTTGGTACTACCAAATAGCTTGTTGATAAACCCCTGATGAGCTGAAGAAAAAAAAAAGTTTTGATTTCTTGTCTAACATTTTTAAAATTAATAAATATAATTCGTACATCAATGCGGTGATGTTTTATTATTATGTTGTTAAAACATTTTTCCGTAATGTTTTTTTGAAACAAGTTATTTATTATAGGTTCTTTGATTTATTATAGAAGAGCTGTGTGATAAGTAGGATTTTGAAAGAGATCATTAAAAAAAAAAAAAAAAAAAAAAGGCAATGTATAAAATTAACCGCTTAAGTGGCCCATGGATTTGGGGTCACGTTTACAACTGTCGGTCAATTTGAGTCTCAAGTCTAGGAATTTTTTTATAATTGCATGATTACGATGAAACTGCAACTTGATATTGTTCAAACTACACTTATTTAAACATTTAACATAATTGAGACAAAATAATTTTTTGTTTGTCAGTCTGAAATTCTTTATCTTAAAAATTGTAAATAAAAAACGTAACTTCCCCGATTACCGTTACCCTAAGCTATCTATGGAAACATTTAGGAAAAATACTCTTTGGTTTAAAAATATTAAGGCAATGATGAAGAAATATAATGTAGAAGACACAATTTCCAATGGAAATTTTCAAAATTGGGGTATCGTTTTTGAAAAAATAAGGAAGGCATTAATATTAAATTTCAAGTCAGAACAAGTTTTGAAGGCTACAACATCCACTTCCTATGTTTTATATAAAAACTTGAATCATAACCCTACCTGCAATAGATATATAAATAGGGCCATAAAATTTAAAGATATTTGTTGGATTATGAGGATCATGGGAGAATTCATTTCCTAGCGGTGCGTCCTATCTTGAGAGGATTCAGAGTAAAATATCTGGGAAAACCGTTCCTTAATGAAGCTGAGGCATTGAATATTTTAAATGGAAAATGTTGGCTGTATTTAAGTTTATGTTGGAAGTACCGTTTAAGTTTATTCCAAAAATTTAATTATAGTTAAGTATTTGTGTAAAAAAAAAATAAAAAATGTTAATAAATAAAATGTCATTTTCCAATTTTTGTTTGTTTCCATAATGCTGTTTTTCATTAATCTAACAAAAAAAATATGTTAATTTTGTTTTTAATGACTTTTATTGTATTTAGGCTTTCTCTAGTCATCAATATCATAAACTTAAAAAGGAAAGCCATCAAGATCGAACTCCTCTCAAATACACCTCTGATGACAAATTTCAAGAAGAATAAAAATGGTAATGGCATATTAAAAGATTACTTTCATTAAATTAAAATTAATATGAATGCTTAAGCATTCGAGTCCTTTTAAGGGAAGGTTAACAGAGAAATTTAGAACTCGGTTTAGTTTAAATCCGGACGATTCTTCTCAAATCGTGTTTAATTCAGCACTGGAATAGATCATTAGGTAGGTAATTCAATGAATTCATTTCGGAAAAAGCTTAATTTCGGACGGCAAATTCTCCGTGCTTGGTGGAGCTGATGATTTGGTATTGTGATGCCGAGTGCAGATTTAATTAAATGAGACAGCTACGAAATATTAATGGAAAATTATTACTGAAAAAGTAGTTAAAAAATATACATGCTCAGTTGCAGATACGTGGTTGATTTTTAAGATTTAAAGCTATGAAAGAATACGTTTCAATTTGTCATTTGGTTGATGCCTCTTGGATGAAATGAAATGAAAATGAATAAAATAATCTTTATTCTGGGACGTATTGTCCCCTAAGAATAACAAAATTGTGTCATAAAATAGTACAATGGTCTGGCATATATATTTTCATACAAAGGTATTTATATATGAGGAACAATAAACATGCAAATACAGTTAAGTAAATAATTGTCTAAATAACTTTAGTAAATAAGATAACATAAGAAGGATAAATGAAATAATATTAAAAAAATAAAATAAAATAAATAACCCTTAGAAAATAAGAAAAGATATATACAGGGTATGGACTATGTCTATATGTACATTGGATGAAGAAAATATTTACAGAGATTACGATATATACTTATATACACTGCACTCATTCACTTATACACCTATACACACAACCATACACATATGAATTGTCGATAGATAAAATTTCTTTGTTTAGGAAAAACATTTAAAGTAAAAAATAAAAAAAAAATAAGAAAAAGGAATTTTTATAAAAAATAAAAAAAAATGATTATTTACCGATGTGGAACAAATGAAAGATTATTATTATATGAAAGAAAATTTATGAGTCAATTCACCGGTATCAAATTTATTCGATTTGATCATATTTAATAATAATTACTGTTCATATTGACTGGCATCTGACTGGGATAAGAGGAGATATAGGAAAAGGAGTGTTTTTAATGAGCTTAAGGAAGGGGCATGTCTTATTTCAGGAGGGAGGGTGTTCCAGAGGGTAGTTGATCGGGCTAGGAAGGAATGCTGGTATAATGTTGTTCTATGGAAAGGCAAGTATAGGTCAGAGGAACGTGATCTTGTTGTGAATCGGGAGTAGAAGGAAGACTTAAATTTCAACAGATTATAAATGTAGGATGGACGATGGTGATAAATGACTTGATAAAGGAATGAACCTAGGAAGTATGATTTGCGGGTGGATGGGTAGAGCCACTTCAAGTCCATGTACAGGTGTGAGACATGGGAACGCCTCGGGGTTCCAAAAACAAATCGAACGATGCAATTCATAATTCGTTTTAACCTCTCTTGGAGACCCACAGAGAGACCCCCCCCCAAACACCACGCAGCCATAGTCGAAGAGAGGAAACTAGGAGTTTGCGAGTGGCTTGGGGGAGGAAATGACGGGCACGATTAAATAGTTTCAGGGTTCCAATTGAATTTCTGGATATTTGGGAAATTTGAGGCTTCCAGGAAAGGTTTTGGTCGAAGATGATTCCTAAATTTTTGACAGAGGAGAAAAAGGTAATAGGTTGATTACTTAGATTTAGAGAGGGATAATAGGAGTTTGATCTGAGAAGGTGGCTTGAGCCGATTACTATCGCCTTGGTTTTATTTGCGTTTAACTTTAAATTATTCAAATTGGCCCAGGTACAGATTCTGTCAACAAATAAGATCCTAAAACAAATAAGTTTTTTCTTTCTTTTATTTTCATTTTTTTCTGATGGAATATAGACCCGAGGCAGTGGATGGAAATAGAGTGAAAAATCGTTAAGTTGTAATATTATTTTCATTTTTACTGTCCTCCGTTCTACATAACATACTAAAACTTATACTGGATAGGAGCAAAGACGCTGTTTTTATGTCACACAAGTATACCTATAAAATAAAAGATGACATAAAATACTGTCATAAAAATGTATAGTTTATTAAATTCGATCCAGTAATGGTTACAGCTGTATTTTATATTTATTCAGTTCAAATTGTTTTTTTGTAGTAGATCCCTTATGAGTCGTTCATAAACTACCGGCAATTTTCAGAAAATGATAAACTGTGACGTCCATAATAGACTCATAGTTTTCATTTTGATTTTGATGTTATCGATGAGAAATTATCAAGGCTGCTTGTTTTTTTGTTTTTTTTGTTTTTTTTCTAAATTTTATATAGCTGGATTCTTACTGTCGTGACGTGATGGCTAAAATAAACGAGTTTTGATCGTGGTAAGGTTATCAGGCTGTTCGACAACTGTATTTTGTAGTAGCAGCTCTGAAGTGCAGATTTACTTCTTTCAATAAATAAATAAAAAGAATATTTTCCATTTTTTTTTTTTTTTTTTTTTTTTTTTAATAACATTAGGAATATATTTATCATAATTTTCAGTCTAAATATTTTAACGTCTTTGGAAACCCACTCGTTTGGAAAAATTTACTGACAAAATATTGCAATCTCTCAGACTAAGGAAAAAAAAAAAAAAATCAGTTCATTAATTTCTGGTACACAACTGAACAGTGAACGCCAGGCGTGCAAAGGCTGCTAATGAGACGAGTCGATATGGCTGCATGAGTCAATTTGCAATTTGCAGAAGAGTACTCGGCTGCAGAGCACTTCTGCAATCAGCCAACAATTTAGTAAATTGTTTCACGTAACATAATCGTCGAAGCTGTTCAAAATTCACTCTAATGAGGTATCAAAATTCAGTTTAAACATATTTGTTTCCGAATAAATATTGTGACCCAAAATGCGATAATACATTTTAGTAGCTATTTTAGAAAGTGTATTTATTTAAATTATATATTTGTTTTTATACAAATATAAAAATATTAAATAAATTAGCATTTGAAACACAGCACTGAATGGCATTTTTTTTTTAATATCCTATTTTATTGAATAAATACCAATACTACAAGACAATCTACTGTTTTCTGTTTGCGCAATAAAATGTAATAGCATTTTTACAAAATATGTATAAATTAAAATAATACCCAAACAAATTTTGCAGTATGTTAAAGTTAAGAATATTATTTTATCAAACCTGAAAGTTCTTATCCATATTATCTACGCAGCCACTGATAGATGATAGATTTCATACCTGTAAACAAAATAGAAATAAATAAATTAATAAACATATATTTGTTTTTTTAATTATAACATAAATCTCACAAAAAAATAATTTATTTTAATAAACAAATACTTGTATTCTATAATAAAGGATACCTTTTCGTATATATAATCTGAAACATCGATAAATTTATGTTGTATACTTCATCATAAAAAATACATGATATGATGTAATTTTTAGCTATGATTTTGCTACTTTATATCTTGGGGTCAAAAGGGAAAGACACAAAGAGAATCTTATGAAATGTTCGACGCTGAATTTAATTCTTGTGGTGGTTCTACACTAGAAAAAATTGATGAAGCATTTTTTAAATTTATTTATTTTTTATTTGGTCTGATGAACTCTTACTACGGATATAAAAGTAAAATAAAAAATATTATTTGATGCTTTGATTTTAAAATTCAATATCCATTTCGTCTCCTTAAATATATCTATTTTAGAATAAATTAAAATAAAAATGTAAATATTTAAAAAAAAATTCAGTTTTGTTAAAAAAAAAAAAATTAAAATTTTAAATCATTGAGTTAACTAACCTTATAATTTTTTCACAAAATAAATCATGGTAAATTTGGATTCAACACCCTTAAAATTGTTATATTCAAATTCACGTTCAAACCTCCTCCCTCAAAAAATAAAAAAAATATTTTTCGCTTTTTCAAGTGTTAAATTTTTGATAGCACGAATTTGGGTTTGAAGTTCTGTATCTTGCCTTCAGGCTATACATTTCGATCTTTCTTGAAACGTTTATAATAACTTTTTTTTAATTAAGCTTAATGATTTAATGAATCTGATAGTAAAATTATGTGATTTGAATTATGTCACATGTCACATTTTAGGGGTTATGTCACATTTTTTAAAAATAAAATCTGGTTCACTGAATGAAGAATTTTGTGAAGAATTTTGGATAGTGAAATCTGGATATTTCAAAACAAGTAGAAACAGATATATAAAGAAGATAAAAAATCAATGTAACATTGTCGTACTAAAGGAAAATATAAAAACAAAAATACGTAGACATATTTATCAACAAAACCCTTCAATTATGTAAAAAAATAAATAAATAAAATAATAATAACATGAAATATAATATAATATAATCGGATTCCTGATAGTAGATTGACAAGTAAGATTTTCAGATATCTGTGGGGTAAGAAATCAACAACAAGTTGGGTCAATGAAGTAAAAAAGGGATTTAGAAAAAAATATATATAAAAATAGAGGAAATAAATAATAAAGAAGACTTTCGGCGAAAAGTATTGAAAATGGAGAGATTTCAAGGCAGGAAAATGAAAAGTACTGGTGCAAAATGGTCTGAGGACAGAATGAGGAAACATGGCGAACAGATGAAAGCATACTGGAAGAAAAGAAAGGAACAAGGGAGAAAGAATTGAAATTGGCACGTGGTCCTCTCCTGGCCCATTCGGAAAGAAGAAATAATAATAATAATAATAATAATAAAGTACTAACTGATCCAAACGTTTCTAAATTTCCTTTCAGATAAATTAGCTATGAAACTATTACAGAAAAATCAGGCCATGTTAGAGAAATATCTAGACAAAAGTCAGATAAGGTTTATAAAATTAATGTTTTGAGATTAATTTTTTTTTATATTGATAGTTACAACTGTATACAATATATATACAAAGTAAATGTGGGGAGAAAGTATTTAAATAAAATGTTAATAACTCGTCAAGAAACTTTCCGTATTAGTAGCACTACAATAAACGTTTTACATTAAAGGTCCCTTAAATATCTTATTTTCAGACACCTCCGAGATTTTTTGGGAATGGTGTAGAAGGAAGTAGGGAGACTAGAGAAATCGAATGGTTTTGGGACTTAAAGTGAAATGATAGATATCTACTGTGGGCTAATTCAACACCGAGATCATTATAAATAGTTTGGGACATAATAAGGAGCACTGAGCATTATAGATTGCAAGGATCGGATAACGGAAGATTTAGTAAGATTAACCCTAAATTAATTTTTACTCATTGGTAGAAAATATTAGAAATTTTAAGTAAGAATTTAAAAATGAAGGGGAAAAATGAGTGCTACTATTTATGCAAATGAATGGGGATGAGTTCAGGTAAAGGAAGATAAATTATTGAATCATAATCCTTTAAGCTTATTAAGATTTATTAGAGCATACTTTACAAATGTTTACTTTTACTTCCCCAATATGCATTTAAATATACATGGTTTGGACTAGGAATTGCAAAGGATAGTAAAAATAATACGTCAGGAAATTTTTATTTTTTTCGAATGGGTTGAGAATAGGATTTTTATAACAAAATACTGGAGTAAAAAAATAATTTAGTTCTAAAATGTAATAACTTGGGAATAGAATTTGAAAATCAATGGGAAACATTGATAATCAACTACAAATGAAGTTGAAAAGGTGTAGTTTCATTGATAATTTATAAACTTTCAGTTTCCCTAAGCACCATTGGCAAAGCAACAAGTCAAACGCTGGACTAGAAACAGGATTGGAGGCTGAGCCACAGCGAGGCGAGATTGGATTGCGTGGGGACAAAATAAATGTGACCATTCAACTTGGATTGGCTACGTCTCTTCGGCAGTTCGGGACTTTAGTCTTCCAATCTTCGAAGGACAGTTCCTGTCTGGTTTTATTATGTCAGGCAGGGAGCTAGCTTACATGTCTCTATTAGCTCGTTTTTAACACGATCGTGTGACATAATGATAATAGTAGCAGAAGTGTTTTATTAATACGCTTTTATTAACTTCACATGTATATAACGGAATCTTTCATTGTAATTTTCACCAATTTCTAGCAATCCGATTAAATTGAAAAATTTTGTACGTTTCGAGGACTAACGACTATACAATTATTGCACAACTTTGTTCTAATGTTCTCACTTCCTCTAGTTAAATTACCTCGAAAATGGGGTTCTGCTTTGCAAAGTGAAGTAGTATGTTTTACTTTATATGGTCTATATGGGTCCTGAGAATTAAATATAAAAAATAAAACTAAATTTGATAAAGTTAAAATGTTTGGGAGCCAAAAACAAATCAAACTTTTTTTAGATTTTGATGAAGTAGTATGTTTTACTTTATATGGTCTATATGGGTCCTGAGAATTAAATATAAAAAATAAAACTAAAAAAAAACAAATCAAACTTTTTTTAGATTTTGATAAAAAAAAAACAAAAAAACTTATAGACAAATGCTTTTAATCGAAAAATGTTTTATTTACAAAATTAAAGTTTATTAAATTGTGCGTCCAAAGACATCCTTTAAGCTAAATTTGATTTAGGCGTTTAACCGCAATCGATTGTCAAACACCGAAGAATTTTGCCAACTTTAAACAGTTGTAGTTCATTACATGTTGTGCAACATAGGATTTTTAAAGTAAAAACTTGCCCATTCCTATTCGAGATATGTCAAAAAAACACAGTTGATTTTGGATAAACTGTGTTAAGAATTCAAACCTATCAGGAATATTACAGAGAAATTAGCTTCGAACCTTGAATTTAAAAAAATTAAAAGGTCTGACTGCTGCAAATCGTTCACCACACATAGATTTATAGTTAGGTTTGCTATAAAAGCGTGTTTTTATAGTTATCAAACTATAATTTTTTATTGAATTAATATTACAACCTATGTCTCTTTAAGCGATTAATATACATGGCAAAGAATCCATTCACACAATATTTACTATAAAGAAAATAAATTAATTTAAATTGAAAAAACAAAATAAAAACAACTTTTAACTATAAAAAATACACTATAATAAATAATAATATAAATTTAAATTAAAATACAATCATAAAATATATACCACATATGGGAGAGCAAGCCCGACAAAAAAAAACCCAACGCTGCTCTCACAGGAACATCACTAGTATCAAAGTCTAGGAAGAGACACACTGTGTCTATGACAGAAATGAAAAGTATTTAATAATCTATTATTATGTTATTGACTATGAAGAATAAACATCAATTTGACCTTATTACATTCCAGACAGGAAAATGGTTTGTGTTAGAAGACATAGACAAAAATGTAGAGAAATCAACATTTTTTTTTTAATTTCAGATTTGACGCCGTTAGGTCATATACCGAGATCCAAGAAATTCGGCCGCCAGTATTCACGGTCTTCCCAATCTCCTTTCGCTAATCCTCTAGCAGCCATTACCCTACTCAACTCCTTGAACCCATGTTTTCCATGGGCGGCCTCTTTTTCGTCTTACTACCGGGACAAAGTTGAACACTATCTTTGGCCATCTCTCTGGCTCCATACTTCTTAGATGGCCGTACCACAGCAGCTGTTTGGTTTCAACGGTGTGAACTGTATTTTTTTCCGCCTTAACCATATTTCATATAGAAGAATTAGTCACCCGTTGAATCCTGGAAATGCGACAGCTTCTTCCTCAAAAATCCATTTCGACGGTTTAAAAAAAAGAACGTTTTATGATCAAACACATAAATTGATGTAATTACATTCAAAATAATATTAACATTTAAAAAAAATTAAATAAAAAGGTTAAAAATACAACTATATTCTAGTTAAAATATATATATTCATCCCGAGGATCCAAGCCTGTTCCCTATTCAGGAAGGGGAAATGTAGGTTCAAGGAGATCCCAGCACTTGGGTGTAAAAACCCAGTAGAGACTGAGTAAAAACACTCATAACAGTAGTTAAGAAGCTGACCCTTAACAGGGGGGGGGGGGTCATAGGGATGTGTAGAACTAGATAAAGATTGTGTCAGAGTTTTTGAATGATTAAAAATATTTTAATGAAAATTTGACTGATGTAGATTCAAGTAACAAGTGGTACATATGTATATTAAGGTCATTGTGTAGGATTATGTTGGAGAACTGTTGAAGAGCATTGACTATAGTATTGAATATGCAAGTGTACTAAGCAGATAAGTCGAAATATTGATGCTTAAATTGGATAATTAAGTACTTGAGTCATTGACTTCCCTTACAGTACAGATTGAAATTAGGTCATAAAAGATTCATTTTACTACACATGAATTTTATTAAAATAAAATATATTTTTTACATATTTAATTAATTTTATGTTTTTAACTTTCAAATGTTTCCATCATTGTGCAATTCAGAAAGAAAAATGAATATATGTGCTGTGAACCTGACCAATAAACAAATATTTAGCAAATAATGTGTATATTTTTGTAATTGTGCATTGCGTAATATGTAATTATAAATATGAAAATTTTCTTACCTTAAGAAATGATAAAAATAATATTAAAATACATAATGAGGAATAAACTATTGATTAATAAAAATGTCTTGATGCAGAAGATATTATATAAATTAAAAATAGTTTTTAAAAAAATTGTCATCTTTTATTTATTGACACGTTTTATTTTTATTAGTATTAATTAATGTTATAAGTCATTATTATTTTTATTATTGTTTAATAAAACAATTAAACAACTGCCAAAGTGGATTACCTCCTGATGGACTAAATGTGTCCAAGAAGTTTAATTTCGAAGCTCTGATTAGGAATAAAATAAATTACTTTAATCTATGAAATTGATACAAAAATACGTCCTAGTAATGTAGTTACTTTTATAGTATTTAATTGTTTAAAAATGCTCTCTTAATATTACCGTGTACTCTTTTAAGAAAATAAGAAAAAATAAATTAACAAACTAGTTTTAAATTCAAATTGTCCTTCACTTTTTTTTTTTTTTTTTTTTTTTTTTTTTTTTTTTTGTACCAATTGTAACTTTTACCATGGAATGTAACAACGTTTGCAATAAAATGCCACAATGCCAATGAAGGCGTGGGTATAGCAAATGTTGCTGAAGAATCCATAAAAGACACAAGGCAGCCGTTGGAAAAATGAGATGAAATAAGCGAGAAAATTTGATGGAGCCGATTTACCGGAATATTTCTTTCTTCCAGGCCGTGACACTTTTTGATACAGTAACAACCATTTTTCATACTCATGTATGAAGTTCTAGACTCAGTAAGACAGCTGGTTATTGAAAAATTAAATGAATTCTCGGACCTAATAATTGCTAATGACATATTTTAGTCCACTGAATTAAGGATTGGATGTAAAAATAACTTAAATCAAGCAGAAATCATCATGTTTGTCTTCTTTTCATATATAGAACAAATACTGAATAGTCCTCTGATTTCACTGGTAAACTCTCATCCATAGTTGATAAAAGATGGCTGAAAAACACTTTTTGTATTAGGTGATGTTTTTCAGTAAATAATTGACTAAAAATTGATTTAATTTTCCGGGAAACGTATTTACTGGGATCTCTATAATTATTTTAATGAAATATATATATATATATATATATATATATATATATATATATATATATATATATATATATATTAATATCTCTGTTACAAAATAAAGGTGTGTTATATCGTTTTAAAGAATTACAAATCGTTCAATTGATTTTTTTTACTAAGAAGTTGAGTTAAAATAACTCTCACTTTTCTCCATATATCAAATCTGCGTTGCAAAGTGCTGGTGTTTAGAATGTATGTATTTATGTATGTGTATGTATTATGTATGTGTTTTACAACATACGATGAATGTTTATCATTCAAAATTCTAATAGGTCAAAAATTTCATAAATCTAGATTCAATGATATTTCTATGTAGCCTTTTTTAGAATGGTAAATAACCGTTTAAAGGGGTCACCTGTGGTGTAGTGGTTAGTATAGCAACCTACTAAACCCAAGATCGCGGGTTCGCAGCCCGGCAGATGACCTTAGGATTTTTTAAAGGGAGTAAAAAATCCTTAGCTATGCCGTCCTTCGGAAGGGACCTATAATGGGGGTCCCGAGCCTGTGCGATGTCAGGTAGTCGTTAAAGATCCCTATCCTAATTATACCTGGATAGGCAAAATTTAGGACTCCCAGCGTAGCATCGTCCGATTAGCCATAGCAGCATAAAGTGACGTTAAGCGAAATAAACAAACAAACAATAACCGTTTAAAGTAAACAAACAGGCCTTGTCTGATCAAAACATTAACTTTTGGGTTTTACCTAATTGACCTTAAAGCTTATGATTCAGAGTAAAATTTCTGGGAAAACCTATTCTTAATGAATTGTAGTTAAATATTGAAAATGTTATCTTCCAATTTTTGGTTTGTTTTCATAGTTTTCTTTTTTTTATTGATCTAACAAAATATGTGTTAATTTTGTTTTTAAGGATCTGTATTATAAGTATATACGTTATCTCTATTCATTATATGGAGTACATAAAAAAAAAAAGCCATAAGGCTATCTTCCTCTGATGGCAAATGTCAAGAGGTTACTAATCTTAAACTTTATTTTAAATCGTATTTAAAATTTTAAATCGACTAATTTTACTAGTATTATTAATATGAGTACATGTATGTATATATTATTTTGTTCATTAAATACATTATTATATTAATTAAGTGTAGAGCTACAGTAATCAAAACGTGAGTATCAGATACCTTAATTACCTCCGTCCCAACGTTTTACAACTAACCGCCTTGTTTGTAAACCTAAATATTCTTCAATTATTTATTAAATATGTAATGTATTTTATTTTAGTTTTTTCAAAATATAACTTGTATTATTATTTATTTAATTTGTGTAGGGTTCTGATGGAAAGTGTACTTTATTGAAATATTTCTCACTGACCTTAGTTGTGGCAGATTGTAATATTTATCAAAAAATTAATAAAATAAAAGTTTAATTAAAAAAATGTTTTATTTACGATGTATAAAAACGTTTAGTGTGTTATGAGAATAAAATAAAATAACTTAAGTAATGAAAAGAAATAAAGTCAGATTTAAAAATATTACTATCATTCATCCATTTCACATTTAAACCGGAGTAGTCAGTTGAACTAACTTAAAAAATTATGTCGAGTAATAAAGCCTTTTGTTAAAATATTACAGCTCAAAGTTTAATCCTAAAGTGTTTGAATAAAGTCATAAACGATTATATCTAAAAAGTTTCATGACTAAATTTATTTTTCAGACTCCGGAGGGCATGCTTTACATACATACTGTCTCACTTCAAGCTCTTAATATTTATTCCTCGGGTTTCCTTGGTTTTACAGTCCTGTAGGAAGGCTATCAACCGGTTAATGCACTATCAAACCGTTGGTAAGCCGATGGTTACCGGAGTCTGATGCTGTTTGATGACTGGCCTCTACCTCCACTAGTTTATGTGAGTCCTTTAGAAACTAATGGATTAGTCCAGATAATGCTGATTGAGTGCTTCGTCTCTTTTTGGAGGCTTCTTCGTCTTACAGAGCCTTAAGTGAATAAAAACTTTTAATCTACTCGGCGTTTCTGATTTCGAACCTTAAAGGTATCGATTTAAAGGAACCTTAATTTTTTTTAAATTTCTTTCTCTAAACTTATCCTTTGGGAGATAACTAAAACTTTATATAAAATACACTGAAATTCAACACGTGATTGTCCAAAGGTAAAATTGTATACCCTGAAACGCGTAAGACAAACCAATTAGGCCTAAGACAAACTAGTTTAGTCTGAAATTGGGTTCAGCCGGTGGGATATGCATTAGTTAATATCTATTTATTAAATTTTTAAAGTATATACAAAAAAATAAATCAAGATTACATAAATATTACGTTTATGATAAAATGTAAATTGTTTAAAAAGTAACGACCCACTGGTAGAACCTCAATAAAAATCACTTAAATATGAGAAGCACTTGAGGTACGCATGATGGTAGAGAAGGATCAATGCAATTAGAATTGACGAATTAATTGCCACTTCTATTGAAATTGGCACAGTTCTAAAACAAACAAAATTTTCAAAACAATATCTGCGACACCTGTGCATAGTGGGCTAAGTCGAATTTTGTGAATTTCGAGCTATCTACATCACCAGAATCGTAATTTTTTTATTTTTTATTTTGTCTAACGGGCTAAGTGTTACGCCCATTGCAATGAAGTATATTCCTTTGTGAATCGTGGGCTGATACTCCAATCTTAAACTTTTATTTGTGAAAAGTGAGTCAAGTTTACTAAGCCCCTTTTGCACAAATTTTATTTTTATAGAGATGGAGAGTTCCGACTTTTACAATTTTTCGCCCCTTTTGAAACCGGCTTAGTTGATAGAAAAAAAAGATAACGAAACGGGCACTTTGCATTGGGGGAAGGTAAAATGTAACTATAACGAAGATAGCTGCGGTGTTCTGTACTACAAGTCGAATCTCGATATAAATGTTAATTTTAAAACAGTAAGTTTTTTTTAAAAAAGGGCAGGCTACAAAAATAAGAGCCACCAATCAGATATGTTGAATCACGTCGGATAGCGGCAAAAAAGAAGAAAAATCTGTTAGATCTTCTTCCCTACATAAGTCCAGCATTTAGACGACTCAACGAAGACCTGAAAACTACTTTTGAAAGGATGTGTATTTAGATTTAGGTGAAGAAGAAGACGAATGCAAGAAAATCATAAGTGATTTTTTTTTTTTTTAAATGTTTTAAAAACTACCAATGAAATAATAATAATTTTTTTAGGCATGCTGTGTATCTTATTTTATTTTATTTATTTGTGTATATTTATTTATTTTATTTTATGTAAAAAAAAAACTATAAAAAATTTCAAAAATAAATTTTTGAAAAAGGAAAAATATTATTTAATGTATACCTAATTTTTATCAAATCTGAAAATTAGCTAAGCACTTGGCTTTTAGAGGTCAATCACGTTAGCATTAATCACTTAGCCCATTTCACACAAAATCGATTAGTGTAATGTGGGCTAAGAGTTCGATTTTTTTGGAACGATTAGTATTAAATATTAGAATATTGGCAAGATTTGAAACATACCTCACAAAAATAAATAGAAATGTACTATCAAGAGTTTAAGCCCTACAAATTTAATTTTTTTGAACTGGACGATTTTGGAAAAAAATCTCAAACATTCAATTCAGTTTTCCTAAAATCACAATTTTCGCATTTAGACCACTATGCACAGGTGCCACAGATATATAAAAGTTTTTAATAATGTAAGTCAAGAAATCGAATATATATTGGTACTCACCCGCAGAGGCATAACGGACTTTTGAAACATACCAAAAGTCTATGGGGGGAGGGGAAAATGCCAGGTATGTTAAACCCTTGGGGTTTTCCTATGACTGATTGTTTTTTTTTCCTATCGGAAACTAATTTAAAATGGGACTATTGGAAATATTTTTCTGGTAATTTGAACAAAAATCTGGATTGGTTTTTATACTATTTTATTATTTATATATATTTAATTTTAAGCTATTTTTTACTATATATATATTAGTTTCACTCCCTAGTCTTTATTGAGTTAATGTTTATTTTTGTTTAAATAGATAGCGAAGTTGTAATTGTGTGTTTTATTATTGAATAAGACTTCCAATAAAATTTACAAGGACTCAGAAATAAACTAATAGAAGCTATGGCTACCACTTATATACCTTAGAATACAAAAAGGAGGCTAAAAAGAAGTTGGATGAGAGATCTGCTATCTTAACTTTCCTTTAAGTAAATTAATACCAAGGTAAAGTTACCGCTGGGTATCGTTCTTGATGCCAGACATTTTGGAAATTTTGTTTACCAACCCAAACGTTCCGCTGATGGTCGATAAATATTTCGACAGGTGTGAATAAATAAAGTTAAATAAAAAAAAAATTTAAAATAGTATATACTCTTATATGTTCTTTTAATCGTTGATTTACTGATTGTCCTGTTTTTCCCTAGTATTCAGCTCCAGTAATTACATTTTTTTTCTTTAAGACCACTTTTTTCGAAACGATCTATTTTGCATTTAGCTGAAGATATATGATGACGATGGTTTTGTATTTAAATGCAGGATTTAAACCTAAATTTCTTAATTAATTTGAGCCTTTGTGTATACTGGGCGTTGTATGTATCGTCATTGTTTGTATGTTTTAGTAACAAAAATGAAAATATTATAATTTATATTAAAAATTAATTTTATAAAACTTAATCTCAATATGTAATGAGTCTAACGGTTGTCTAACAATTATCTTGAAGTATAATTACACTTTCAAAGAAAAAAAATATTATTTTTAGATACCAAATTGGTATGAAATTTTAAAATGGTATCTATGCATGGAATTTCCGCTACTCGCTCGAGAAATTTTTGATATATTGCAGTGCCATTACATGAGGGGTTAGAGAAGCCATGATCATATGTCTCAACTGCCAAAACACCAGAAGGGAACCCAACACAACCAGGCCAAGATTTCCCAAAGGATTTTTCCTTCGTTTTTCTCTTTTCCCACAATCTATTATAGATAGGGCTTAAGCGTTGCTCTAATATTTCTTAAAAGTAATTTTTAAAAATAAATAATGTCAAATTTTTCTTAGATATATACACGTTTTTTAGAAGTTTCTAAAGGGTTTTGTTTTTATGAAAATTGAGAACATCACAATAGCCACTAATTGTTCAAGAATAAAGAAGGTAAATATAGTTTTTATAATAATAGGCCATCTTTTGTTACGATTGCAGTTGTAGAATAATACTTTTTTTTTTTTTTAATTTTTAATGGTTACAACATAAAGTAAATGGATCTATCTATACTCATTTCCGTTTAAGAATCAATTCTAAATAAAATCTTCATGAAGTCATCCTATTGCGACAATTTTGTTAATTTAAATATTTGTACAAGGAAAAAAAAAAAAAAAAAAAACATAGAAACTTGTATCCTCTAGTCAGAGTTGGACAAAATTGAATCTGAACTAATTTCATTGAATTAATTACTTGATTTAATGATTTAATGATTATTTGACTGAAAGATTTAATCAACTTTAAATTAGGTAATGATTTCAGGAAATAAGTAGTTAAGTAGCTATAATTAATTTTCCCGAAATCTGCTTCTAATAGAATTTTAGATGCAATGCTGCAAAGTAAATTATGGAATAATCATTATTTACCTTACCCCTTAACTGATTATGTAACTTTATGAAGTTATTAGAACTGTTTCATTAGATTTATCTTCGGGATCCCCAGGCGGTCACACGTTACTTGCCGATATTCTGAAGCTTGGGTGGCTGTTTCCTTATTCCTTACAATACTTTCTGGGTACTTTCCTATTCCAATCTCTAAAAACCATTTATTAACACTTTAACCTGTATATCCGCTCACATAAAACCGCTTCCTTTGACAAATGCTTCATCATTCGTGCTACCTCCTTCTGGAATTCTCTACCCACTTCTATTTGTAAAGCAGCTTCCATAACTTCCTTTAAAAATAATTTATTCCTGTACCTTTTATACAATCAATCTTTCGCAATTATGTCAATAATCAAATGAATACTTAGGATTACTTTTTTTTCTCTTTCTTTCTTTTATATGTTCATATATATATATATATATATATATATATATATATATATATATATATATATATATATATATATATATATATATATATATTGTATTTTATGTTATAATTATTATTTTATATATAATTTATTTTTATTTTTAATTTAATTTATTTTTTTTTTCCTGTAAAAAATGTATGTTGTAATTACTGAAGCATCTAATTTTTAAATATTAGGCCAGACAGACTTTTAACTGCGCATTATTTTTATTCTTAGGGGACAGTAAGTCCAGAATAAAGTTTATTTTTTCATTTCATTAATTTCAAGAAATTATTTTTAAAAAATAATTGTCTCATTCGCATAAGGTTTTTATACTCAATTAATTTATTTTTTATTTCATTTAACTTGATATAAGATATTTAGTTACCGTTCGAACCAAGTTAACACAAATTAAAATAAATGAGTAGCAAAATATTAATAGGCATGATCAGAAAATTCACCATAGTGAGCGTAGGAGGAGGTCCCCCCACCATCTTTTTTAAATAATTTCCAAAACCATACATTTGGAAAATATAAAGTTTTAAAAATCGTGGTTAAAGAAGTACTAAAATTATAAGCTAATTCGAACAGCCTGTTTTTATTTATGGAACAGTAATTTCCCGAATAAATGTTGGATATAAGTCTAAAAGTTCGGAAAACAGGATCGAAATTTTTGGGAAACCTTATACAATACAACGATATTTTTGTAAAGGAACTGCTAGATTTATACACTTATAGTTTAACAATTCTATTATAAATTTATAAACTTAACCCTCAAATCACGAGATTGGGTATTATTATATTTTTTAACGATGTATACGTAACAAATTAATTTTGAGGAAAGGTTAGCAGAGGTAAGTAGCAACATCTGTTATAATGAATGAGAAAGATGGAAATTCGTAGACTATGACGGTTACAAAGCTGGGCACTATTTCTCCCTTCAGTGCCAGCCAGTGCAGATAGGTCAATGAGATATCCCATACGTGACCTCGCTCAGTCCGATACATCTGTCTGTGGGGTATGGGCCGAATGACTGCCGTTTAAGTTGGATATATTTTAGTTTTAGTTTATCTTAAACCTTGTAAATAGTAAAGAAGTGGTAAGAATATATAAAATGTTAAATTAATTCAGAAGATTTAAAATAGTCTTAGGCCCTTATCAAGTAAATCTAAGGAGAAAAGGATAAATAATTTTTAAAAAAATTATTTTATGATAATGTATTTATACTATACTTCATTTAATTTCTTTTTTAATTCTAATCTATTACTTACATCAAAATCATTTTTATTATTTAATTTATCCAAGGTTGTGTTAAAAGTTAAAAGTGGAAAAAACATAAAAATTAATTAAAATAATTTTAATAATAAAAATTAAGAACAAATTGTGATTGATAAAAATAAGCAATAGTAATAAATTAAAAAAAAAATTACAAAAAATAAACAAGCCAAAGAAAAAAAAATAACGGAATTTTATAAATTTATGTGATATATAAAATTAACTGTTGGAATTGTAACAAATATTATATAGGAGATACTAAGCAGAATCTACATAAAAGGACATATAAACATAAATATGACAGCAAAAAGATTAGTAAAACAGATAAAAATAAGACAGCAGTGTACTATGCATAAAATTTAGGCCACCATTTCGATTTTGAAAATGTAATAATACTGAACTTCGAGAAGTTTATATAAATAAAATAAAATAATATATAAATGAAACAATAATTAACACACTAAATTATTAAACAGACACAGAAAAAATAGGAACCATACATGCCAATATAATAGATAAATTAAAAGTACAGATTGTCCAGTTTATTAATAAGAATAAACACAAACTTAATAATGAAATATACCCCCCAATCCCAATATGTGGGGTAGATTAAAGTAAATTAGTTTTAGTTATTGACCTGATGTGTTAACATTAAAATTTTTTTAAATTTAATTCATTTTAATTTGATTTATTTAGAATGTATTGTATGAAGTGTAATGTAAAAATGTTTTAGTAAAAAAAAAAAATATGCAAATTTCTGATAATGGTATATGTCCCGAAACATTTAACACATTGTTAAATGATAATAAATAATGTTTTGAGGAGCTATGCTAAAATAAGCGTATATAAAAAATAAATGACGGACAGTGATAGGAATATTATATCTGGAAAAAATTAGTTTTTTTTTAAACAATTTTTTATATATATTTTTTGTACTAAAATAACCTTTGCACGATATTCATTTAATATATACATAATTTTAATACTAGATATTGTAGTTGTCATTCTCTGAACTATAAATGTTTTTATACTTTAGCATTGTAATAAAAAAGTAATCTATAGTTAGTTCACTACATACATAACAGACATTAATAATGAATTTCACAACCTAAATTGATATTTTTTACAAAGATAATCTATTAATCATATCGTCATCCCAGAATTATCTTGTTTTAAGTCCATTTTTAGGGTATATAAAGTTATATACACCAACAATTTAGAAAAACAATTCTTGTCCTACATCAATTTAAATAACAGTATTATCTTAGAATACTGTTATTTAAATTAGAATACCATAATCGAGTATTAAGTAAATAAATGATCTATAACGCAAGTTTTGTGTCTACTTTAAAGAATTATCTTGTTCTGATGATAGCTTGAGGCATTATAGTGTTCTATAGGCCGTTCATTTTGTTCTATATTCATATAATAAACCAGAAACAACTCCAAAGTCAAGGAAGGCAAAACCGAAAGAGATAAAATTATATACTTACACTTTATTTACATTCCTTTTTTTTTTTTAAATTCTTTATTACTTTTTTGTACAAATAAAATTTATATAAAATAAAAGAGCTTTTTGTACAATATACTGTCCCAATTAATAAACAGAAATTATTAAAAAGAAATTAGTTCAAAGGGTTATAGAACAATTTATTGATCTAAAAATGTTCTATATCCAGTATTTCTTAAAAGGTTATGCAAAAATAGCTATTTTTGTTCTTTATCCAAATGAATAAAATCGTTTTAGTTTTAAATCAAAACAGTTAGGATGTAAGTTTATGCAGTAAAATATTACCTAATATACTGGGAATATTTAACTGCAAATGCATTTACATATCATTCCTAAATGAAAAAGTACTTTATGAAATAAACTTCAAATCTCATTTCCCAAAGCAAGGGTTTTGGGATATAGCACAACATAATTCTGGGATGACGATATGACGAAACATTTCGTGAATTTTTAATTTTGACTATGAAGTATATTTTGAGGTGATATATATTAATTATATAAATATATGTATACATGTATTGTTTGATTGCTGGTATTTTTAGAAATATTTAGTTCTATATTACATAGAATTGTAAGTGAACGTATTAGTTAAGTGACGTTCCTTTGAAGTGTAAGATCACAATTAAATTAAACCAAACATGATAAAACAATTTTATATTTTTATCTTATTCATACTTCTTGATATTCTATGACAATGCCATACTTTAACAGAAAAGTATATATGAAATTCCACAACTTTGAATATAATAGCGGTGGGATGGGGAGAATCAACGAGTATTGGATTATAGGGCTCGAGCAGTCCCGAAATACTTCCTATATTATCGTTTTATAGGAACCGGGGAGGGGGGGGGAAGGTGATTCAGCCCTCCATAGCGGATAAAATGAGAAATATCCGAGACGTTACCAACGGCACAATAATACCAAGTCTGATCGAGCTTGCACTTTGCAATCTGTGCTTCCTTGGATATTTATGTTATCTGCAGTGAAGTCCTAAGGCCGCCGATTATGATTCCCCTTTATGGTGGTATTAAGGAAAGGCTGTTATGAGAGAGAGGGGGAGAGAGATGGGGGAGGGGCGAGTAAGAGAGGGATATTGCCGGCGTCTTACAGGGATACATATATGGCCCCTTTATACTTTAATTATTCCTCGTACTGTTGCATGAGCGGCTTTTATTAGAGGCGGGGGTTCTATGTCGGCATTCTAGGTTGAAATGACGTCGAGCTTTGGTTCAGTAAGGTGACCTATATTTATTAAAAAAATAAATACATTGCAACAATAAATAAATAACAACTACCTAAAACCTACTGAAAGGAATTCCACCTGTCTGAATCTAATACTTTTAATCGTCACTGAAGAAATTACTTTCCACCTTTGCCATTTTTCCTAACGTCACAGGATGCACGAAACTGATTTATTCACATTATCATTATCTAAATACATTTATTATTCTGTAATGTAATATTTAATTAGCTTTAATATAATTGTTTTCTTATTTATAATTACATATCACACAATATATAATTATAAAAAGATATCAATTATTTACCAAATAATTGTTTCTTATTCAGATGTATAACAAAGGTGTGATGTTTCCAAACGTAACTAATACATGAAGGAAAATTACATAGAAGAAAAATAAACGTAAATTAAATAAGTAAAAATATATTTTATATGTATTATTTTTTATTTTAATAAAATTCATATTGTCGCTTAAGCAAACAGCCATACAAAGGCCTAAGTCATTTTTCATAAATTTACTGAAGACACATAAAACTGACTAGTTCATCTTATTATTAAATTTGTTTATATTGATATCATTCATATTATCCTAACATGTGAGAATTACGACGGAAAATCACATAAAAAACAATTCAGATGTTTGAAAGCAGGTGGGCAAAGGATTGTATAAATTTAACAGGCAATAGCAATTGTTTTTTTTTATTTATTTATTTTTTTCGAAATATAGTCTTGAAAATTAATCCGTAAAATAAGGCCTAACTAATTTTGGTCAAAGTGACTTACTGCATTTAGTTGGTTAAGCGTCGAATTGTGATGATAGAATCCGTTTAGTACTTTAAAAAAAAAAAAAAAAAAAAAACATAAAATAGAAAAAAATTATGTTAGCGACAAAGTAATTTCGTTTGTTTTTTTTTAAATTTTTATTTATCTGTTTATTAAAATATACAAATAAAAAATGTTTATAGGGTAAACATGACAGTTATTGACAAAAAAATTAAAATAAAAAAAATATATATATATTTAGCCAGAAACAAAAAATCATAAAATGCCTTTGAACTCCTACAAATCAATTGTGTAAAAGTACTTTCAATTCCGTCCTTATTTTAAAAGATAGCCATAAGGTGTCAATAACTGATTTTTACAGCATTTATTTTTACTATCTTGTAAAATACATTTCTAAAATAATTTTTGGTGTGAACTTGCTTCCTTAGCTTAATTTCCTTAGCTTAATAATTAAGGAAAGATCACTGCAAATTTTAACTTTATTGGACTATTCTTTCTATCATTTTAGTATGGATATTTCCGAATATTTCGTTAAGGCGTCAATAACTGTCTGGTTTACCCTGTATGTAGTAAATGTGATATTAACCTTTTACAATAACATAATTGCTTGAGAAACAACAATCCACTAGCAGCACTTCAAAGAGAGTTGTATATTAGTCCAGTCAATTAAGGATAATAGAATGCGTTTTCTGTAATCCGGAAACATGTTCAGAGTATGAAGTTAACATATAAGTCCTTGTATTTACGTTAGCAATAGTAATTTATATGCTTTATATTTATAAAAAATAAAATGGGAATACAGAACTAAAAATTAACGTATAGTAACTGATGTAATCTGTAATCTATTTTAATTACGACAAGGAAATTTTTTCTTGTGCTAGAAAGTTTTTAACGACCTGGAATTCGTTAAATTTCTTTTGAAAGACAGAGAAATGTATTTTGCTGTTGCTAGTGCCTCGGCAGACAAAAACAACAGTAAAGCAGTCAGTGTTAGAGCGAGCTGATGGAGGATTGCTAAATGCCCGGTAATATTTTCCCGCCTAATACTGGCGCCATAAAGCACAGCTGACAGGACTGGCGGCAACAGAGATGCATCCATCATCGCCGTTCACCATTTCCACTAAACCACCGCCACTTAAATTAGATGCCAACCACTATCTAACAGCTGATGGTTTCAAATTGAAGAATAATAATGCTAATAACAGTAACAAATTATTGTAGTCAGTTATAATTTATTCTCATTTTATTTTCATCTTTTTATCATTTATTTCTAAATTAGCACCTGTCAGGTAAAAAACAGACTGCCAGAGGATGGGGTGAATTTACTAGAAGAAAATAGCATGTTGGGAATAAGGAAAAACCGAAATCAGCAACATTCCTTCAGTTAGCATAATTATTTTTACCTTTAAAAAGCTATCAACTTCCGTTTGGCCTGTATTTTTCCAACTTTATGACATCTCTTGTCGAGTTATTAGAACAGCAATTATAGATTTTTTGAATTTATTTATTAAATATGTTAAATTTCAATTGTTATCCCTATGAGATTTAAAAAAAAAAAATATGTTTTCATATTCAAAAGAAATAAAATAAGTTCCATTATGATAAACGTCAAATTAAAGGCCCTTAATAGGCAAAGTGAATAACTACCATTTTTCAACATCTCCACTATTTTATTTTATTTTTTTAAATAATGAACTTGCTCCCTGGTTTGTAAGAAATAGTCGACTACACCGTGAATTAGAAATAGAATCAATTCACGATTTCATCAAAAAAAGCTTTACCATGTTTCACAGCAAGTTACCAGCGGTTAAAGGTGCAATAGCTTTCAACATAGGAGCTCAAACATCATCCCGCAGATTGAAACCAAGACTTATGCAACACGACCTGATGTAAACGCCGTCACTATTTTATCCAGTATTTACTTTTTCGTTTTATCACCAATTATTGTTTTATTACTACAATTTGATTGTATTACTTTATTATTTCTATACTTCATTTATTTGTTTTATCTTTATTATTATTTTCTTGTGTATACATATGTCTGTTATTTTTTTTTATTATTAATTTTTGTTAAGTACTTGATTTCGCCTTTATATTACTATTATTATTTTTTATTTTATTTTATTCCGACTCATCCTACCACTGTCCTCACCACTTACGCTGATGACACATGTGTATTAACAGTAAACAATGATCCCTTCATTGCCTCCTAAACATTCCAGTCCCATATCTTAACCCTTCAATAATGGTCTCAAATATGGAGACTCAAAATAAATATCACCAAATAACCTTTACCCTTCGTCGTAAACCCACGATTTCCTGCCCTACAGTATCCTTTAATAATATTTCACTAATATCTGTTGAACAGATCCGCTACCTAGGACTCCACTTGGACAAATGTCTTACTTTAAATCCACATACAAGACTAAAAAGACAAGAAACTGCCCGTCGTTACAGATTACTTCAACAATTATTAGACAAACGTTCAAAGCTCCCAATTAATTACAAAAGACTAATATACATGACTGTGATTAGATATATCTGGACGAACGGAGTTGAGCTTTTGGGCTGCACTAAACTATCCAATTCATCTCGTATCCAATCCTCACAATCAAAAAATCCTCTATGCACCTTGGGGTCACCTGTGGTGTAATATTTAGCATAGCAACCTACTAAACCCAAGATCGCGGGTTCGCAGTCCGGCAGATGACCTTAGGATTTTTTAAAGGGAGTAAAAAATTCTTAGCTATGCCGTCCTTCGGAAGGGACGTAAAATGGGGGTCCCGAGCCGGTGCGATGTCAGGTACTCGTTAAAGAACCCTATCCTAATTATACCTGGATAGGCAAAATTTAGGACTCCCACCGTAGCATCATCCGATTAGCCATAGCATCATAAAGAGACGTTAAACGAAGTAAACAAACAAACCGTCAATGCTCCTTACTTTGTCACCAATAAACTTATCCATAAAGATCTTAATGTTCCATATGTTGCTGACATAGCCCAAAACAGATAGCTATCCTTTCATAGTAAGCTCCATAACCACTCAAATCCCCTAATATCTCAACTTGCTTCCCATACTATTCCTGATAATCCTCCGAGGTATCTGAAAAGAAGATGGCCCAGAGACCTTCTAGCGTAGAATTTTTATTAAAGTGCTACTTAGTAAGGTAAGGCGGGGTAAGTGCATTAGTTCGCCATAATTTCTATTGCCATTTTGTTACATCAACTGCCAGCTGTTGTATGTAGACAGAACTTCATACCCTCCAAACCTAATATACTAGAGTGCTCTACTGTAGATGATAACCTCTCTAGGAATTTTCATAGTTCAACCTGTTGATCTAGGTATTGTGTAAAGCTGATTGAGTTAAAATTATAAAATTGTATCCTTTGTATTTTTCTCTATTTTTTTAATTTCAAGGAGTAAAGTGATTTCTGGGAGTCGCTTATTTTTGCACTTACCCCATCAAAGAATCAATTCACAGCTAAGGAGTTTACAAGAGATTTATGCACTTACCCCATTTAGGTAGGGCAAGTGCGTGAATGGGACTTAAAATTGATTTTCCTTCGTACTGATAATGATCATCATAGAAGGGAAATCAACTATATTGCTGAAAAGAGTATAGTTCAACATTTGCAATATAATAAAAAATATTATTCTAGCATTAATAGCTGATTTTTTATGTTAAGTTAAAGTTGAACTTTGAACTCCATATGACGCACTTGCCCCACTTCATCTTAGTTCTTTTCAAGTTTTGTCACGTTATTGTAATAGTTAACAGCACATTTACCTGATGTATAAATTGTGTAAAGTTGTAAATTTCAATAAATTGTTATAAAATTACACACACACACACACATATATATATATATATATATATATATATATAATAATGTATGGGTCATCCATTTTCATTTAATCTGTATTTTTTAAGTACTTTTCTAAATTTACTACACCACTGTTCTTGTGATTACGGGCAACACATACAGATTTTCTTAATTTATTTTTTAAATATGTGAAATTTTAATAGTTATAGGTGGATGATATTTTACAAAAAGTTTTTTTTTTTTTTTTCCAAAAGCAATCAAATAAGTTTAATATTGTTAAATGTTGAATTAAGGGCCCTAGATAGCTGAAGTGAATGACTATAATATTTCAATATTTCCTGTATTTTTTTTTTTTTTTTAATAACGTATTGTAAATAAGACATGGTCACGACTGACACCCACAAAAAACAAAATTATATTACATTTATTTCTTTTCTTTCTGCTGCGTCAGGTTATTATTGTTTTGAATTATTAATTAGAAATTTTATTTAAAATAAAATATTAAAAAAATCGTAACAATGAATTCAATGAAAAAGTTATTTAAATTCACCCAACAGTATTGAATTCTTTTAATTTTCCACAAAAGCCCCAACATTTCTGTGTAAAGAAACGCACAATAGGCTGATGGAAAGGTCTGTTGTTCAATCCGGGCGAACAATCAACGACGGAACTACAAAGGAACATCCCAGCCTTCGCCACATCTACCACAGATGTCCCAGCTTCCAGCAAATATAGAGGAAAAAATCAGGCTTCCAAAATATTAAACAACTTTAAATACAATAAAATTGTTAGTTCTAAAAAAAAAAAAAAATAATTATGCAATTACATGAATCCATGGTTATTAATCAGCAATTACTTCATATTAGATCATTCTTGAAGTCCTGTAAATATTATAATTTGTGTAGTTAATTATTATTTTATCACTTTTTTATTTACAAAACTTTTTAAACTGATTATACCTGTGTAAATTTAGTCCGAACTCCTTCAAACATTCCAAATCTCTCTTCGAAATGACTCCACTTGAAAACTCTTATTTGATCGATTTTGCTATTTGAGTACTAACTCAGATTCTAATTTAAGCTGCAGAAGAGATGCGAGCGTTTAGAAATAAAAGCTTTCCCTTAGCGAAAAGTTAATTTCTGTTTCCTTTTTTTTTTTTTGTTTTGCATATGTAATATAATATGAATTTTGTATTAAACAAAAAATTATGTTCGATTAGCTTCAAAGTTGTTCAGAAACCCTCTTAAAACTTTGATGTATGTTAATTAAATTTTAAATGTGTTTACTGGTAAGTGTTCATTTTTATAAAATTTCTGAAAAAAATATAGAAAGAAATAAAACATTACCTGGTATAAAACATTATTTGGTTTAACTGTAAATAATACAAATAAATATTGTTACGTCATCTTGTTAGTCTATAATATAATAAAAAAACAATTAAAAAAAAAAAAAAAAGGTTTTTTACAACTTAAAATTTACTATTTTTTTCTATAAGAAATAATTTTCATTTTTATGCAGACCCCGGTATGCATTCTTCCCACTCCCTGATTTATGTTTTAATGATTTCTATCCTATTTAAGTTTTTTGGAAAGACACTGTCAGTGGGCGGAAGACAAAATTTCGGTCTTTCGTTTTTTACTTAAAAGAATATACGGAAAAAAAGACACATGTAAATATGCTTTTCACTTTAAAAAAAAATTACCATTACTTAGGTACAGGGTTATTAACTGAAATTGATAATAATTGGAGAACTAATTTATGCTAGTTTATTTGTATTAACTTCATTTCAAAAAATTACTTATGACTTTTTGAATGGCCAGGTATATGCAGTCCAAGCATATATTCAAAAACAGAACCAATTACTCTTGAACTGTTAAAGTTTAATTAACTATTAATTTCATTAATGTTTAAATATTTTTTTTTATTCTAAATTATTATTATATTTTTCATAAAATGTTTAGCAATAGAATTTTCGACCAATCTTCTTCCTCTCTTCTTCTGTAAATTATTCTTTTAGCAAGTACCTCAATCGACTATCCTCGCTTATTGCACGCCCATATGATGGTTCATCTCATGTGATTTATGTTTCTGATTTGGTTTAGCTATTTTCTGAATCTTATACTAGGGACTTTCTCTAGTCGGATAGACCAAATATTCACCTATAATGATAAACTATGAAATAGTTGTTGCTGTTGCTTGCTATTGATACTATTTAAAAATGCTTTCTACATTATATCCATTTTGTTTTCAGCGAACCTACCTTACCTCACGATTATGATCATGGCTATGATTTAAACGAAATCTAATCCGGATTCCAATCAACTCGGACTGTGAGGGATTAAATATATAATTGTACGCTAGCATTGGGTAGGTTGTTAGTCCAGAATAAATATTGACGAATAATCTCGATGTTGTTGGTCGTATAAAATATTTCAAATAATCTAATCAACAAACATTAAAAGATTGTTCATATTCGTACATGGATGCAATAGACAGTAGTTTTTAATAAATTTTCTTCTGATGGTAATTGTTTGAATTAACATTTAACGGTTTTAACGAGATGGAAAATTACTATTTGTAAATGTAATAACTGCTTCAGCGAAAACGATACTTATCAGTTGTAATCAATTTTTCTTAGGAGGAATATGAATAGAGGTAAAAATAAAGTAATAGTGTGGCATTTTTATTTTAATGAGTTCTAGAAATAAATATATTTAAAGATGTTTTTATTAAACTTTATGTTTAAATATTTAGTTAAGCATACAAAATAATTAAGTTTGAAACCAATAATAAGAGAAGAAACACTGCTCTAAGCCAGGTTCTAATAGCATCTTACGTCATCGAATGATATAATGAATGAAGTATAATTATATACAAATGAATTTTATAGTTTAACTTAACTGTTAAGTCTTAACATTCTGTAATTAAAATATTTAAAAAATAGAAACAGCGAAAGTTCTGAGCGTTAAAACCGGCTCTAAACAAAATTTAAGTAGAATGAAGTCCCATGCACGTTCCAGAAAGTAACTGCATTATCTGACTTAGTTAAGTGTTTAATTTAATTTCCTACAGTTCCTCTAGAAAGTCCTGAATCATATCACTTAACTTCTTACTGTATCCTTTTCGTCACACGTAAATTAAATTTGGTATTTCAAAGAACATGTAAATATTCATTTATATAAATGAATGAAAGTAGTCTGGGAAAAGTGTAAATAGGTTAACGGCAATATACTGTCAAAAATGTACCTTAATAAAGTTTCCTATATTAACGAAAAAAATTTGTTTTGATAAATAATATCTTGCTTTTCAACCTTTTTTTTAATGATTAATAAAGTTAAAACACATTTTAATGGAAGTGTTTTCCAAAATATTTTTTTTTCAATTTATGTTATTAGTTTATTAATTAAAAAAAATATTACTTAACAATATTATTATTTTTGTCGTTAATATTTTTGTGCTATTCATTTATTTTATATTGTTATATAATTCGTATACTCGAAGACTTTTTTTTTTTTTTTTTTTTTTTTTTTTACATATAGTAATAATGGAACATTTTTGATCAAAATGATTAAATTTGGTAAAGTTTTGTTAGTAAAATAAATAATTTTGTTAGTGAAAAGTAACATTCACAATTCAAATTCAGAAGATTACAGCATTCTAGCTTCATCCTTCATTCCACTACAGTTATGTTCCGTAGTGCTAGTAATGTCTTTTTACTGATGCTTCAGTTAGAATTAGGCTTGTTTTATATTATCCGACACACTGGCACAACCAAGGGGGGAGTTTGTGGGCTGAAGTTCCCCCAGACGACAGAAACGACTAATTCTTTTTTAGTCGATAACTATGATTTTCATTATATAGTCTCGAACATTACCCATTCCTTGTTTTGTTTTAGTTTAACTAAAACATAAAAAAGTAATCAGTTTTGAGCCTTCAGGTAAACGACCGAGGGGTAGACCGATATATATATATATATATATATATATATATATATATATATATATATATATATATATATATATATATATATATATATATAAACCCAGCCCCCTCCAGATTGTAATCCTGGTTGCGCCACTGATCCGACACGACACGTAGCGGATCAGACACGGCACAGCTCAGACAAATGCATGGTGTATTTATATTATCAGACAAAGCGGGTTCCAGTACGGACCGGGGTTCGGACAGCCGAAGCGGAGATATTTTTTATTTTAATGATGTGTTGTTTATAGTATATTACTTCATACTAGTGCTTAGTCATTGTTTGCCCGGTTTTCCACCGTAGATTTTTCACTGGATGTTGACTTTAAGGTTGTTTTATATTATCCGGCACGACACGTAGCGGAACGTAACGTATCAGACAATACTTAAGACATTTCTTAATATTCTTAATATTCTTACAAAAGAATATTTTGTCGGAGCCGGCACGTGCCGGACCGTGTCTTAAATTTTTCGTAGTATACTTTACTTTCCAACTCTGACAGTGCATTGCAGTAGTGGCTTTGCCCCGTTTCAGTTCTTTTTCTGCGTTTAAATTTGATTACATTTTTTTTTTTTTTTTGCAAAACTGGTTTCGAAAAATTATTTGAGTGCGTAAGGAGTAACACATTGAACATTTTATATTAATATAGCAATATAAAAACAAAAGAGCCACTAAACATAAATATTCGGTGGAAAACCGGGCAAACATAATGACTAAACACTAGTATAAAGTAATATACTATAAACAATAAATCATAAAAAAAAAAAAATGTCTTCACTTCGGCTGTAATCCAGGTCCGTACAGGAACCCGCTTTGTCTGATAATATAAATACACCATGTATTTGTCTGAACCGTGCCGTGTCTGATCCGCTACGTGTCGTGTCGGATAATATAAAACAAGCCTTAGATGTTTAATGGGGTTTATAAAAAAAAATATCAATTCTATATGAAATAATTATTTATTTTTTTGTTTGTGATGTATGTTATATTAGTTACAATAAAAAATATATTTTGTTAATAAAAGCGTTTCTATTATGAAATTTAAAAAATTTAAAACATCCTTTTTGTACTGAAGAAATCATCATATGAACACAACCAATTATGAGCAGCAAACGGTGAGTGTGATTTTTTTTTTTTTTTTTTTTTTTTTTTTTTTTTTTAACAATGTTTTCTGAATTTCAGCATGCACATTAACAAAGAAAAATATAAAAATCTTATTTTGACAGAAATAATTTTGCTCGTCCTTCGAGGGTTAAATAAAATTTGACAAAGTATTGGCCACCGCCCTATTGGCTTTAACCGATGCCGTTAGCCGAGATTGGAGGTGTAAGTACACCGTAATAAAGAAGGCTGGAAGAGCAGGTATCAATTAAAAAGTTACAGAGGAACCCTTGGAGAAGGCTGGCCCTAATTCTGTTAGTGTGCCCTGCCCTCCCGTGGGAAATCAGAGTGGCTGAACCGCAGCTCCCTCCCGCAGTCGCTCTGAGAGCACTCCAGGATCTGCTATTATCGGGTCAGTGGGGGAAAACTGCGAGAGCAGGGGCATTTTCTTTACAGAAAATGTCAGGACCAGATAGTTGGGTAGTGGATAGTCGTTTTCCTCAGAAAATATCACTATTTATTTTTTTTTTAAATTATTACTAAACAAGCAATTAATGTTTGCTGTCATCGTTGATAGTTCCTGTATTGCCAATCCTCTCATGTTTTTTGGGGTAGGATAAGATAAAAGTTGTATGATGCTTGTAAAATAGCTATGAAAAATATTTATTTTTAAAAATGAAATAGAAACAAATAAAAAATTTATTTTAAATTACCCGTTAACTGTCATGGGTATAGAAACTGTTTTGGGCCTAGGCGGATGGTGTCCTTCCTGGTAGGACACGTAGTTTATACCCCGTGTGCAAAGACTCAAAAAATTGATTGTTAATGTTTATTGCTCTACATGACATATTTAATGGTTCTCATAGATGTCATATGAGATGTCATGTCGGTTCAAAACCTACCCTTAATTCCCTCCCTTACTATCCATTAGTTTTCCTCAATAACCGTACTATTCAATTACAAATGTCCATCAAAAACCTCGGAATCTCCTTTGATCAACACTTATCTTGGAATAACCACATTACCCAAATAACCAGAAAATCCATCATGACCCTTAAATAGTTCCAAAGACATCATGACTCCTTTCCCCGAAGTACCTGCCAACTTCTGATATCCTGTCTCATTTTTACCCACGGGTGCTTGGTGTATGAGGGGCTGTCTGTTGAGCTACGGTCGACAGACGGTCTCACGTATCTTGCCGGTACAATGAGCTAGGGTGGCTTTTCCCCGATTTTCGACGGCAATACTTCCTCGGCACTTTCCTATTCCAGTCATTAAAAACCAATAAACCTTCCTATATCCTAAACCTTCTTACTCAGCGTTCCTTCATTCACCACCTAGATGCAAGATCCCAACCTTCCAACCTATATCCTCTCACATAGAACTGCCTCCTTTGAAAAATCCTTCGTTATCCGTGCTACCTCTTTTTGGAATTCCTTACCTATCCATATTCGCAAAGCCTCTTCCTTAACTTCCTTTAAACATCTTTTATTTATCCATCTCCTCGATTTTCAATCTTCCACAAAAATGTAAATAATATGTAAATGTACATAAGTGTGTTAATTTTTTTTACTGTTGATTGTTTTTATTTATTTATTTTTATTTTTTTTTCATTATCTTTAATTTTAATTTTAATATTTTTTTTATTCCTTCTTTCTACTTTTTTCCCCCTGGTTCAATTGTACTATTGATGCTGATTTAACTAATCTCAGCCAGACAATTGTACCTTTTATTTATGCATTTTAATTATTCTTAGGGGACAGACTGTCCCAGAATAAAGTTTATTTTTCATTTCATATAAAATATGTAAAAAATTCAAAGTATAATAATTTTAGCAGAGAAGAGAGAAGAGAGAACTGCCTTCGTCCTCATATAATTATGAAAAGACAAAGACAATATGAAATTTAGTCACATATTAACCCCTTTAATTAAAATCAAGTAAGTTATAATTTAATTTATCACTAAGTACAATAGAAAAAAATAATCATCCTATTTTTTTTATTAAATAAATAACAAAGTAACGGGATGCTATTTTAATATATGATATATAATCATAATAAATTATGTTTAATAACACTTTATTTAAAAAGTTATTTCGTCCTTCAGTAAAATAAATTAAACTGATTTAATTGAAAAAAAAATCGTTATTTTTATTTTATGATTTATTTAATATTAATATCTTGCATAGTTAGATGAGTTTTATTTTTATTTCATTTAATTGCACGTGTTTTATGAATGGATCATTTCTCATCCGTAATATTCATTGTCCTTAGAGAGGCTGTAATATTTATTCAATAAAACAATTTAAAAAAAAAAAATGTATAAACTTTGTTTTAAATTACTAGTACCAGGTAAGCTGATGACACGTTTGTGTTATCAGTGATTCATGATCCTTTCATAGCATCCTAAACACTCCAATCTCATACCATCAACCTTCAGGAATGTTGTCAAAATTAGAGAATTAAAATAAATCCAAAAAAAAAATCTCATCAAATAACATTTATCCTTCGTCGTAAACCTACGACTTCCTGCCCTACAGTGTGCTTTTATAACATTCCACTGATCCCTGTTGAACAGATCTGCTGTTTATGATTCCAACTGGACAAACGTTTAACTCGGAATCCACATACAAGACTAAAACGACAAAAAAACTGCTCGTCGTTTTCGACTTCTTCAACATTTACTAGTCAAACGTTCAAACCTTCCAATTAATTACAAATTGCTCATTTATATGACAGTTATTAGACCAACTTAGACGTGTGGAGTTGAGCTTTGGGCCTCCGCCAAACCATCTAATTCATCTCGTATCCAATACTTGCAATCCAAAATCTTTTGTGCTCCTTACTTTGTCACAAATAAACTTATACATATAGACCTTAATGTTACATACGTTTCTGATACCTGATTCTATCATAGTAAACTCTATAACCATCTAAATCCACTAGTCTCTCAACTTGCTTCCCATTGCATTCCTGATAATCCTCCAAAGTGTATGAATAGAAGATGGCCGAAAGACCTTATATAGAATTTTTTATTGAAGTGCTACTAGTGAGTGGTTCTTTACATGATATTGAAAAGTCATTGTAGTAATTTCCTCAAATTTACTTATCTATACTATTATATAAAAGGACAAGCCATTTTTCGTTCGTGATCACTAACCGCGAAAACTACTGAGCTAAATTTTAGCTTCATCATCTTCAGGGTTCAAGGAAGGTTAGCAATAATAAAAGTTAAAAATTTTCAATTACATTGCTATAAAAATAGCGATGAATATGTGGTGCGCAATGAAGTTTGATAATCCTCCGATCGGTGGCGATCACCATTGGAGAGAACTTACAAAGATACGTTGTTATCATGGGTTGTTATATGGAACTAGAAATTTATGATAAAATTTACTTATTTTCAATTTAATTGTTATTAAAAAAGCTATAAATATGTAGAGCGACATTTGGAACCCGGTGAAGTTTAAAAATCAACAGATATGTGGCTAGCACTATTTTTCTTAAAACCCAACTGTAACAAATTTTAATTGCATACTATATCATCATAGTTCTAGGAAGGTTTACAATAATGAAGTTGTCTATAATAATAATTTATAGTTTTGAGTGGCAGAAACTAGGTTTGCCAAACTGCCATATACTTTTATGATTAGAAATTACAATGCAATCATATGAAAGGGATAAAGTTATTTCTGCTAAATTAAAAATTATTACCAAATCAAAATGTCAATCCCTTTTGTTATTTATGTTGAATGTAAAAATATGATCCATGGCCCTTTAGTAGTAAGCACTGATAATGCAGTTTATTAACCACAAAACTTTATTATACACTGTCCATTTGGAGTACCAACTCATACATTAATACACCAAGTGTGAAGAGACGAAAGAGTTGGGAAGTTAGGTAAATATGTTTTTATCCCTACATTTATTTAAGGTAAATGGGCATTCCTTCAGGTTTTTCTTATGCCTGATCGATTTTATTTTGTAACGGAAATGTTTATCTCGTCATTTAAATAAAAATTTATATTGCTTTTGAAAAAAAAAAATCTTTAACTAATTTTTTTTTTTTTTTTTTTTTTTATGGAAATTTCTGATATTTTACTTACTAATGACATAGGTATTATCGTAATTTAATTTAATAAAATACTTATTTCAAACAAATGTATGGGTAACTTATGTATTTTAATTTCAATTTTTAACATTGAACTAGCTAACTTTCTAAAACATTTAAAAGTACCAAATAATTTATTAGCGATACAAAAATAAATGATTCTTAACAAAATGAGAGCCTAAAGAAAATAAATGGTCTCTAGATAAGGACGGAAGGGTACTTTGAGTGTGGTCTGCGAAGGTACCTCTCTCCTTTGAGCCAGCCCGCCACTTAGGGCATCCACCCTTTGAGTGTCTTTCTATTCGAGTGGTCTTTCAACGGCCATTTCAGAACACATGGACCCACATTTCACCTCATTTTCCGTTTCGAATCCAATTCCACCTACACATATATGCAACGATTTTATTTAAAGTGTTGCCAATAATGAAATTGTGAAGTCAAAAACGTTCCTAAATTTGGTGTTTTTAAGACGTTTCACATCCATTCTAACGAGTAAACTCAAACTGCTTACTTAAATCTTACACCGCTTCGATATTAAGATATTCAATAATATTAAATCAGAAGCAGATAGTCATTGTGTCTCGGTAAATGGGAGTTTATTAAGTACCTACTATATTAACTTTTGGTACAGTCCCTAGTAACACAATTTCGGAATCAGCACACAGTTCATAATATATACATTTTACAAAATATTGCATTATAACGTTCTTATCTTAAATTGATATGGTCTAATTCGGCATAGTAAAATTCGTTTGGCCCAGGTCTCTATCGTCCCGATCATGCTCTGCCTTCTACAGTCTCATCCTCTTCATCTAAAAAATCATCTCTTCGCCCATCAGCATCTGCTCCTTAAACTACCTATTCTTCCAATCCTGTTCTTTAAGGCCTTTGGAAGGGTCTACAATTTTGCCTTTCTTTGCTTATTTATTTATTTGTCCGCACAATTTTTCTTTCATGCATTAAGACTATTGGCAAGACTTCATTGGCTTCTGCAACGTTTCGGCTTTTCGTTACTTCATTGCAGTGCTCACTTGACCCTTCGACCATCAATACTCATAATAAAAATATCATAGGGTGCCGCTTTTCTTTTAAATTTCTGTCTATCATAATTATTACTATTATTTATTAATTATGTATCACTGATTGCATCATGGTCAGAATTAGACGTTTGAGGAAAATTGCGGTGTTCTCACCTTCAACGTCCTCTTGTATTTAAAAGCATTGCCTAATAATAAACTATCTTTATTCTATAGTTGATGAATTAATTTTAACGACTGCCTGTTTTTAAAAATATTTACGTGTTTCAATGTAAAAAAATTGAAGTAATTAAAAGGAGCGATCTTGCGCATGTGGTGGTAATATAAAAAAATGTTGACAAACTGTATGTGAATTTCGAAACTTTAATTTGTTTTGATCAGAGTGCAATAAAACTACGATTTTGTTTAGCCGTCCGATTTCGTGATCTCGACTATAGTTAACAAATGCTACCTGAAGTTAATACGATGGATTTTTTGTTTTAAATCATCTGGTCACGTAATATATTCAGTATGTGCTATTAGTCCATTTTGACTGCACTAAGATTAAATATATTTTATTATCAGTTTTAAGGCCATCAATAAAAAATACAGAAAGAAAACAAAAGTATATAAAACATTATCAGTTATACGTTATGGATAGCTAAATCTTATACAACACTACAATCTTTATCGCAATTAACTCAAAATTAAATCATTCCATTCCCTTTAATGATAACTTAAAGCGAAAAAAAATATCTTGTATTTTTTAAACAATTATTATTGAGAAGAAATATTTAATTCAAAACACTAAGGACTTTTTTTAATTATTTAAATACCTTGTTTTGTTTTAGCCAGTCAGTCATTCAAAGATGCATGCCTCATCTTATTTACTGATGAATATGTATGCCTTACATACAGTACTTATATAATAACAGATTTTATTATATTAATAGGGAACAATAATTACATTGGTTATGTATATAATATAACAACTATAAAAAAAAATAATGTGATCCTGGATCTTATCACTTGTACAAGAAGTATGTAAATATTTTAATCAAGAGTACTCGTAATAGCCAGTCCATTATTAAGCATTTACACAATCCTTCTAACGTATTAATATCAAATTCTCTGTTAATGAGAGCATAAGAAAGAGAGGAAAAAAAATATAAAATAGAGTAAAAAATAGAATTATTCCTTATTTTCGACAATATAACTAGTGCTAAAATGCTAAAGAATGTGCTATAAATTAGGCTGAAATAGAATTATGAATTTCAGATCTAAAATAGGCATATTTCACTGGTCTTGTTTTCTCAATTTGTAACATAATTATTTATTATATTAGAGTCAGATCTGAAAAATTATTTTAATTACAAACAAGAATGTTATACCCTAACCCATACAACACTCCTAGTCATGTTAAGAGCTTCTCTTTGCCCTTACACCCTGCTGTTCCGTGACTTTATATATGACCACCTAAATGAAACATAAAGCAACATAATTGGAGAGGGTCTCTGCTTCTGACGTTATAACGTCAATAGATTTTTATATCCTCTAATAATGTTTGCTATCATTTTGTTGTAATTATATTTAGTGTATTAGTATGCTTTTTTTTTAACAATCTTTCAGGAATGTAGTGTTTTGTTCTTATTTTGTAAATTAAAACTGCCTTATTTTTTGACTATATTTCTTTAAATAATTCCTAATTATAACAATGTATAAATTCAGTATTTTAAGGGGGAACAAAAGAAGTAATTAAGTTTTGACTTTAGATTAATACAGATTTCTTTGATTTAAGTTAGATCTGACAAGGGGACGTTTGGAGTTGTAACTCACAGATTTGAATGCCGATTTGTGTGAGTGTAGTAGGGACCTCTAGTGCAAGACTAGAGTTATAGCCGCCAATGAGCATTAGGGGCCGAGAAAAACAATAAAATATGTAAATAACGTTTTATTTTTTTCTCAGCTCTCAGTCAACATACAGAAATTATTCTTTCACGTTTAATTTCAGTTATATTTGCTATTTGATATAAAAATACTTCCGTTATGCTCAAGACACCACCTGGCTTTAGGCTGCTCAAAAACTGAAAAAAATAACTAACTTCCATGGAAATCCGCTATAAATCAATGGACATTTTTTTCATGAACAACTGACCTCAAATATCGATTTAAGGCACCATAAAACCCTTATACGTAAAATTTTATCAAAATCAAAAAATATTGATTTTTTACCCCTTTCGAGGATGCTAAAATTTTGAAGTTGAGATTTCATCAACAATTTCTAACGGCCATAACAACTGCTGCGTTCAACCGATTACAATAGTAATAGCATCACGAGAATCAGCATACATTCTGATATCTCAATAAGGAGAAACCCTGCAACCTCCAGATTTGGGCTAAGATATTAATATTAAAAAAATAAAATAAATCATGAAATTCAAATATAAAGAATAGTAATTATAAAGGAGCAGAAAAATAAATTAAAAAGCACAATCACACTGTATATTCAATTTACACAAACATCCCATTTCGAATCTATGATTTTTTCTGTGAACTAAGTCGACACAGATAATAATATTATATAATGTAAAATGAACTAAGAAATTATTGTTTTTCTCTTTCAGATTTTAACGTCGTTATGATTTTTTCTATATATAAAGTCAAGTTACCACAGCTAATATTTTTAAATTCAAAAACGAAATTTCCGAATATATTTCAATACAAAACTCTGAATGTTTAATCATGATATCGAAAAGTTTAGAACAACATAAAGAAGAAGTTGTTTCAATAAATTAAATTTCCAGTGAAAACGGTCATTTGATATGAATCGATCGAATATCAATTTTACTGATTTAAAAGCAGTGTTCAAAAAAATCTAAAATTTAATTTTTCACTGATATTAGCAATAATAAACTATTTTAAACTCAGCTTCGGTAGAGAAACTAATCACATATATCAGGTTAATCTACTTAAGCTAATGGTCCTCCATTCAGTGGTGCGTAAGACGTCTAATCTTTCCGTGACTCGAAGGCTGGAAGTTTCCGAGCAAGTCTTCCTTCCTCCTTGGCGAAACGTTTTTCAACCGTGCCTCACCTGATTAGTTAAATTGTCTGTGACCCCCCCCCCCTTAGCTCGGGCTATTACTGCCTTAAATTAGGTGTCCAACTTCATACGCGAGGCTCGCAGGTAATTTAACTTGGGACAATCGATATCCCACGCATTGTTTTCGTTTGGGCCAGGAATATTCTCCCTGGAAATTTCTTGGATAAAATAAATATTAAAATGTGCAATATTGCAATATAAACCTTTATATGTAGTTATTGCGCTACAAGGAAATGAAAGCAGGGTCATGTTTTTAAAATCAAAACACATATTGGGAGGAATGCCCAATATAATTCAGCCATCATTTTGGCTCCTCTGAATAAAATTTTACATCTGTATGCTTGTATATTTTATTTTATTTCTTGTATTTTTAAAGGCTGTTTATATTAATTTACTTATTTTATTTTATATCATTTTACATATTGTATGAATGAGTCTCTGTCATCCATATGAGTCATTGCCCTTGAGGGAGGCATCTTGCAAGTATTCAAATAAAACATCTGCATGATTACCCATTTCAGAGTTCTATCAACTTTCGTTCGATAAAACATTGATTCAGTTCAATAAAAAAATGATGGTACGTTGTAGGTCTTGAGAGAAGGACATTTGAAACAAAACATACCTAAGTTCAAAGAATTTCATAATAATAGAACCTACAAATTCACCTTAACAAATAATAATTCGTACAGTTGATATAGTGTTGTAGATATATATGATTAAAGTTTTTAGATCCTGAAGTTGGAGCCGAGGACTCCGAAACATGCTGAGTGAAATACTATAGATTAAATAGGAGTTATGCCTTATAATGATAATAAATTACATCTTCAACAAAATAGTTAATTAATTAGTAACAGAACTTTTCATAACATCGGTGCAGTAAATATAAAACTATTAAATTGTATTTCCTTGACTGCACTTCACAATTAACGACTTCATCGTGGATTTCTGCAATCAACTAAACTGAATCTATGCTATAATTTTTTTTTTTTTGTTTTAATTTTTTTTTTTTTTTTTTTTTTTTTTTTTTTTTTTTTTTTTTTTTTTTTGTGTGTCCTAATTTATTTGCTGAAATTTATTATTATATGACATGTATATATTTTTTTCAAAATGTTGCATTTTAAAACAATCTGTTGTTGTTGCTCGGACCTGAAATTTAATGACAGTTTCCTGGTCAGAAATTTAATGGAAAATTTTTATGGTAAAATACATTTGTCTCTAGGACCTACCGCCTAGCAGCTACATTAGTTTCGGCAAAAAAAAATAGTTTTTTTTAACCTCAAAAATATTAATGTAAATAATTTGATCCTTTTAATTATAAAATGTAAATTAAAAAAAAAACCCAGTAGATTATAGATAAAAATGTCAGTCATCTATTGTTTTCCCAGTCAGGAAGAAAATGAGTTTAAAAAATCAAAAACAAAAAATAATAAAAAGCATAAAAATGTGATTATCAGATTAAAGAAATATACCTATGCAGTTTTAAAAATATCAATATTTTTTTCAAGTTCTTCTTATAATACTGTTTTGGTATCTTTTAACAATTTCACCTCTAAACTTTTCACTGCACGCAGATGTTGGTACAGAGGACGGATAGTTGACAAAAATTAGATATATCATAAGACTAATTATTATTTAATTTTTCCTACTGACAAGAAGGTTTTTGGAACTAGGACTTAAAGTTTAAAGACTTATTTAAAATTAAATGGAGAAGTGAGCTTAAGATTTCATTGAATGAAAGTTTAACATTAGAAGAATTTCCTCTTTTCAGACACCTCGGAGGCTTCCCAGGAATTGGATGGGAAACGAGTTGAAAAACAAGCGGATTTGGGTAAGTATTTAGTTCGTTATGAAAGGAAAGGTTCCTGTATTGTGCTTAATCAGCTACATATTGGACCATGAGGCTATTATCGCATGGATCAGTTAATTTAGTTCCTTTTTATAGAATATATTCAAACTGTAAGTACGTTTTCATTTTATTTATCAATTTTTGTTTATATAGAAGTATTGATATAAATAAATATAAATGTAAACTCAATTAAAGATATTAAAGATATAAGAATAATATTTCCCTTAAAAATATCTCGATATAAATATAATTGGATAAATAAAATATGTATGTACTCTGTTTACATAAAAATAATCATTTTTTAATATATATATATAGTATGTATACCATCTAAAATATTTGGAACATACATCCCGACAATCACCATGATGGAACCTGAGTCGAATATAAGGTGAGTGTTAGTGTTGGTGGGAGGGGACCGTAAAATACTTGAAACCAGAAAGGCATATATACAGAAGGCTCTGAATATTTTATTATATAGTCCATAGCGCCTCACTTACTGAATATCGGCAACCGAACAGTCCATTAACCTGAAATACATGTTATCAATGCTAATGCATTGAAAAAAAAACGTATATTTTATACATAGTACATATATCTTGATCAAGTCGAAAATTTTATAAGTACTTAACAATATTTAGAAACAGGCTGGTTTAAATAAGAAATAATGAAATATCATGCTTTGTTTATGTTCCAGAAATTCATGATAACTAATAGTCGTTTTAAAATATGATAGAAGTTGGTCACTTAAATAAGGCTGTCCTTTGGTAGAGTTTGTTTTTTAATCCAAAATACCGTTCTAATATAATATAAATACAAAGGCCAGTTTAATTGTATACAGGGTGAGTAGATCAAAAACGTAGCGAAATGCCGCAGACTTACATTTCTATTCTAATCCGTTGCAGATATACGATCAACCGAAGACTTTTTTGAGAAAACCATGTTGTTGTTTTTTTCAATAAAAGCAGTAATATCTCCATTTTGTTTAAATATTTTTCAAATTTTGACCAAATTTTCGAATTAAGCATTAAATTTTTTATAATAGCTGAGCACCTGTAGCCTTGAATTTTAAAAACTTGGTATCTAAAGAACAGCTAGATCTTCACCTTATTTGGGGAAATAACAATGTCTTATATTACTTCAACGCTCACCGTTTTTTTGAAAAAACTATCCACAAAACGTCAAAACTTACAAAAACTTGCAACAATTTAATCAGCTTTCGAATGAAACGTAATGATTTTGTTTCAATTTCATAGAGAAATTTACTTCTGAAAGCGAAAAAACATCGTGTTCTCATTTGGCATACAAATCTGTTACTTGTGTAAATAAAACATTATGACAATCCCTTAATGAAAATGTGCCTTTTAAACATAATAAACTCTTCATTGGAATAAAAAGCAAAGAAAAAAAATATTGTTTAATAGAAAATAAAGGAAAACTGTCAGTAAAGGGACACCAGATCAGATGATCTTATGTTATTACATTTATCTATTTATTATTATTGTTTAGGATTTTACGACCTCAATTTTCGAACATAGCAGTTAACTTCTGAATGCAGATTGTGTTAAAGAATACTCCTTTTTGAGTTTTTACAGGGGAAGGCATTTCTACCGTTCCATGTGGAGTATCGTTAGTTTATTCGTCTTTGTATTGCTGTCGAATAGTGTTTGTATTATAGTCGAAAATCATAGTTTGCCCAACAGATTGAATGATGATATTACTAAGGTTCAAGCTGTTCTTTAGATACCAAGTTTTTAAAATTCAAGATTACAGGTTCTCAGCTATTATAGAAAATTTAATGCTAAATTCGAAAATGTGATCAAAATTTGAAAACTATTAAAAAAAAAAATGGAGATATTACAGCTTTTATGGAACAAAACATGGTTTCCTCAAAAAAAGTCTTTGATTTATCGTATATCTGCAACGGATTGGAATAGAAAGGTGAGGTTTTGCTACATTTCTGATCTAGTTTTACCCATTATTTTTTTTTACACTAAGAGATACTTACCCTGTATATCCCAAATATCCAGTTTTCTTTAAGATTTTCTCATGCTCAATCCTCTTCAGTCTGGTTTTCGTCCAGGTTATTTCACTCAATCCGCACTAAAATCATCATTGATATCCATGCCGCAATAAATCTAAGAGTCCTGATACTCCTCGATTTTCCTGAAGCTTCCGATTCCATTAATTCATTATATCTTTTTTCAAAATCAAAAGCTTTAAAATTTTCCAACAGTTCAATCCAGTGGTTCCAGTCTTTCCTCTCCACCCTTACTTAAGCACGATCTATCCCCAATCAACCCCTGTCAGACTTTCTACCCCTTTTCTCTGGAGTAGCCCGGGGCTCAAGCATATCACCTCTCATCTTCAATATAACACTGTTCCCCTCATCTTTATGCTTATGATTCCCAAATATATTTATCCTTTTCTACTGCAGAAATACTTGATGCTTTTCCAGGATTCAGAAAGGTCTTGACAGAATCTGTGCTTAGGCTAAACTTGAATAACTTAAAGTTAAATGCTGAGAAAACCCAGGCGATTGCTATCGACTCATGTCACCTCAGATTAAATACCTGTTTTCGAAATCTAAACCTAAATAATCAACCTATTACCTTTTACTCCTCCGTCAAAAAATTAGAACTGATTATCGATCAAAACCTTTCCTGGAAATATCAAATCGCCCAAATACCCAGAAAATCAATAGAAACTCTGAACTACCGGCAAATGGCCCATTCGTTACAACCTTCTCAAATTTATTTTTAAAAATATACTTAAATTGCCTTTTTTTATGGTCATATTTAAGAGAATACAAAACAATTCGTAATCAAATCGGCTAATAGTAAATATAAACAAAATAAAGAGGATTAATAACGGCTGTATATAAGAAGTAGACATGAATGTAGATAACAACAGAAGGCCTCTGATCCACTGAGAATTTCAGAATTAATAAAATTTTCATTATTTTTTAAACGACCCTATAATATATAATGAAATACATAAAATAGTATTTTAGTATACTACTAAATTATTGTCTACTAGCATTCTCCTTCGTGGCTTCGCCCGCTTTCTTAAGTAAAGAAGTTAGATTATTTTATTGAATAACTGATTTCCATTTATTTATCAATAAAAATCTTGTATTGAAATAAGGAATTGAACGTTATTATTTCAATAATATTTTCGAGCATAGTAGTAATTTTTAACCTGGTTAAGATTTAAGTGATTAACTGTTTGAAGATTACGTAAAAGCAAGCTTTTTTTAATGTTTATGTATGAGTTGGTAATCCACATGGATATCAATCTTGCGAATAATGGACTGCATTATCAGTTTTTAAAACTAAAGGCCCATGAATCATATTTTTACCAACAATATCAAAAAGCAAAGGATCCACATTTTGATTTGGTAGAAATATTTTTATCGATCCCTATGACTGGATTTTAATTTCTAACCATAAATGTATATGAAAGTTTGGCAAACCTCGGTTCTGCCACTCAACGTTGCAAATTTAAATTATTATTGTAGTAAAAGTTATTATTGTGAACCTTTCTAGTTCTATAGTTCTAGTACAGTCGGGTCCAATAGTTTTAACATTGCAAACTCTGTTACAGAATGGTGCTAGCCAAATATCGGTCGATTTTTAAACTGCATTGGGATCCACATATCTAAAGCTTTTTTAATAACAATTAAATCAAATTTTATCATAAATTCCTTGTTCTATATAACACCCTATCATTGTAACCTGGTTTTTTTCATGGCAATTTAATTGAAAATCTTTAAATTGTATTATTGCTAAACCTTCCTTGAACCATGAAGATGGCGTAGTTAAATTTTGGTACATATTGGCAGTTGTGTTCGTGGTTAGTGATCACAAACAAAAAATGCCTTGTCCTTTTATATAACAGTATATATTTAAGGAAATATATCTATAAGGGTGATTCTCAGATTACGTGTAATTTTTTGTTTATTAAAAGTTTCACTTAATTGATCAAATCCTTCTTAAATTTTTGCCCAATGCTATAAATGAGAAGAAATATTCCTCCATAATAAAATATTAAAAATGAAGGTATAAATTACTGAATTAATTTTATGATTGCTTAAGCTATTCAAATGTCATTACCACGGCGTGTCCCACTCTTAGTTTTCTTGTATACATTTATTCGTTACGTAAGGTAAATGTATGTGGAATTATTTCCACACATAAAGGAAAACTCAGCAATCATTAATGTTTTCAATTTTGTTTTTTGGGTAATAATATAACATAAGTTTACATAGCTCCAAACTTTTTCCTATCATTATGATGTTATTACCAAGCAAAAAACAAATTTGTAGAGAAACAGCCGCGAAAATAGAACCACGGCGGGGAAATATTTTCCAGGAGTAGTGATTTCGCCCACGTTTTTCTTCGTGAAATAAGTCACATACTTTTTTTGTTGCCATTACCACGCTTTATATTATACAAAGTAAATTTTCAAATTAGTTTATTGGCTTTAATTGAATTAAGAATATCATTTGTTGTATGACAGTTGGCAGAAAAAAATATTTCTATTTCAGTCATCTAGAAGTTAGGTTTGGATAAATTCCCGAATTTTTAGTGCGAATGAACTGTGCGATAATGAACATTTTTTAACTATTGCTACCTTAGATTCATTAATTTCTCCTGAATTAATTATTTTTTCTATTTTCCCCTAGGCTCTCAATAATAAAACCACCAATAGCTCCTTCTCCAATATATTTTTTTAATCACCTCCAATATATTTTAAAAAAATATATATATATTCAAGTGATTATCATTACCGCACTATTAAAATTTTAAAATTTCTCATGAAAATATGATTTTTGATCTTGACCATTTGTTTTTTTTTTTAACAGCTAAACGACAATAGGAAGTGTTGATATTTAAAACAAAAAATATTAAACTACCGTAAAAATTATTATTTTTTACCGTAATTTTGTTACTGAAAATTGCCCGTAATCTGAGAATCACTCATAATTGCAATAATTTTATTTTTTTTAAATCTCAGAGAATCGGCTCGATCGCGTTGCTTTAACTGTTATCTGAATATATTTTTAATTTTTATCGGTTATCAAAAGAATTCCGGAATATCAAAATAGATCCTTATTGGTCGGTCCGCTTCCCCTCTAAAGCCGCCATCGACCAATCACAAACGCCGTCGAGTCGCCCTGATTTGCATGGATGGCTTTGATCTAGGACCGGAACCTGGAGAAGGGTTGAGGGAGATCCAAATGGAACTCCAAAGAGAATGCGATGTGTGAAGGCCCGGTGACGTTTATAACTGCTGAGTGCGCGCCTCTTCCCCTCTCTGCAGAAGAATATTACGCTACCAAGGGCCCTGTCTCTTTGATATTTCCAAATTTGTATGAACCATCTACACTTCGAAAGAATATTAAATAGTTCTTTTTAAAAAATAAATAAATAAAATACCAGATACAGACCTTAACGAACGATTAGTTCTCACTTCTTCAAGAAATAATGACATGCTTTACGGAATATCACTATTTAACAACTTCGTCATTCAAATTTATTTTTTATTAATATTAAGATATACACTAGCATTCTCTTGTTAGTTTAATGGTTGTTGAAAAGTACACCTATATTATGGTATTTCAAAATTAATTGTAGAGCCAAAGAAATTATTATGAATAAAAAAAAAACGATCATACGATATATTTTATTTTTATATTCATTTATTGAAATTTACAACTGTATAAAATATATACATCAAGTAAATGTGTTGATAACGATTACAATAACATGTCAAAACATGAAAAGAATTACTCAAAAGTAGCACATTTAGAATAAAAATTCTACACTAGAGGGTCGGAAAACGCAGAGTAATGGAAATCATTAATATTCGGAAAAAAATGTTTTCAAAAAACCTGTTTTTAGTGCATTAAAACCTTGTTCATTCACACTTTAATGTTAAAGTTTATAAAATTGGCAATGATGTGTTAGATTTCCATTTATGGCAATAAATATAAAAGTAACAAATATTAATTTTTAAATATTAGTTTCGAAATTTTATTATGGGCTTTGGGGCTCCACTAAACCATCCAATTCATCTCGTATCCAATCCTTACAATCCCAAATCCAGCGAAAAATCCTCAATTCTCCTTCCTTTGTCACCAATAAACTTATCCATAAAGATCTTAATGTTTCATATGTTGCTGATTTAGCCCAGACCAGACACCTATCCTTTCATAGTAAATATAGCATAGTACTGAGCTTACTATGAAAGGATATGTGCCTGGTTTCGGCTAAATCAGAAACATATGAAACATTAAATTCTTTATAGATAATTTTATTGGTAATAAATTAAGGAGCATTGAAGATTTTTTGAAGGATTTTCGATTGTAAGGATTGGATACGAGATGAATTGGATGGTTAAGTGTTGCCCCAAAGCTCAACTCCGTACGTCCAAATTGGTCTGATCCCAGTAATCATGAGACTTTTATAATTAATTGGGAACTTTAAACGTTCGCCTAGTAAATTTTGAAATAGTCTGTAAGTTTTCTTGTTGTTTAAATCTATTGTATGATCTGAAATTTTAATTTAAAATAACCGAAAAAAGAATTTCGTCAATGTGTCAAAACCCATGTTAAATACGTTTCTGCAAATATAATCTATTTTACTTTTTATAAAAATGTGTAGTATTATAATAGTGAGTTTCTATCATTGCCTGGAAAGTTGGTTAGAGTATATAACATTAGTAAAGAATTGAAAAACGATGTGTCTTGCAGAAGTCAAGCTGAAAATATACTGACAGGCGAAAAACTCTAACCAATTGATTTTTTTTTTTTTTTTTTCTCTACTAAAACTTTTATTTTTTTTTAGATGTTAACGTCCATGTATGCATTAACCAAGACATAACGGGATTATTAAAAAGATTAATTCAAAAAAATCAAAGAGTATTTAAAAAAAAAAATAAAGTTAAAAAAATTGATATATACGTAATTACGATTTATTATTCTTTAGAATTATGTGGAGTACATCATCTCAAAAATGTATTAAAAACCACATTAGGTAAATCTTTACTTATAACATTAAATTTTTTTAAACATAATTTATTGTTAAAAAAGTGTTTTATTAAAACCATTTATTATCAGCTATAAAAAACTTAATTTTACACTGACTTGGAATTTTTATCTGAGCAACACCAGCAAAGCTTTGTCAAAATTAAGATGAAAAAAACGTAACAAGTATAGAACCCCATTTAAATAACAAATTCAATATTATAAAACGAATTTGGTTAAAGCGAGAATAAAAATTTAATGTAATAATTATTTTAATAAAAAGGCATTATATCTTAGCCCTTAAGAAACAATAAAAATATATTCGTACTAAGAAAAATTGATTGTATATTTACATAAGAATTACATGAGAATATTTATATTTTTTCTGTAAGTTAAATATTCATGAGAAATAAATAACAAATTACTGTATTTGAAACTAAAAGCATACCATCAGCTGTACATCAACAGGTCTATCGAAATCAGCATGTAATTAGGTGCTGAGCAAAATAGCTCTCATTCTTGGTAATTATTCTTCCAGTTTCGCTAAACATTTCTTTACGTGAATTGGCCTGCCATTTAGGAACACGAAACAACCTCAGCCACCGGCAGCTACTTAAGTGGTCTTTGAAGTGAAAGAGTTTTCAGTAATTATGACGCGAATTAAGGCCTCAGATTATAAATGGGAGAAATTAGAATAAAATTGACATAAAAGGTACCTAAAAATAGTTATTAAACCGACTTCAGAAGAGATTTACAAGATTTGAAGTACCAATTTTCATGTTATGGAAACTTGATTGATGAATGATTTGAATTTCATGAAGATGAAATTTTTATATAGGCAAGATAAATGTTGAAAACACTTGACAAGCTTTAGATGAAGTAAGTCTATATTGGCTCAAATATTTTCGAAAAGAGGTATGGATATAAAATACGGCTACAGTACTTTTCCATCGGCTTTAAGTGTTCGTACGATTACATTATGAAATATTAACTATTTAAAGTGAAAGAAGAAATGGAAATCTCGTTGAACCTTATCCTGTTAATTGAAGTAACATTGCTTAATTTTACTTTTGTCTTTACAATTCCTCCAACGAAACTATACATACCTTAATAAAGAATAAATCACCAGTCATGGTCACCTCACCGGTTATGGGCAGGGTAATGCCATTTTCGTAATAATAAGTGTCTAATCCATTTATTTCTGATATCACCAGGAGAAATATTTCTGAGAAGGGTTTATGATTCATTTACTAATGAAACTCTCTCTCCTATCCCTTTCCAGTAGCCATTAAAAAATATTTTCCTCAAATAGTGTCCTTAAACACCTCCTTTTGTCAGTAAGATCGTTTTCAAATGTGAGGTTTCTTAAGGATTTATTGCGAAATTGCTTCATTAATTTTTATTTTTTGAATTATGTAGCTTTTCATTAGACTTCAAGGTTCCATAAAAGCTGTATTATGTTGGACTACCTGATTTTAATTAACGATAATTTAGAACTGTCCATAACCGGTTTATAAAAATACGAGGCATGAGTTGTGATCACCCCTATCCGTTTTAATTTTATTAGGTTGATGCAAAAATAATGCAGGATTTTCTTTCTGTTTCATTATTAATTCCAATTGTGTAAACAAAACTAATCCACAATGCTAAGTTATACACACCATTTTAAAGCTTATTTATCTCGCTTAATTTCCTATATAATCCTTTTTTTTTACATTTGATTCAGTCCATTCAGTGCCTCCAGACAAAATGACATCTAGGAGCGATTTTCGGCAAATTTATCTGTATGAGTTCAAACTCAGTCGAAGTGCTGCGCAAACGGCTCGAAATATTAATGAAGTTTGGGGGCCAGGTACCATTAATGAATCTACAGCGCAGCGATAGTTTCGAAAATTCCGTAGTGGAAATTTTCACCTTTCAAACAAAGAAGGTGGAGGCCGTCCCTCTGCTATTTACAACGACCAGTTAAAGGCAATATTTAAAGCTGACCCCAATAAAACTATCAATCAGTCAACAATCGCACACCATCTCAAGGCAATTAAAAAAACAAAAATGCTAACCAAGTGGGTGCCTCATGAACTGAACGACCACCAAAAGGATCGGAGGTATGAAATCTCTTTTATGCTTTCCTTACGCACAAAAATAATCCATTTCTCAGTCGTATAATAAAGTGCGATGAAAAATGGATATTGCACGACAATAGGAAGCGTATCAAACAGTGGCTGGATAAGTTCGAAAAAACACATTTTCCAAAGCCAAGCTTACACCCAAAAAGAAACTATGGTCACTATTTGGTGGTCATCTGGAGGACTCATTCATTAAAGGTTCCTCAATCCGGATGAAACTATCGCTGCTGAAAGTACTGTAATGAAATTAATGAGATAAACCAGAAACTGCGTCGTTTGTGCCCAGCACTAGTTAATCGGAAAGGTCCAATCCTTTTTACGACAACGCCCGTCCACATGTCGCACGGCAGGCAATTTAATGTTTTCATGAGTTGGGTTACGAGACTTTACCACATCCTCCATACTTACCCGATCTCTAACCCGATATAGATTTTCACTTTTTTAAACATCTGGACAACTTTTTGTGCGAGAAGCAGTTCAAATCCCAGAAAGACATTGAAAATGAATTTCGAGAGTTTGTTGATTCCAGAGACTCTACTTTTTACTCTTCCGGGATTAATGCATTAATTGTGCGTTGGCAAAAACGTACAAATTGCAATGGAAGTTATTTTTAATAAATATATTTTATTGAAGTTAAATTGTGGCTTGTTTTTACTGAATACCAAATACCTGCATTATTTTTGCATCAACCTAATATTTTGTGTTACAAACATTCTTTCTCCTTAAAATAATAAAAATTAGTCTTGTTAATTTGATTATGTCATTAAATAAAAAAACTACATCCCTTTCTAGTAGTGGTCATGTTTGAACTAACGTCACTTAAGTGGCCATTACTAGTTAATATATTTATATTCTGTACTTCGCGGATGGCTACTGCTGTTTTGAAATATTGGAAGAAGATAATCAACAAAAAGTACATTCCGATTTCTTTTAATTCATGTATTTTTTAGTGGTGATGATTACTATATTTTATGCCGTTCTTGGTTATGCAGAAAAGTCAACGAGAAGTGCGGCTATAACATATACTCTATAATAATATAAATAATTGTTTTGATTCATATTCAAGTATCATATCATGACGGTTTTCTAAACTAATTATTGACTTCAAAGTTTGTGAATTAGTGCATCGTGTGTTTTAAAATATATATTCAATTTTTTGTTGGACCGCGTTGAATTAGTATTTAGATTATTTTTACAGCTCTAGTTGTTCATTAATTAAAGTCATTTTTAAATTATTAAAAACCTTTGTATAAAGATTATTTTGCCACATGAACATAACTAGTCATGGGTATGACGATAACTGGTACAACATGCCCATAACTGATATTTTAGCTCTTTGTAAAAAAGTATAGAAATTTATTGAAAAGAAGCATTAGTGTATTTGTCAATTTTACATTCAATAGAATGAAATTTTGATAATCTAAATATGCATCCAATGATGTAATATTAGAAACTGTATCAACGAAATTTCCCTTTTAAATAGAAATGTTCCCTTAACTATGACCATAACTAGTGATTTACCATACCTATAGTCCTAGAATCCATACCCGTCATATTTTTGAAATTTCATTAAAATATTTCTCATTATCAGTATCCATAAGCTCAATTCCTATTGAGTCCCACTTGACCTTATAATACTTCTCGTAATTTAAAAACACCTCTAGATCTATTACAAAATTCGCAATGGAGTCCTGACAATGGTCTGCTTCTCTACTCACGTTTTGAGTGACTGGTGCTAAAGCGCTCTCACTCAGCGCTCTACTGGGTATTTTACACCATTGACGTAGTTGAGAGTGAAGCGCGGGGATCTCTTTGGACCTGGTTTGTCTGGTTGAGGGATCCGTAATATCAGTGTATATTGTGAATAAAGTTTGATAGTATTTTTAATTTTTTATTTAATCCCTTTTTTTAAACAATTATTGTTTTTTCCCCACTTTATGTATTGTATAGTTTGGGTTTCTTTATTTATGAAGTTCTATATATATTTTTTCATTGATTTCTAAGGGTACTTATTGTGTGAATGGATCCATAAAGCTATCCATTCTAGTTATTGCTTTATTTGAGCCAAATTGCAATATTTTTTCAATAAAATGTTTTAATAAAAACCTTCATATAAATAGGATCTCTTTTTTCACCAAAAAACGTTTTGTATATAATAAGTTTCTAGATTTGTATTAGCTAAGTGGCTAATGGTTTTTAATTTATTAGAGTTTGTCAATTAGTAGTCTTCTAATGAACATGGATTTAGTGGAGTATAGGGACAGAATGCTAACTAACATCATGGAGTTAGTGTCGCTTCGACAAAGCCTTTTGTTTACGACAGGCCGTAAACCCACTGTTTGGATCGTAATACCTCCTCCTCACAGCACAACGGGACATTACCGATGGCGCCGAATAAAGCCTCATTAGTAGTCGCTAATCGAAACCGGGTCAGGATAGAGCCTAAACATGTGTAGTGTGTAGTGTTAAATTTATTGTAAGTTTTGAATAAAGCGGGTTATATATTATAACTTTCGTTGTTTAGAAAATTATTTAGACAGTATTGATAAATTTAAAGTTGCAACAATCCGACTTCTCCGGTCAAAACCTATTTTCATGTTTTCTCTTCTAAATTTAGTGAAGTACCTTTTATGATAGTTTTCTTTGTTTTGACATGGATATATCTTTTGGCTAGGGGTCTATTCATTTTATTGGTGTAACGTTTTCTTCAAAGTCGAAAATGTAACATTTTGATACGCAGCTCTGTCGGTTTTGCTCATATCGAAGATTTGCCGACTTTTTTTCCGATCCGTAATTTAATAGAAAATATTTTTCGTCATATAGCATTTGTTTCTAGGACCTGCTATTTAGGAGTTGGTATGAATTAAAAATGCCAAGTAACCCTAAATATTTTATTTGATGGGGCTTTTTTTTTTACACGCTCTAGCTCTGTTCGTGTTGCTCGGATCAAAATTTGACGGCAGTTCCCTTATTAGAAATTAAATGGAGAATTTTGTAATATTTGTCGCTAGGATCTACCGTTTTGAAGCTATATCGGTTTCAATGAAAAAAGTAAAGCCATAACGCTTTTCACACTAAAACTCGTAATTGACTGAAATTTGCCGTCAGTTTTGTTATCAGCTATCAATTGCCAAATATTTTTTGTCATATGAAAAGTACAGGGTAAAAACCGACTAAGCAGAAATAAAGGCTTAAAACTTAAATTTTCATCAAAAATATATCACAACAGGGAAAAACGTATTTTTCGCTTATAATTTGTTGAGGCACTGTAAACGATGAAATTATTAACAAAACCCCATTTGTTCGGGGAAAAAACCAACTAAGTCATCTGAAACAGACAAAAACAAACTAAGTCATCTGAAACTGAAAAGAACTAAGTTTGTCATTTTCATAATTATTATCTTAGTTTGTAATTTACGGTATTATCATTGAACAAACATTGAATAGCGACGGCTTTGCCTGAGAGGTTCTGATAACTTCCCTGAAATCTTTGGGGGTTTCCATTGTAATTTGTATATTCAATAACCCAACATCCTTGGCACACTCCATATAGGAGTGATCTCTCATTGGAAATGTAATCGTGATCTCTTTTAGGTCATAAATGTTGTTACTAGTACTAGTTCAGTTTGTTGCTCTACGTCATCATCCAAGTAGTTGTTGATGAAATGAAATAAGACAGTCGCAACTTTGTTGGGCCTCTTTTTAGCAATTCCTTCGTTCATTATCTCTAAGATCGCACTGCCATCTGCGCTCAGTTGACTTGTGCGGTTCTTTCACTAGACGTCGAGACGACAACCCCATGTAAAGCGCCTCTTCTTGTTCAGATTTAAGTTTTATTTTATCTAAATCGTTCATTTCGGATGGTTTAGCTTTGCAGATAAAACACACGGCCATTGCTGACGTTTCTGTGACTATTTGCGCAATTTACCATCAATCATAGAAAATATTAGTTTATGTTTCACGCTGATTAACCTGCCATCGACATTGATGGCCGATTCAGTGAGCTGTATAATTTCATTTCTGATTCTGTCCACTTCATTCTTAATAGTAAGCGGATTTTCTCTAAGGAACTGAAATTGAAGAGGACGACAATATCTTGTAGAAGATGGTCTAGTGTTTTCCCACATGATTAGAGAAGAATTAGTACTTTCACTTAAATGAAGAGGTACGAGAGATGACAAAAAAATATTTGCATCAGAGGTGTTTTCTCCTAAAAATGTCTGTTTAAATTCATTATGACCAGCAGAGCCGTCGCAACCCCATTTCGATACTAGAGTAAGATTGTGACTAATCTTATCAAAATCTGTTCCTGATTTGGTCTTTAAAATCCTAGAAGCTGTGTGGTCAAGTAACTCCTGTAAACCCACTTTACTGTAACTCTCCGTGGTTTCGACATTAGACGGGTAACATTCTTTTTTCGATGCAAGAACTTGATTGTAGGAAGGAAAAATGTTACATCCTATTTCTTTAGCTGATTTCCTCAGAATTTCGTATTGATATTTTGAGAGGGACGCGTCTAGGATTAGTGCTAAAGCTTTATCAGGACTGAAACATTTAACTGATTCTCCAGAAATTTTCTTGGCTGCTGCTAGGATTATATCATCGGAAAAACTATTACGGAGACTTTTAATTTTATATTTGTTGGGATCGAGCACAAGATTCGTTGAAAGCCTTTTCAGGGCGTCCACCCAAGTCATGGGTAGTCCATGCACCTGTATTTATTTGTGGAATGCTAATATTTATGGATTTATTCTCAAGCCATGTTTCATTTTTTTGTTTAAAGTACCGTTTGATTCTACGAGCCTCTCGCCGTTTAATGTTAAAACGTGGTAAAAAAGTTTGACATAAATACCCTTGTATTGTTTGAAGAAGGTCCGGTGTTAAATATCGATGATCCTTCTTAATCTGCTCAATGGATTTTTCTATATCACGACCACTATTCAACCAAATATCAACTAATTCACGATTTGACAATTGAAAATTCATTTTATCGGTGTCACTAGAGCAAGTAACAAATGGAAATTATTTGGAATTGAATACACAATAATAATATCAGCTAAGGTTAGGAGAATTAAAATAATCCTTACGTTCTCTCTTCTCGGGGTAAACAACAGTGTTTTGTGTTTAAACGACTTAACAAGAAATATTGCAGTTTATAGCGGCTGAAAATGATTTTATCTTTTAATTAGGACTCTTGTGCAATTTTATATGCAAACATCTCATCGCCGGAATGCCGCGGAGAAAACAAATTCCTAACGAAATTTCTCAAAATGCATTTTTTCACCTAATACACTGTGCGTCGGGACTCCGTCGGTTTTTTTCCGTGTACACCTAAACTTTCAGCGCTATTATCTATTGATGTAGTTGTTTTTTTCCAGGATTTGAACTGTCAGAATGTGCAGTGTCTCAAACTGAATCCAATGATACCATCATATCCATTTGTAAAAAAAAATGAGTCGGGTTTTTCCCTATACCCTTCATATAACATTTGTTATATAACCTAGGACCTAATGATCCTTTTTTTTTTTTCTAAACCTCCACTTATTTTAATTTACAAGGTGTAGTAGTGGAGCGTCATGTAAGAGGGTGGGTCTAAGGATAGATTTGTAAATTTGTAGCTTGAGGCGGAGGGACAGTTGGGGAGAAGTCAGAAGATGATAGAGGCGATAGGTTTTCGCCCTGGCCTGCTTGATTCTACTTTTCAATTAATATAATTCAATCAATCACAACTAGGACCTCATAACTCAGTGATGACGTGATATTATTCGAGAAGCAACATTCCAAGGTCATTTAACATTTAAACATAAGACCATTTTTAATTTTAATTTCTATAATAAGGTCATTTTACATTTAAACATAAGGTCATTTTAATTTTAATTTCTATAATAAGGTCATTTTACATTTAATCATTCGATTAATGTAACAAATGGTTTACTTACATTTTTTTAAGTGTTAGGGCTTTTTTAACATGTTCTAGCTCTGTTACAGTTGTTCGGATCGAAAATTTTCTGACAGTTTCCTCATCAGAAACTTAATTTTTGTTTAATATCATTTGTCGCTAGGGCCAACCGTTTAGGAGCTATATTACCAGGTATGCAAGTTTAAAATGTCGTTTTAATTCCAATAGAATGCGCTCTTAGCCTATTGAAGGATTTGCTTATCTCTAAACGCTATTTTGTTTGTTAGTCATTTGTTTACAAAAGTCAGTTGTTTTTAAGTCGTTTACGTGGACGTATCATACCTTTCTTTGGTGTTAAAAATGTCTAATTTTAAGCCAAATAAAGAGCATTTGCGGCATGTCATGATTTTCTTATTTAATCAAAAGAAAAAGGCATCTGAATGTCATCGAATTCTTGTTGAGACTTAGGCAATGTTGCTCCAACCGTCAGGACATGTGAACGTTGGTTTCAAAGTTTCAAACGTGGTGATTTTGATGTTACTGATCAAAAACGAGAAAATCGACCAAAAAAAAGTTTGAGGACTTTGAATTGCAATCTTTATTAGACGAAGACAATACCCAAACCCAACAAATGATGGCAGAACAGTTGAATGTCACTAGGCAAGCCATTTCCGATCGCCTGAGAGCTATGGGAAAGATTCAAAAGGTTGGAAAATGGGTTCCACATGAATTGGACGAACGACAGATGGAAAAACGAAAAACTGTGTGCGAAATGCTGCTTTTACGCCACGAAAGAAAGGGTTTTTTGCATCGAGTTGTAACTGGCGATGAAAAATGGATTTATTTTCAGAATCCCAAACGAAAAAAATCATGGGTAACGCCAGGACAACCATCCACATCGAGTGCAAGACCGGATCGTTTTGGGAAGAAGACAATGCTGTGTGTGTGGTGGGATCAGAAGGAGTAGTCTACTACGAGCTTCTCAAACCCGGCGAAACAGTCAATACCGAGCGCTACCGACAACAAATGATCAATTTGAGTCACGCATTGATCGAAAAACGCCCAGAATGGGCTCACAGGCATGCCAAAGTCATTCTTCAGCATGATAACGCTCCTGCACATTCAGCCAGATTGACTAAGGAAACGATTTCTTCGCTTGGTTGGGAACTCCTACCCCACCCGCCGTATTCACCTGACCTGGCGCCTTCTGATTATCACCTCTTCTCATCGATGGGACACTCATTGGCGGAGCAACACTTCAACAATTTCGAAAACGTACGAAAATGGCTCGATGAATGGATTTCAAAAAAGATGAAGCATTCTTTTGGAATGGTATCCATATATTGCCCGAGAGATGGGCAAAATGTGTAGAAAGCGAGGGTCAGTACTTTGATTAAAATATATTATACTTTTTTTTAAATTACTGTGTATATATTTTAAGAAATAAACGACATTTTAAACTTGCATACCTGGTAAAGTAACAAATGGTCTAAAAATTAAAATCATTTTATTTATTATTTCAGAAGTCTTCTTTCTTGGTTTGAATAAAAAAAGTCACTTTTTACTTACATTTTTTTAAGTGTTAGGGCTTTTTTAACATGTTCTAGCTCTGTTACAGTTGTTCGGATCAAAAAATCCTCATCAGAAACTTAATTTTTGTTTAATATCATTTGTCGCTAGGGCCAACCGTTTAGGAGCTATATTAATTTAAATTAAAATTTAAATAGTAAATTTAATTTAAGTAATGCAATCCTTTTAATACAAACATGTAAATTTAAAAAGCAGTAGATTATCGATCAGCATATCCGTGATATATAGTTTTTCCCAATCAAGGAGAATTTTTTTTTTTTTTTGTAATAATGAAATGGTTGTAGAATAGATATGTAATAAAATGATTCAGTAAGACAATTGGTGAAAAATTCTTACCGTTCCATGGATTTGATATAAATTCTTTATTTTTTAATATTGTTTAATAACTTTAATAATAATTGTATTGGTAATTCTATATCATCATACGTACCCCAAGTTATAAGTAACTGAGGCTCATATAGAAATATCAATTTGAAAATATAATCACAAGCAATGTCAATGCTAATTTCTGTTAGAGAAATAAAAAAAATGTAGAATTTACAATGGTCATTGCTCTGTGGAAATTCCGCGAGGTGAACAAATTCACCGTAGAGTAATAACATTTGTATAATGCTGCCACCGCCTGGATGATAGCAGCCCGGCGAAGCAATTAATACGCAAGAGCCAACAGACTCTAGAGCAAACTGAATTATTTGTTCTGACCTACAAACTTTCCGGCAAACTATCACCCAACTTCCTCTGTCTAGGTAAAACTCTCGTATCCGTTTCAGGTTGGTCTCGACGGCTTTAAATTACCTACCTTCTCTCATATCCCTAATTAAATTCGAAGGGCTCAAAGGGATGGGTGACTGTCGTTTGAACGTTTAGCTTCTAGTTTAAATATTAGGGAATTAACTGAGCAATACATAATGACATAAAAAGAAATGATTATTGAAGGTGATATTCATATCTACTTCAAAACCGTTGGTTACTTAACAAAATGTTAATATGGATTAACAAAATTATAACAATCAATTTATAGTAATACATGCTGGATAAGGCGTTCTACCTTGATCTGCACTTGTTTTAAACTTATTAAACAATTTAACATATTGCGTGTGGGTAGTAAAGTTGGAAGATGGCGCACATAGAAGGTATATAAAAAAAAAAAAAATCTGTACAACAACAATCCATGAAGGGTTTCTGGTTGTGTACTTAGGTAATGCTGCACTACAACTTGGCCAACGGATGTGAAAGGAGGGGATTTGGACAAAAACATGCTCAATGCCAGGTTTTTTTCCTAGTCAATGTTACCCACTTTATATCGACTGGGTTTGCGACAGTAGGGTTTCTCGACCTCAAAGGCAGAAAATAAATTTTCTGTTTCCAGCCGGACTAGGACTAGGATACGGAAACGTTAAACAATTATAAGGTGTTTTACAAAAGCAATTTAATCTCCCATCATTATTTATTTAAAAAACATATATTATAAACAAGATTCTGTAAAATAGGTGACGTTTCATGGCTATTGCCACATTTTCAAGCCTTCTGTGTCCATTAATATTTGGATCCGTCTGATAAACCAAAAAAATCTTTTAACGACTAAAAAAGTCTTGTCAACGTCGCCCATTTTAGAAAATCATGTTTATAGTATATGTTTTTAAAAATAAATAATGATGGGAGATTAAATTGCTTGTGTACAACACCTTATAACTAAACTCTCCTTTGGTAGTATATATTATATAATATAATTAAACATTTTTTTTATTTTTTTGGTTTTTACAAATTTGTTTTCCCCGCAAAAAATTAATAAATTAATCTTAATTACCATAGTACATGAGTGTTTATGAGTTCATAATGATTTCTGCTTTACAAAGATCTATTTCGAATGACTCAGGAAAATCAGTTATATGAAGAAGTAATATTAGGAGGAAAGGAGTCGGTTAAAAAAAAAGTACGATGAAAAGAAAAAAAAAATGTGAATCCAATAGGCATCGTTTTGTGAACGTACCGTCAATCTCTTCTTTAAGCAATCAGAGACAGACCCCTTCCTTCATAAAACCAACTGATGACCAGAAGCCATTCAATCAATGAGGAGTCAACACCCATTTCCCTAGGAATAAGTCTGACTTACTCCCTAATTCTGTCCAATAACAACCGGATACTTCAGACATTTGACTATATTTCTTGAATTCGTGAAATTTTTTTGGGAAATATCATTTTATGCATGCCAGTAGAAAACTTCAAATGCCTCAAAAATCCTGCATCATTTTCCCTCAAAAAGATAAAAGTAATAAAAAAAAATAGGAACAAGAGTAAGGCCGTGAACAAAAGTTGTTAGAAATGTTCGGAAGTGAAAACAGTTGTCGAGAAAGGTTCCAAGCAGTTTCTTATCTGCCAGAGAATGCTTTTCTGTTCCCAACTTCTCAAATGCTTGAATAGCCTCTAAGAGCAACAATGGTTAGACCAGAAGACAATGTTGGTTTCTCTGCTGGAATTGGCGACAATGCATGAATTGGCAAAGTCTAGAAACGAAACTACAGATGAGAAGATAGGCAAGTTATTTGTATTTTTTAATTTTTTTATCTAATGGATAAAAGTGAATTATCGAAGCTTATAAAAAAATATATGAAACTACATATTCATGAAATATCTTTTTTCATAGAATTAATTAGAATAATCTTTGGATTAATTGATTATAAAAAAAACTGATTATTTATTCATCAATTAGTAAATGAATAAATGAAACATTCAATCCTATAGTTCTATCCCTAAAAAAGGACTAAAATAATACTTAATTTTCTTTTTTATGTCTCCCGCAAATGATTTAACAACGGGCGACAGTTATATGAGAAAATTTAACCGTAAATTGCATGATACATCAACTTAATAATAAAAGTATCACCATTTGTCTCACTTAAGGGCAAACAATATCTATATGGTTATGAACCTATTCATACAATATATGTACAGTAGAGTGCAGAAAAAAAAATAAAAATAAAAATAAAATCCTATTTCCTATCAAAACTCACCTCACCTTTATTAAATTTCTGAAACCAGTTTCTCACCGTCCTTTTATTTAAATATACTTCATCAGTAAACGAGGGAATAAGGAATGAACGATAAGGATCACAGCAGAAATGGCGATTGACTCAGATTCAACGAAGCAAAACCTTCAGATTGTTATAAGCAATGGTACAACTGAAGCTTATTATTAACATTTTAAATAGATACCATATATTAAAGGTAATGAACGAGGTACCCTCTATAACGCGAGCCATTTGAAATTGTGAACAATAAGTGACTATTCGAGCACCTTTGATCATTTAAGTGAGACGGGGTTTCGCTATTTTCTTTGCAGTTTATAAGTAGTGCATACTGTTTCATAAATTTCCCGCATTACAATACAATTTATTATTTGATATTTTTATTTAGAGGTGAACGAATTTCTGTAATGGTTAACTAAATTTATATTTATATATGACACTAAACTACTGGTGATTTGTTAACGTAAATATAGACCTGGGGGGGAGGAGAGGTAAGGCAGAATCTAGTTTAGCCTATTTACTCTTGTTTATCATATTTTTTATTCACTTTAATCCTTTTTTTTCAGGGGTTGTCATGAATTAATTCAAAAATATTCTAAACATTCATCTAAAAATTAAAGAAATAACACAGAATTTTGCTATTTAAGAACAGTTTTGTTACCCAGAACTCCTAATATTTGTTAAAATTATAGCTTCTTCAAATATGATGGCCAATTTTACTCATCTAATTTTCCATTTCATAGTACCCCTCTGGAACAGGCACGTATTTGATAAAAATACATTACTCCATTAATTTTCCGTAATATACAAGTTAACAATATTGTATTTTCCATGAAGCAATTAAATATATTATATTATGTAATATGATGTAACATATTTAAAAGAAAAAATGAAGCAGCAAGTAAAAATAAATATGATACAAAATAATTCCGTGCAAGGGAAAAAATAAAATGTTTGAAAGACAGTTGACTGTAAACACAGAATTAAATAGTGGCTTTTTTTTACGTTCTTGTTCTTGTTAATCCTTTTCCTTTTTTTTTTTTTTTTTTTTTTCCTTTTTTCAGTTATCGTGTTTTCATCCCTTTCACGTTTGAAATAATATTTACTCAGCCCATGTTTAGTGAGGACATAGTAAAAAAAAAGTATGTGAATATGTCAGTTCGTAATGTGTGATTTTTTCACATATACAATATGAAACATTTGCCATCGTATGTGAACAGGCTTTTATTTCATTAAAATATTAATAGTTCAAGGCAATATATCTGTGCTTAGATTGCATAATTCGTCGAAAATAGATTAGGTTTTTTTTTTTTTTTAGTCTTTTCCTTCCAGCAGTAACCCTGTTGATAGGGATTTATTTATTCCTACACACACCATACTTCATCGTATATAATGTACATGTACTTTTTATGATTTTTATTTTGAATATAATTTTGTACTGCAATTTAGATATAAAGAGTAAAAAAAAAAAAAAATAATAAAAAAAATAACATTAATAAAGAATGAGAAGATATACAGAATTATTCAAAACGAAGCAACGAAGTTATTACAACATAAACACTACAATTGTATATGTATAAGTTATGGATATATCAAAGGTATTTCATTTTAATATATGCAATAGAATTTTTACCTATATCAATTTTTTGAAATTTACAACTTTACAAATATATACATTAAGTAAATGAGCTGATAACGATTACAATACAATGTCAAAACATGAAAAGAACTACTCATCAGTAGCACTTCAATAACAATTCTACATTAGAAGATCTCTAAGTCGTCTTCTTTTCAGACGCCTCGGAGGATTATCGGGAATGGAGAGGGAAGCAAGTTGAGAAAGTAATGGATTTTCTAAGCTAACTCATCAATGTATGGAGCATTAAGATCTTTATGGATAAGTTTATTGGTGACAAAGTAAGGGACATTCAGGATTTCTCGAAGGATTTTAGATTGTGAGGATTGGATATGAGATGATTTAGATGGTTTAGTAGAGGCCCAAAGCTAAACTCTATACGTCCAAATAGGTCTAATAAGTCTTTTGTAATGAATTGGGAGCTTTGGTCGTTTTTCTAGTAAATGTTAAAGTAGTCTGTAACGACGAGTAGTTTCTTGTCGCTTTAGACTTGTATGTGGATTAAGGAATTTTTTAAAAATATTTTCAGGTCTTCAAACATCATCATCCAATATTGTCCATCTCCGGCTAATGTACTAGTTTCTATAATGTTTTTGTCTGTAGTATAGTTCTGTGAGTAAGTAGTCTGCTTTCATACATGAGGTGGTGTATATTTAATATAAGTCTGGAATGAAGTGATGAAGATGTCTTTCCTTTGATATTGTATTCCAACGTGTCTGCCACTGGTCTAAAGCTTGTTTGTGCAACATGGATTTCTTGGAGGTGAGAGAATAGGAAAATGGAAGGGAAAGATCCTTGGAAGCCCCTAAATACATTAGATATTTTTAATAACAATAAAAATAGTAATTATTATCTTCTTATAATTATAGAACGATATTTACTTATAGGACATGATACAAAGATTTTTTTTTTTTTTATATATTTATACGCTGTCAAATTAAAATATTTTTCAAAAAATAAGTACATATAATAATAATTAAAGTTATATGAAAAAATACTTATGTTAAACAGCCTAATTTATTTAAATATATAAAATTAAAACTCCATTTAACGTTTTAGTTTAACTCAGATAAAGGTCGACCTGAGAGTTAAGGCTTTGGTAAATCCATTCAAAGTGGCTCACCGACATTGGAGGCAACAAAATAATACCGAGTGGGTAAATTTAAATTTCAATCAGACAAAGGGTAGAATTGCCGGTGGCAGGAGTTTCTGGGAAAATGGCCAAAGCTCGGACTGCTTCTTTGAACTGTCACCTCGTCGATTAAACTTTGACCCTTTCATTTGTGTCACGTCGGGAGTTATCTTTTCACAAGAATGATAATGGCAATTTGGGACCTTTGAGCTTGCTGGGGTTTTAATTGACATCGAGGGAAATATTTATTAATAAATCCTGTTGGGCATTTTAGTTAAATATCTGAAAATGTTTAAACCTCGATAAAGAATTCACTAGAATCAAGAGCAACGAATATATTCGCACAATACTAATTATCTTTTAAAAAAATTAATCGAAAATTGCTTTAATTTTATATACGAAACAAGCATCCTCATGTTGAAATTCAGGAAAATTGTTTTAAAAAAAAATCAGAAACACCGTTGGCTCATAATTGGTCGGGTTCATATAATCATGCTGGGCCTTTCCCAAGATATGTTCATTGAAAAATAGAAGTTTAAATATTTGAATTTCATATAGAAACGCTTTTTTAATATGATATATTTTTCGTTTTAATCCATTTACATAAAAAATATAAAATAATTATTTAATCCAGAATTCATTACTATTCTATGTGATACCTCGCAAAATATGCACATACCTACATATCATTTTCACTCTAGGCACGCAAAATCCTTCTGCATGATTCCATGCTACATCGGCGATAATTTCAGTCAACTACAAAGTAATAATATATAATATTTTTCAAAGCCCTGCAATATCTCTTTATCTGAGGTAAACTAAAAGGACACTACTAGTGCTACCTGTAAACGGTACTATTTCCGATAAAGGGCTGAAATCTGAGAAACTTAAACGATAAGTAAATTAGATAGACTTCAAAAAATACCAAATAAATTTTGATTTTGCTAATAATGAATAATAGGGAGAACATTATAGCTATAAAGCAGGAGAAGGCTTTAATTTGTTGAGTTTATGACTTATCTTAAGAAAAAAAAAAATTAAAAATGGTTATAAATCCATATTTATTTTCCTGTTTTCAATAAACAATACAATTTTTGTTGGATCATAAATTTAAAAAAATTGTTTTCGTGTGGTACGTGCATGACCATAGAGTTTAATAACGGCTATTTTAAAACCTTCAGGGTTATGATTTCCTAACTAAACTCATAGCAGAGCATGATACGACCTTTTAGAGTTTAACTCTATGATATTATCAGTTAAAATAATGTAATAACGATAACCGTTGGTAAAAGTTAATTTTTAAAATCAGGCAAATTTATATTTTTTTTTTTTTTCGGATGTGGAAAGTGCTTCAATCGTCACAGCTATGGTTTAAAATAAACACTGCTTTCTCTTGGAAAAGGGCTGGAAAGGTAAAAGTGAATAAAATAATAGTGGGATCGCAGGGTGTCCTTTTGAAAGGGGGCACGTTTGGTGTGATTATATGGACCAGCTAGTCCTTGGAGGGTTAATATGAACATATATATTTAATTAAACTGTTTTTCATTGAAAGGTATTACAATTATTTAAACAAAAGTAAAGTATTTGAGGTACGCATGATCGTATAGAAGGATCAATAGAATTAGGCTTGATGAATTAATTGCCTAAGGATTGATGAATACGAACTAAAATGACTGTGAAGCAAAACATACGGTAAAAATGGGCGATGGGTAAATCAAACAGTAAAACAACATATAAGTGCATACAAAAATAAGATCCAAAACTCCAATTTCGCTATCCATCTAATGAAAATAACCACAAATTTAATATAGACTCTGGAGTAAAAATACTACATCAAGTGAGGATGAGAGATGCAAAACTTGTTCGCTCCATTTTTTTTTTTTAAATTAAGATGTCAGTGGATTCTAAAAGATATAAACTATATTTATATACTTATCAATAAATATCTGTATATATATTATCTTTCTAATCTAATAATAAATATATCTTTATATCTTTATCTATAAGTATCTTAATGTATTTTATCTTTCTAAAAGATAATTAATATCCAACTTTTAAAAAAAATGGAACGGACGAGTTTTGCATCTCACCTCAAGTAGAAAATAGCCTAAAATTAAATATTTGTGAATCATTATAAATAATAAAATCGTTTAAAACCGATCCAGATTTTTGTTTAAATGATCAGATAAACATATCCAATAGCCCCATTGTAAATTTGTTTCCCATAGGAACGGAAAAATCCAATGGGTCATAAGGGAAACCCCCTAGTAAATCACAAAAATTTAACCTACCTGCCCCCTTCCACTTATCACGAATTCAGTTAAAGTCCATTTCCATTTTAGTTACCTCTTAGACCCCTTAAGGTGAGTACTGATGTTTGATTTCTTGTCCTACATTTTTAAAAACTTTAGTGAATATAATCTATGTAACATAGTACAGATGTGCTGGATAATTATGTATGTTTTAGAACTGAAGATGAATATATAGCATTCGAAACTAGTTTTCTAATAAAATAATCCCAATAGAAGTGGCAATTAATTCATCATTCCAAACAACTAACATTAGTGAGAATCAATCATTTTATACAAGATTATAATGATAAACAGTTTTGTTTATCATGGAGGTATGGGGCATGTAAATCCATAATTAGATTGCCTATATTTGGAAGTTCCATATACAATACATAGGAAAAGAATGGAAAAATACTGTATTTTATATATAGGCATATATAAAAATATATTGTGTGTGTGTGTTAAAACTTATGACAGCTTTATGAACCAGCTTTGATCTAATCACGGTATAAAGTAGCTATGACCAAGGTCAGGCAACTGGCCACAAGTTATCAAAAAGGACCCGCACGGTTTTCAACTAAAACGTGACCCAGAGCCGTTAACGCTGCGACCAACTTTATCCCCACCCACTTCCCCAACCCCATCCCCTATTTTCTTCTTTCCCCTCACCCCCACCCTCCTTCCCCAAGATAAAAATAGTGGCTACCCCCGATCCCGTCCGTATTTTCTTCTTTCATTTAGGAGCCTCAAACATTAGTAATCATAACTTCTCCCACCCTCCTTCTCCTTCCTAAGATAAAAATAGTGGCTAATAACTTGCCCAGCCGAGCTCGGCACGTCCGTAATGTAATGAACCGCGTGGGTCTTATGTCTTCTTCCAAGGACTAAGTAGGAGCCTTGCTGGTAGGTACCGAAATCATTAGTAATCAATGTCTGTAAAAGTACACCTGTTACATTCAAATGAAAGGTCGAATAAAGAAATATTTTATAAAATATACTCATAAGTACCTTTCTTTTAACTATAACAATCGTAAGATCGATAGGTAGAATAATACAATTGTAAATTTTGGGATACTAGGCACGAACTGAGTTGTTTTGCGGCAAAAAAATAACAGCGCTTTCAGCCTTTATCCCTCCCATAACTTGGAGCAGTATTAATAATATAATTTAAGGGAATATAATACAGCAGATTTATAATATATAAGTAAATTTATTATACTATAATACAAGATTAATAAATAATATTAGTAATGATCATAGACGGAAAGCTTTAAGGGCGGCGGTACCCTTTGATTTATTTATATCATAAGCATTAAAATAATAAAGGTGAGTGAACGCTTCAGAGGCAGGCGTTCAGCATTATGCCCTATTAAGACTCTTGGATCCCTCTCCGAAAATATCTGCGAAAAAAAGTTTTCAAAGAAAGGAGTAAAATATTCAAAGAATGAAGTACAAAGGTTAGTGGGCCTATTTAGGATGTGGTCCAGAAGAAGTATTGGATTTTAGAGGACTGATGCTGAAAAATCGACTTCTTATATAACGTTTCTTTTTTAAATTTGGATGAATAGCTTATAAACCTAACTGCATCCCTGACCACATTCTTCAACTGTAAAGTGCAATTGGTTTGCACGATAGGATAGTAAGAATCCAATAAAACAGACATAAATTTATCAGACTATTGTATCATCAGTGACTTTAACTAATACTAATAAACTATTAAATAAATAAGGATCTTCCATTAATTCATACCTAGTCCGTTCCCTACTTGTTCACTTTTCAATTATGAAGCTTAGAGACATGGCATCAAAAACAAAGCAATATAAAAAAACCCAATAACCCTCATGAGGCCGATACATAAACAGGCACCAACACTGACAAAAACTCTATTTGACTAGTGAGAAACAATAATTCAAGCTGCTAAAGCGTTTTCCACAAGGGCCAGTGTAAGCTCATCATTTTTCACTTAAGCGTTGAATGCCCTTTTTTGCCGCGCCCGCCATGTTTTGCGCGGGAGAAGACCAACATTAATAACGCCTCCACCCCCAGGGAGACCTCAAGAAGAAACAAGAGGTGGAGCACCTGTTCTACAATTCCCTCCGCCAAGCCTGCCTTTGAATTCTCTATTCCTATGTATTTTTTAATCGTAAGTTGGTCATGAAAGACCAATTTTTTTTTTTTTTTTGTATAGCAAACTATGGAAAAACATCAGTGGAGATAATATTTTAAAGTTTCGGTATGATTTCTAGAGAAAGTGGTTTACTTTCACTAGAATACTAACTTATATATCAGCATTGTCATTATAAAATATTATTAGTTATAATAATTAGCTGAATATAGATTTAATAATTAATAGTTTTATTTTAAAGAAAACGCACATTGCAATCGATAGGCATCACTTTGATTTTTAAATACCATTACACATAGATCTTATCAAGTATAACTACAAAAAAAAAAATTAATAAATAAATAAATGTATTGTTTACACATTTTTTTTTTTATAAAAATACCAAATTTATTTTCAATTCTATTAGTATTATTAAAAAACAACAACAAACAATAGCATTAATTGGCCGTCCGTAAAGACAACTTCTTTTCATTCTTAAAATCGATTTATTTCGACTTCGGTAAGAGATCTTAATTTATCACGAACATTAAATGGATTGTTGGATTTTTTTTTCTCTCTCTTAGACAGTCGAAAATACTATCTGAAATGAAGTTTTGTTAGAAATTAAGGAAAAGAGAGAGAGATGAAAAATAGATGGATAGAGTAAAAGAAAGGGAGAGGAAAATGACTCATTTGCATCTCAGTCAACCAGTACATTAGAATATTTTTATTACTCTAAAAAAAAGAAACTACAAATTCTAGAAAAACTCCTATAATTAATTAAATTCGCTGACAGAAAAAAAATTCACCAAATTGATTTTTTCGGCAAAAATTTTTATTCATTTTAGATGTTTACTTCCCCATATACTTTAATCAGGGCGTACGAAGGTTATCAGGATTATTGGAAACATAATAAATAACGCTGTATTTTATGTAACCGTTTTAAACAGCTAATACAGGGTGAGTATCTCTTTGTGTAAAAAAAAAAACAAAATGGGTGAAATTAGATAAAAAATGTAGAAAAATGCCGCAAACTTCAACTTTCTATTCCAATCCGTTGCAGGTATACTATCAACCAAAGACTTTTTTGAGGAAAACTCGTTTTTTTCCATAAAAGCTGTAATATCTCCATTTTGTTTATATATTTTTTAAATTTTCGGATTTTGCATTAAATTTTCTATAATAGTTGAGCACCTGTGATCTTGAATTTTATAAACTAGATATCTAAAGAACAGCTTGATCTTAACCTTATTTGGGGAAGTCACAATGTCTTATTTACTTCAACGCTTGCCGTTTTTCGTAAAAAATATAATAAAAAATAAATCACACAAAAAATTGAAACTTTAATCAGCTTTCGAATGATATATTAAACGTAATGATTTTGTTTCAATTTTATGGAGAAATTTACTTTTGAAACTGAAAAAACATGGTGTTCTCATTTGACTGATTCGTATCAGTTACTTGTGTAAAATAAAACATTATGACAATCCCTTAATAAAAATGTGCATTTTAAACATAATCAAATTCTTCATTGGAATAAAATGCAAAGAAAAAAATATTGTTTAATAGAAGTTAAAGTAAAACTGTCAATATAGCGACACCAGATCAGAGGATCTCATGTTATTGCATTTATTTATTTAGTATTATTATTTAATATTTTTTTTATTAGATTTTCAATGTAATGTTTAAAATCCAATGATGATGAAAATATACCTCAATTTAGTCGTTAGCTTCTGAATTCAGATTGTGTTGAAGAATAATACTTTTTGAGGTGAATCTTATGGGCAGATGAGTCTGTTTTTACAGGGGAAGGCATATCTACCGTTCCATGTGGAGTATCGTTAGTTTATTCATATTTTTATTGCTGCTGAATAGTGTCAATCATAGTTTGCCCAATAGATAGAACGATGAGATTACTATGATCTGTTACAAAATATCCTACCACAACTTCACCACGATATTCCACCTGAAGTTCGGCAAAATATGATTTTCCAACATCATGGTGCTTCTCCACATTATTCGAAAGCAAAACAAATATAAACCAATGATATACATGGAAAGGTAGAAATGCCTTCCCCTGTAAAAACAGACTCATCTGCCCATAAGATTCACCTCAAAAAGTATTATTCTTCAACAGAATCTGCATTCAGAAGCTAACTGCAAAATTGAGGTCTATGTTTATTATCATTGGATTTTAAACATTACATTGAAATTCTAATAAAATAAATTCTAAATAATAATAATAAATAGATAAATGTAATAACACAAGATCCTCTGATCTGGTGTCGCTTTATTGACAGTTTTCCTTTATTTTCTGTTAAACAATATTTTTTTTTCTTTGCTTTTCATTCCCATGAAGAGTTTATTATGTTTAAAATGCTCATTTTTATTAAGGAGTTGTCATAATGTTTTATTTAGACAAGTAGCTGATTTGTTTGCCAAATGAGAACACCATGTTTTTTTTTCGGTTTTAAAAGTTTTGGTAAAAATTTGACGTTTTGTGGATGGTTTTTTTCGAAACACTAAGCGTTGAAGTAATATAAGACATTGTGACTTCCCCAAATAAGGTTAAGATCAAGCTGTTCTTTAGATACCAAGTTTGTAAAATTCAAGATTACAGGTACTCAACTAATATAGAAAATTTAATGCTAAATCCGAAAATTTGAAAAATATATAAACAAAATGGAGATATTACAGCTTTTATGGAAAAAAAAACGTGTTTTCCTCAAAAAATTCTTTGATTTATCGTATATCTGCGACGGATTGGAATAGAAAGGTGAAGTTTGCGGCATTTTACTACATTTTTGGTCTAGTTTTACCAATTTTTTTTTTTTTTTTTTTTTTTTTTTTTTTTTTTTTTTTTTTTTTTTTTTTTTTTTTTTTTTTTTTTTTTTTTTTTTTTTTTTTTTTTTTTTTTTTTACACTAAGAGATACTCACCCTGTATACACAAAATATTACAAAAATATCCCAACTATTAATATACATCAGGAAGTTTATAAATGTGAGTTAGCATAGTGTAGATAAAAGCTCTAGGCTGGTGCAGAGATCTATCAAGAACCAAGAATCGATTGAGCAATTAATGAACCGGAAATAGAAAACCTCAATCAACAAACTAAATAATCCGAGCACGATCACTGATCATTATTGTGGCCCAATCAACCGGCGAAGAGCAATCGTCATTATTGGGCTTTGGGCTCCGCAAGGAGGCGCTTCGTTAAGGCAAAACTTTTGAGCAACAGCGAAACACTTAACGATATAAGACTTAAATTTATGTTAGTGCGATGCTTTTTTAAGTTTAAATAGGAAAATAATTGTATGTTCTATGTTGGTGCTTAACGTCCTTATGTACTCCAGCTAGATAAGGAAGGACGGGTTATCCTACAGATCACCAACCTATCCTAGTCTAGAGAGAAAGGCCAAGATACATTCCAAGAGTCAATTCAAACCTACGAACTTCTGTACCGAGCACGATGAGAAAATAAATAAGTAAATAAAAATATATATTTAGATATTTAAAATTAAAACGCCATTTAATGTTTCAGTGAAACTCATTGTCAGATAATGCTGGGACTGAGAGTTAAGGCTTTCGTACACCCATTGAAAGTGGCTCACCGAGATTAGAGGCAACAAAATAATACCGAGTGGGTGAATTTAAATTTCAATCAGACAGAGGGTGCAACTCTCCTACTTAAAACTCCCTACTTTAGTTATACTTACTATTGTATAAAAGTAAAAATACAAAAGTTGGCCAAAAGTGATACATTATCGGAGAACGCGAGGGCGTTACGCGTAGTTTTTAGCTGATTCTTCAGTTAATCATTAGTTGACTACAAAACGAGCAGAAACATTTAATCATGATTAATTTAGGTAACTATTCCAAGAAAATTAATGTCAAATATTTAATCATGATTAAATTTTGCCCATCTCCACCTTTTTTTTCAATCGATTTTGAACGATTTTTTTACCCTCAAGAAAAATATTAAATTTTGACATACTGAAGCACTGTTTGTGTTGCTCGAATCAAAAACTAAGTTACCCTTAAGATATTTAATGGAGAATTTTTTTTGTTTATAACATTTGTCACTAGGAGCTATATTGGTTTGAAAAAAATCACGATTTGTTTATATTATTTAAATTTGTGGGGGCTTTTTTGATACTCTATAACTCTGTTGGTGTTGTTTGTTATTAGTTGATAGTTTTCTTACCAGAAAATGAATGGGAAAATTTTTTGCTATATAAAATAAAATCACGTTTGAAACCCCTATATTTAAGTGTAGGGGCCTAGAGGGCAACCCTAAAGACATCTTTCATGCTACACTTTCTTTAGCCCACAGGCTCATGGGGTGTTTAATTTTTATTTTTCAGACTATGAACGGATTTACGAAGATTTCGTTGAGCAACACCCGTGGGCGTTTCGGACTTCAGCTCTAGTTTCTTCTTATACCTTGTTATTTACGAAACTATTGTCCCAAGATATGATTGCGTAGGTTTAACTTTACTCCTTCAAAAAAATATTTCCTTAACTAAAGATTTACTAATTCCACTTTTATTATGCGTCCGGTACCTGACATGATTGAAACATTTTAATTTAAGCCTTCAATAAAAATTCTACACTAAAAGATCTCCAGGCTATCACCTTTTCAGACGCCTCAGAGGATTATCAGGAATGGAATGGGAAGCAAGTTGAGAAACAAGTGGATTTGAGTGATTATGGAGCTTCCGATGAAAGGATAGGTATCTGGTTTGAGCTGAATCAGCAACATATGGAACACTGGGTTCTTTATATATAAGTTTATTAGTGACAAAATAAGGAGCATTGAGGATTCAATTTCAGCCTTAATACTCGAACTTCTCCTTAACCCAGTTCTTCTCCATACCTCTGCTATGGTCAAAGATTACGACTAATAATAACATCTGAGTGTCAGAAAAATACTAGAAATTTATTTAAGATTATCTATCCCATCTGTAGATGTGAACGGACGACTAAATTACTCTATTAATATCAGGATCTTGGAGTCAATGAAAGTCCTGGTAATTTTTGAGGGCCGGGCCCAAATTACCCTGGGGGCCTTCCGCTCCGCTGGAGAGGATCATCCCGAATAATCCTCTTCCTCAAAGGATCTCCCTCCAGGATTAAACCGCTGATCCTTCCAAACCCTTGTTTCAGGGTTAGGAGGAATCGCTTGGCCAGGAGCATTCCTCGGGCCAGGGACTCTCAAACCAGGTCTGCGGTCTTATTGTATCAACTGGGTCCTGAGTCGCTCTTATTGTAGTTTTATTAATAATAATCCTATCATAAATAATACTGAATATATTATAAAAATAATTTGATCACCATAGACAGTTAATTTTTTCGAGGTGCACCGAGTCAACACTGTCTCTTTTAGTAAAAGTAGGAAGGTCACTTAATATTACTTTTACACAATATTAATATTAAACACACACAATATTTTACTATATTTTACAAGGGGACGTTTGCAGTTGTAACTCGCAGATTTGAATGCCGATTTTTGTGTGGGTACTAGGGACCTATAATAGTGCAAAACTAGAGTTATAGCCGCCAATGGGCATAAGGAGCCGAGAAAAAAAAAGTATATGAAAATCACGTTTTATTTTTTTTCCCAGCTCTCAGTCAAGATAAAGAAATGATTCCTTCGCTTTTAATTGTAGTTATGTATGCTATTTTAAATAAAAATACTTTCGTTATGCTCAAAACACTACCCGGCTTTAGAGTGCTCAAAAACTCCAAAAAAAAAATGACAAATCAAATCTGGATTTAACGCACCACTGAACCCTTATTGTTTACCTCTTTCGAAGGGGTTAAAATTTTGAAGTTGAGATTTCATCAACAATTTCTAAATGCCATAACAACTACTGTTACAATAGTAGCCATATCAACCGATTACAATAGTAATAGCATCACAAGAATCAACATACATTCTGCTTTTTATCTATGCATTTAACATTGGATTTACTCTAGATTTTAGTGGACAAAAACTGATGTGAATGAAAAAATCCGAGGTCAGCTATAACTTGAGATATTTCAATAAGGGGAAATTCTGCGACCTCCGGATTTAGGCTAAACTATGCCGTTTAGATGACCTTTAATTTTGGTCTTAATCGGTGGGGAAATATGTGAGATAGAGCAAATTATTTATATTTTTTTCAGAAATTGACAACCCTCTTGCCTTCTAAAATCCTACAAAATTTTAAAGCTAAAAAAAAAATGTTTTTGATTTTAACAAAATTTAGTTTCTACATGTTTTTTGAGATGAGGAATCTGAAAATAATATCAGTTGTTAGTTTAACATTTTTTTTCACCTACGTTATATAAATAAGACATTTTAAAATGATCTATTTCTATTATTATTTTAATTTTTACACAATAAATTTCAAATAAGACTATTTAAAAAATATATACATATTTTTTTAACCAAAACTTGATATTAATTTTAGATTATTCATCAATCTTAGAATTTCAATGCGATTTGAAACAAAAATATATACGTCTTATTTATATTACATAGGTGAGAAAAATTGTTAAGCTAAAAACTGATATTATTTTCAGATTCCTCACCTGAAAAAAACATGTAGAAACTAAATTTTGTCGAAATCAAAAATAATTTTATTTTTACCTTTCAAAGTTTGTAGGATTTTAGAAGGTAGGGGGGCTGTCAATTTCTGAAAAATGTAAATAATTTGCGCTATCTTAAATATTTCGCCACCGATTAAGACCAAATTTAAAGGTCATCTAGAAGCTGTAAAACGGCATATTTTAGCCTAAATCCGGATGTCACAGAATTTCCCCTTATTGAAATATCTCAAGTTATAGCTGACCTCGGATTTTTTTATTCACATTAGTTTTTGTTCACTAAAATCTAGAGTAAATCCAATGTTATATGCATAGATAAAAAGCAGAATGTATGTTGATTCTTGTAATGCTATTACTATTGTAATCGGTTGATATGGCTACTATTGTAACAGTAGTTGTTATGGCATTTAGAAATTGTTGATGAAATCTCAACTTCAAAATTTTAACCCCTTCGAAAGAGGTAAAAAATAAGGGTTTAGTGGTGCGTTAAATGCAGATTTGAGGTCAATTGTTCATGAAAAAATGTTTCCAATAATTTACGGTGGATTTTCTGGGAATTTTGTCGTTTTTTTTTTTTTTGTCGTTTTTGAGCACTCTAAAGCCGGGTAGTGTTTTGAGCAGAACGAAAGTATTTTTATTTAAAATAGCATACATAACTACAATTAAAAGCGAAGGAATCATTTCTTTATCTTGACTGAGAGCTGGGAAAAAAAATAAAACGTGATTTTCATATACTTTTTTTTCTCGGCTCCTTATGCCCATTGGCGGCTATAACTCTAGTTTTGCACTATTATAAGTCCCTAGTACCCACACAAAAATAGGCATTCAAATCTGCGAGTTACAACTGCAGGGGACGTTTGCAGTTAGATTTCTAGAATGTATTACTCTACTAAATTATGTCAATGGTTCCTTTTATTATTTAGATTATTAGATTAGATTAAGATTATAAGCAATGATTAAGGATTTAAAATGCAATTTTGAAGTAATTTCTTATCATTATTTTGTTATAATTAATATAGTTAAAGTAATAATTAGGTGATGGGGCTCACCGTTTATTTTTGTGTATACGCCTTACACACTATATAACTTATATCTATAATTTCAAATTTAAAATAATTTTCGCTATTGATTTGGTTCTCCTGGGGGAACATTTTGCTGTGCAGAGGATTTAAAATACTTTTTGAAGTATCGAAAAATTGTTTTCTTCTATCAGCTAAAAACTCCTAATTTTTTTTAACTTTTAATTCCTCATATATTTTCGAAGATTTAACTCTTTGCGTGGTAAGTAGCTTTTACAATTTTTCTAATTGTACCATTTTGGAATGACTGGAGTTTGTAATTTGTAATTTTCCCAATCGATGAAAATAATGGTGCTTGGTAATAAGGTTGGTCGGATTACACATTTATATATGATTATTTTAAACGTAAAGCTAAATTTGTTGCAGATAATAAGAGGGTCAGTTTATAAGATTGTAATCTCGCTTTTCTTATTTTATTGAGTAAGTTATTTGAGTAAGTTATAAGATCTTTATGGATAAGTTTCTTTGTGATAAAGTAAGGGACATTAAGGATTGGATACGAGATGAGTCGGATGATTTGGTGGAGCCTCATAGCTCAACTCCAGACGTCCAAATAGGTCAAATTACTGTTATGAGTCTTTTTAACCAAATCGGAAGGTTTGAACGTTTGTCAAGTAAATGTTGAAGAAGTCGAAAACGACGTTCAGTTTTTTATTTGTGTTAGTCTTGTATGTGTGTTCCAAGTAAAGCATTTGTCCAGATAGAGTTCTTGGTATTGGATCTGTTCAACAGGGATTAACGGAATATCATTAAAGGATACTGTAAGACAGAATGGCGTAGGTTTACGAAAAAGGGTAATGGTTATTTTGTGAGATTTGTTTGAATTTGTTTTGTTGAGGCTTACTTTGATTCTCCATTTTTGACACCATTCTTAAAGGTTTAGGATATGGAATTGAAGTGTTTGGGAGGCAATGAAGGGATCATTGTTTACTGATAACACACGAGCTTCATCAGCATAAGCGGTGAATATAGTGCTAGGTTAAGTCGGGATATCAGCTGTATACACTGTGCAGATGATGGTACCTAAAATACTTCTTTGAAGGAACTTTTATTTTATTATAGTTTTTGTATCTTTAGAGGCTGTTTATTTTAATTTTCTTACTTTGATTTTTTAAATTTATTTTATAGCATTGTACATATTGTATGAATGGGTTTTTGTCATCCATATTACTCATTGCCCTTGAGTGAGGCAGGTTGTAATTATTCTAATAATAAGTTCTTTTTAGAAATAAGTAGATTCTGTTATTTATCGAAATACTGTTCCACTTTTGTTCGGTTGAATCCGTTTGGGAAAAAAAGTGATGTTTTTTGTTAGGTGGAACTTCCAAGACGTTTTTCATTTTGTGCTTGTTCGGTCAGGCAGTAAGCTCCGACCTTTACAACGAACAGCTAGACAGAGTTAATACAGTTGAGTGCGAAGTATCCCACTTCTGTCAACAGTAGCCTAGCAATTTTGCAACATAACGCCCCTGCAAATAATTCTCGTTTGACCGAGGAAAAATTATGCAAAGGGTAAATATAAAGCCTAAATATAGCACGATCAGATTATGGTTTGTTGAGATCAATGGCTCATTTCCGAAAAGGTCAGATATTTGATAATTACGAGGAGTCAAAAATTGGATGTGATAAGTTCTTTGCCTCAAAACCAAAGCAGGACGACATTAAATATTGTTACTGGTAATGATATAGGTATAAGAAGTTTTAAAAACATATACATTACTTGGAAGTATTCAACAATGTTTAAAATATATAATTTGAAATAAAGCAATGCCTATGCACAAGCAATGAGAAACAACCTAGTAATATACGATATTTGGTATCATTCTTGCTATACTTAAACATTAATATAGACTAGAAAAACATATTAATTTAAGTAACTATATGGTTAGCATTTACATATTTGTAATTTACGAAAAGTCTTTCTAATAATAGTGTTTAGAATTTCTAAACTTTTTATATGGGACGTGAATAATGTGAAGGCTTTGCAGAGGATGAGAAACGTGGCCGGGCAGAAATCGGCCTTCTTCCAGGACATAATTCTCTATTACACAGTAATTGGAAGATGGAAGATATTTATTCAGGCTGGAAGGGTCCCCCATTTTTACGTATTTTAATATAAAACCGCTGGCAAACACTGTTTATTCTTGTGGATGTGACAATCTTAATAGCAACATTGATTTGTTTACTTGTTTAACCTACCATCCTACTTGTCTTAGCAATACACATATAAATTCATATTTAATAACCGAGGTTTTATTATTTTATACAGTAAAGGTGATTAGGATTAATGAATTAATTGCCACTTCCATTGGAATTATTTTATTTGGAAACTAGTTTCGAATAATAAATATTCATCTTCATCTTCAGTTGTAAATCATATAATTTTCAAAACATCAGTAATTTGTTACATGGATTACCTATACTAAAGTTTAAAAAAAAAATTGGTTTAAATTCTGAATTTAAAATAGATAAACCATTGTCACTTAATTCCCCTTTCACTTTAAGACAAAATAGACCCTTTCCGGAAAAGCGGTGAACACGAACTAAAATGTAATGGCTATGAAGCTAAATATATGCTGGAAATACTGGACGATCGTTAAATGTTTAATATATATAAACTTTAGTAGATATAATCCTGTAAAGTGATATATAATAATAAAATAAAGTTCTGATCTTTTTAAAATTTTGTATGTTATAGAACAGAAGATAAATGTTCAGCATTCCTAGTTTTCTAAACTAGTTTTAAAATAAAATAATTCCAATAGAGGAGGTTAATTAATTCATCACATGTTTTTTGAGAAATATGTCCACAGCTCTCTCATCTGAACTCTATCTGGACAAATGCTTTACTTGGAACACACATACAAGACTAACACAAATAAAAAACTGAACGTCGTTTTCGACTTCTTCAACATTTACTTGACAAACGTTCAAACCTTCCGATTTGTTAAAAAAGACTCATAACAGTAATTTGACCTATTTGGACGTCTGGAGTTGAGCTATGAGGCTCCACCAAATCATCCGACTCATCTCGTATCCAATCCTTAATGTCCCTTTCTTTATCACAAACAAACTTATCCATAAAGATCTTAATGTTCCATATTTTGCTGAGTTAGCCCGAACCAGATACCTATCATTCCATAGCAAATTCCATTATCATTCAAATCCATTAGTAACACAACTCGTTTCCCACTCTGTTCCAGTTAACCCTCCGAGGCGGTGGAAAAGGAGATGGCCTCGGGACCTTCCAATATAGGACTGTATAATATAGAACCTTTTTAAGTGCTAACAATTGGTAGTTGCTTTACAAAAAATTGACATGTCAATTGTAGCATTATCATCACATTTACATGTATTTTATTTACATTGTATACAGTTGTAAATTTCAATAAATAGCTATAAAAAATCCATACATGTAATTTATCGCGTGACAATAAACAAAGCTAATGTGATTGTATAAAGCAAGACAGCTGTCATGTCAAGCATAGGGGAGGTCTGCAAACAGCGGTACTTACTCCTAACCTATTAAAATGATTTTAACCTAGTAGATCCCTCAACCAATTACTTTTTAGACTTTTTTTGTAATTCTCTGGCATGTTTCCTAAGAACATGGTTTGTATTAGATTATCGATATATCCGTAAAGTTTGTGCGGACATGATTTTAAACGGTGTGTGTGCATAAGTTACAATATAATGTTTTGTTTTTGGCATACATGGGTGATTGTGTAAAGAGTCTTAATGTTTTTGACTGGTGTCTGTATTTTTTTAATGTATCTATTTTTAGCTCTACCATAAATTTGTGAGACGTAGGTCCACAGTGGTTTTAATAAGTTGGAATAAGTATGGGGTATTTGCTTGATTTTCAATGCTGGTCCTAATGTATGTAACATATATGATAAGTTTTTGATACCTTTAATTCGTTTTTTTTTAAATTTAGTTATACATATTGCGCAGCAATAATGATCCTTATTTTTTAATTAACTTAAAATAAACACAAGTATACTCAAAATTATTGAAAAATATCTATTTTTTTTTATATATAAAAAGACAGATCTTGGTCGCTGCTGTTTGTTTAAATCGCGTGTTCCATAATTTTATCCTGGAGATGAGGGTGATAAATTCGTCGAGTGCTCAATTCTTGACGAAGTTAGCTCCGACAAAGCTTAACCTCCTTTACTGGACAAAAGGACATAGCGCAAAAGGAATACATAAAAATATGTAGGAGTGGAAGCCAGAGTTTCTGTCAAAAAGAATGATGTTTTATTCACGCAGGTCCACGGGACGAACGGCACCGTGTTTGTCCTCACTAATATTACCTGTGTAAGCAGAATATTACAGCGTGAGTTCCTGTGCTATGATCAAATGTTTATATTATAAATATATGATATTTTAACTCTAAATCTATATTACAAAATAAAAAAAAATGACATTTTTATGGATATTATATTTCTAGTAAATGTACATTCATAATAAAATTACATAACCTCCCCTTCATGACTAATATTCCAAATAATTCAAGGTTTCATAATATAGGATCATTAATTTGTCAATTGTATTATTTAAAAGCAGTGAAAACATGAAAATAATATCAAAAGTTAACATTTTCGACTTATCTGGGAGATTTAAAAAAAATTAAGTGCTTCTACTGTTTCAATACTTTCCTATTATTTCAGATATTCAGAATAGAATTAATTTATTAGTATTCATTAATGTCTAAATTAATATTTATTCCTAACATAAACTTGAGCAGTGAAGATTTTAGGAAGGATTTTGAAATGTAAGAAATGGTTTAGAGGAACACCAAACAGCTCAAATCCTATATCCAAATAGGTTTGATTATAGTTTTGCAGATGAGTCATTTTTAATTTATTTGAAGCTCTGAACTTTTTTTAAATTAACTATTGAAGAGATTGCTTTGATTTAGCAGATTTCTGACAAGAAACGAGCATCGTGAGCTTTAGTATATAAAGGATTCCATAAATAATATAACATCTTTTAATTACCCACCTTGGACTATAAAACTACCTGCAATAGATTTAACACTACAAAAATTCACGAAAAATACCACTACAAGACTTACTTATTAAGTAATAATAAAAACAAAAAAAAACTTAAGGAAAAATACAGCAATAGAAAACAATTGTATACAGACAGTTCCAAATGAAATAATAATGTTGGTTGCTCTTTTGTATCGGACTCCAACATTGCCAAGTATAAACTTCCTTCCATAGCCAGTAACTTCACTGCCGATTGTTATGCGATATGCGCGGCGCTGTATTACACTATGCAGTGTGAGGAAGAAAACTTCGTAATATACACCGACTCCTTCACTGTACTAATGACACTAAAAAACATTTATACTAAAGATCGTCTAGTACAGAAAGCACAATTATATAAAGCAACATTATCATCGATTGATGTTACAAATCTTTACACCTCATCTATAATTTGCCAATTTTTAAAATCTTTAGGGAAATATTGAAGAACCAGATAAACTAAACGCTATTACAAAGAATGCAAAAATGTGGAAAAACAACCGTAGTAACCGAAGAGTGGAAGTTGTCATAGCTAGGTGGACTCTGAATAGGCCATACTCGACTTATCCACTGTTACCTTTTAACAGGGGAGAGTCCGCAGAAGTGCGAACATGCAGTAATATACAATCAACAATTAGTCACATACTAGTGGGTTGCTCTCGATGGGATAGTTGTTTTCAGGAAGCAACAATATAAACAAAATTGTACAATTCCTTAAAAAATATAAATGATTCAATAAAATCTTAAATAAAAAAATTGCCTAAATCTAGAAAGGAAGAAATAAAGATTGGAAAAGGACTCTAAAACCCCTCGATGCTGAGTGTCCAAAAGATATTTAATCCAATATTTTTCTCGTAAATCCCAAAAAAACATCTTTAACTGTTCAAAGCATTAACCATCATATGTTAAATTAATAATATTTTTATCTGTTGTGAATATTAGTTTTATTCTTAAATATTGTTCTGGGCTCTATTCCAGATAACTCTCTGAGGCGACTGAAAAGAAGATGGCTAAGGATCTTCTAAAATAAAACTTTTATTGAAGTGCTACCAATAGATAGTTTCTTGACAAGCAATCGACATGTTATCACGAGTATTATCATCTCATTTACTAAAAGTATTATTATTTTCTTTTGTATATAGTTGTGAAATTCAATCAATAGCTAATAATGTAAACCCAAAAAACTTCTTTATTTCTTTTTAAACAATCAGTAATTAACAATTAAGCGATGAGATTCACTCAAGAATAGACATAAAGGTGATAATTCATATATATATATATATATATATAAATAAAAGTGAAAATGCTTATCTAACGAGACGTCTTTGCTTAAAGAGCTTGGATACTAGGGCTCGATTTCAGATTCCTCAACCCTCCGCTCACCAAAAGCGCTCTAGGAATTTACTTAAGTGGGATAGGACTGAAACGTGATCCACTCAGCCTCGTGTCGAAAACGTAGCAACTACTTGAATATAGAAGTGTGCAATCCGATTCAAAATTATTTATAAAGGGAACAACATTTGGTATGTAAACATATTACCCGCTATGTTCCATGGAACTACTATAGCAATGTGTTATGGACGATTTGCTCCAGTAAACAACGTTCCTTGCTTTAAATGATGGATTTTTTTTTTAAATGATTGGACATGCTTACTGCAAGAAAAGAAACAGCATGTTGAATTATTTATTACTTCATTTCAATGTATAGGCAAACGCTTATGTTTCAGACATATTGCTTTTTTTTTTTTTAAATTAGTGTTTCAATTACGTTATTTGTATTTAATGTTAAATTTTGCTAGTTTACTGTCCTTGAAATCGAAAATATCATAGTAACTGAAAGATAACTGAATGAAAGAATAGGTATCTGGTATGGACTAAATCAGCAACAGGAACATTACGATTCTTATAAATAAGCTTACTTGTCATCGGGTTGGATGGATTGGAGCATTGAGGATTCTTCTAAGGATTTCGGATTGCAAAGATTGGATAAGAGATAAGAGTGGGGCCCCAAAGCTTAACTCCGTTTGTCAATATAGATCTAATTACTGTCATGTGTATGAGTCTTTTGTAATTAATTGGGAGTTTTGAACATTTGTCTGATGAATGTTGTAGATGCGGAAAACGTGGGAAGTTTCTTGACTTTTCAGTCTTGTATGTGGGTCCCATGTGTCCTAGGTAGCGAATCTATTCAACAGGGGATCGATGGAATATCATTAAAAGATACTATGGAAAAATTAGGTTCACGAAGAAGGATAAAGAATATTTGAAGACATTTGTTTAAATTTATTTTAATTCTCCGATTTCAACACCATTCCTAAATATTTATGACATGAGATTGGAGTGTTCGTGAGGCAATGAAGGGATCATTATTCACTGATAACACACGTGTCATCAGCGTACGTGGTGAAGACGGTGCTAGGATGGGGCTGGATTTCAGCTGTATACACCATGTAGATGATGGGACCCAGAATACTACCTTGAGGAACAATTTAAGATGAATAAATGTATTGATTACTTTTGTATGTATTCATATTAATTTTGGCCCTTGAACTAATTATATTGCAAAACTTAATAAAAGCATTTTTCTAAAAAAAAAGTTATTTTTTTGTTTTATTTTTAAAATGTAAAATTTATTTCCTTTAAAAACTATAGTATACATTTACTAACCTGAATAAACATTTAACTTCAATATAAGACTGTTATTGTTATTTAACTGGTTTAACGATCAGGGTTTTCGGAATTAACAAGTTAAATTGAGATACAACTTAACCGACAGGGAGCTCAACTCACTAAGATTGTCCCCAGGTCAATTTCGATAACTAAGTTGAAGTAGTCAGCATTGAACTTGACTATTCAGTTGATTCAACTATATCGATTCATTGAATGAGGATATTGTTAATTAATTATTACGTTCGAATATTCGAGAACTTAGGTGTTAAAACTAATGCATTTTTTAAAAAAATGCATGATTAAACTCAGATTCATTAAGTTTTTAGTAAAAGCGTTTCATCCAATACTATATATTATATATCGGAAACTATGATCAGGAAGTTACATTTAATCTGTGTTAATTACAGAAAAAAATAATGTTAACAGGTTAATTAAACAAAGATAAAGCTGATTACAGAATTTTTACGTTAACGACCAAAAATTGTTAAATTGTCTTACATTAATTTTTTTTAATTTTCTAACATATTAATTAATTAATTTTGAGAAATTGTCAGGCATGAAGTCAGGTTAATAAATAACACATCCGAGGTAAAAAAATACAGATTATTTTTCAATTTCTTACAAAGAACCAGTACGTTGATAGATAATTGTTAACGTACCTGATAAATAACGATTCTTTTTCATATGGTTGAATGGATAAATACACTTATCTGCATACCTGAAACAGAAAAAAAAGATGAAAATATGTGGTAATTATAATGTGTTAATTTATAATTTCGTAACTATAAAATTTCTTGGCATTTTTTTGATCAGATCGTTTCTCTAGTTTTACCATCATAAGTTCTATTGCAAAATGGCCAATATTGCTCAACCTCGCTGGTACTCACATGTTGCCCCACATATTAAAATATTTTTTAATAATTATGGTTGAATAATTCACTTTTGTACTGCTTTCAACTAATGCGGAGGAGCACTGTGGTGTTGGAAAATCATATTTTGCCAAACTTCAGGTGGAATATCGTGTAGTAATTCTCAATAATTAAACTGTTGGGCAAACTATGAGTTTCCAATACTATTCGACACGAGTTCAAAGATAAATAAACCAATGATACCCGGATGGATAGGTAGAAATGCCTTCATCTGTAAAAAAACAGACTTATCTGTTCATAAAATTTACCTCAAAAAGTGTTATTTTTCAATGTTATCTTCATTCAAAATATAATAGCTTAATTGAGGTCTATGTTCATAATTATTAGGTTTTAAGCCTTATATTGAAAATCTTATAAAATAAATCCTGAATAATAATATAAATAAATAAATGTAATAACATAAAATCCATTGATCTGGTGTCACTTTCTTGATAATTTGCCTTACTTTTCTATTAAAAAATAAAATTCTCTTTTCTTGTTATTGCAATGAAGAGTTTATTATGTTTAAAATATACATTTCCATCACGCGATTTTCATAATGTCTTATTTAGACAAGTAACTTATTTGTATGCCTAATGAAAACACTATGTTTTTGTGGTTTTAAAAGTAAATTTCTGTCTAAACATGATAAGGAATCATTAATTTGATCGTACCATATGCACGCTGGTTAAATTTGCAAGTTTTTGTGAGATTTTCAGTTTTGTAGACAGTGTTTCGAAAAATGGTGAGCGTTGGAGTATTAAAAAACTTTGAATTTGAAAAATGTTAAAACAAAGAGGAGATATTACTGTTTTTAAGGCAAAAAATCTTGTTTCCTCGAAAAAGTATTTGTGTTGTAGTATATCCGCAACGGCGGCATTTTTCTTCATTTTTGTTCTAGTTTTACCCGTTAAAAAAAAAAAAAAAAATTGCATTTAAAAAAAAAATGCACTAAGAGGGACACCCTGTAAAACAACATACCTCTGTAACCTGTTAGGTAGAATTTTAAAACTTCACTGTCATCCGGCTTTTTAAATAACAAATTAATTGAAAATCAGTAGATTCTATTATTCATCAATCTTTTTTGGTCTATGAAGATTGTTGGAATCATCTGGAACTTTTTAGAAAAGAAGATGTTAAAAATAGATATAGCTAAATTTATAAAACTCTGCTTTGCTAGAGGATCCCGAGACTGAGTGGGGGGGGGGAGAGGTGAGTTGTGGCGATGCTAAGTCACTTTCGATTTAGTTGCTGGAGCCACGCCCTTTCGGGTCACCGTAGGGATCTTCTCTCAGAGCTCTTCTTATATCTATCGCTACATAGTCCTACATGTATATCCTAATGTATCTTTGTCTTATATGTAGTTTTCGCACTTAGATAAAATCAAAAATATTTCATGGTTAAAAAGTTGAAACCACCTAAAATCCTAATTAAATTGCAGTTGTCCCATAACAACTAATAAAAGCTATTAATTATAAGAAAACTAGTTCCGATAGTTAAACATTCATCATTTCGAAACAAAGATAGGAAATAGCTATTATCACTATTTTTAGAACAGAAAATGTTTATATTCTCAAAAAAACATTTGTAACTCATTAGAAATAAAAAAAAAACATTCGAAACTTATTCAGATTTATGTTAAAATGAACAGATAAATATTTACAACAGTACCGTTTTATTTTATTTTTTTACGTGGGAATAGAAAAACCAACCAGTCATAAGAAAACCTATAATACAACAAAAAATTACTCAGTTTATTGTACTGTTTATTTATTTACCAAACGAATTATATTGGTAACAAATATGGTAAACTAGACAGCTATTGACATCCAAACTTAGAAATTAAAAAATAAAAAATTTACCACAAAAAATGTAAAAAAAATCCTTATAAACCATACAGCTAAGCTGTGTTAATATACTTTTGATTCTTTCTTTTTTTAAGAGATATTCTTATGGTGTCAATAACTGATTTTTCATTAGTTACTAAAACTATTATGCATTCCAGTAATAATGACCAGGGGTGTCAATTCCTTAAGGGTGTCAATGACTGTCTGGTTTACCCCACACTTAAATGATTTTTTGTTGTACGCTTTTAGGCACGTTTCATACATTTTTCCACTTTTACTCACACTTTTATGACCTGTTTCATGTTTAATCAATTATTAAAATTTATAGCTTTTAGTTTAATGGAGGAAGTTTCTCAAGTGTCTTAGTTCTCCCAGTGGAGAATGGTACCGTTCGAGTTCCTACCAACGAAGAAGCTGGCCAGTGCCAGGACTCCAACGTAAATCAATTTTTACAAAAGTCTCGAAGCCACTGCGGTTTTAATCAGCGAGGGAGGTTATCAGATAGAAGAAAAGCTTGCGATGGAACTTAAGGGAATGAGATCGAGAAGGTTTGATAAATTGAGATCATTGTGTGATGTTTTCTTTGATACACAGGGTGTTCCGAAATTAAATGGCAAAACTTCAAGAACTTATAGGTGACCGAAAAACTAAGACAAAAGTCCTTTAGAGATTTGCTCGTTTTTGCTTAGTTTTAGAGAAAATCGCAAAAAAAAGAAACAAAACAAGTTTTCATTTTTATACTTATTTATTTACATTTATATTTATGTTATGTTCTTTTTAATGTAAATATTGCTAAAAATGTTGTCCTCTTGCACCAATGCAAGCATTACATCTAGCACTCACTTGATAAATTGCAGCTAAACATTGTTCTGATGATATTTGGTTCACTGCATCTATTTGATTTGGTCTCTTAATTGCTGTCTTGAGTTGATTGACACCGAATAAACTTTCTGCTTTAGGGTTCCCCGTACGAAGAAATCTATGGGTATCATATCAGGTGATCTGGGTGGCCAAGGTACTACTCCTCCACGTCCAATCCATCGTTGTGGATAATTTATATCCAGCCAAGCTCAAGCACATCTGCTAGAATGAGCTGGACATCCATCGAGTTGGAACCACATTTCAATCCGCTGCTGTAAGGGAATGTCATTTAAATAATTAGAAATGTCGTTTTCCAAAAAATGTGTAAATGTGATACCATTCAATCTTCCAGGTAAAAAATATAGTCCCTCCAGTAATCCGTTCCAAATTCCAAGCCAAACGTTAGTAGCAAATTCATGCTGAAACCTATTCTCTCTAATAGCTCTGGGATTTTCAAGAGCCCATACATGATAATTTCTTTGATTAACAATTCCTCCTTTTGTAAAGGTAGCTTTATCGGTCCATATAATTTTTAATGGAAATAAATTATCATCGCGTATTATGTCAATAAACCAGTTACTAAAATTCAATCTCTCGACATAATCTTAAGGTAATAAATTCTGAACTTTTTGAAGATGGTATGGGTAGCGATTATCACCAATCAAAGTTCGCCATATTGCTTGCCGCAATATTGCTAATGCAGCAGATGCTCTTCGGATGCTAGTCTCAGGATTATTATCGAAGTGGCGTTAGACACAATTTCATCTCCGATAATCTGCTCTAATTGCTGCCTGGAATTGGTCACCTCCATTACGTATTAAGAATGACCCAGTCTCTCGTAGTCTATTAAAAGTTAATGAAAATACCCTCGATTAGGCACTCTTTTATTTGGAAATCGGCGCGCATACTCCCGCACCGTTTCTAAAGCATTACCCTTACGGAAGCCATACACAAAAGCATATCAGCGTATTCAACATTAGAATATGTATGCTTCATTGTGGCTGATACTATTCAGACAAAAATATCTGAGTAACTGACTGAAGATTGGCTTAGGAATTATAATCCTAGAAGGAAGCCAAAATGTAAACAAATAAAATAATGTAAAGGATAACAAGTGTTTACACATCTCACTGCCTAGCCTGACGATCTTTGAAAGATGATAATCGCTACCTCTAATATTTTTGTTTTGTTTCTTTTTTTGCGATTTTCTCTAAAACTAAGCAAAAACGAGCAAATCTCTGAAGGTTTTTTTGTCTTAGTTTTTTGATCCCCTATAAGTTCCTGAATTTTTGCCATTTAAATTCAGAACACCCTGTATAGTAAGGAACATTCACTATATTTCGGAATACTTTGGATTGGAAGGATTAAATGCGTTTGATATTCGGCTTTTAAGCTGTCCCCTACAGTTCAGATCTATAAGTCCAAATAGGTTTAATGATAGTTATGTATGTGAATTGATTAAAAATATTTCCATTTCTTGTATTAGAAAATATGCTAAAAATGACAATTCTTGGTTTTTCGAGAAACCGAAGAGAAAATAAATCTTGTGCAGAAGAGAACGAAAATAAGAAGGAGAAGTTTAACCAGCTATAAAAGAAGAGAATGGGAGAAGAAAAGGGACAAGTGCTGGTTCCTTCTACCTGAGGCGAGGGGAAATTGGCTCGGTTCAGTCACGTCAGATAGTCAGGATTCGTAAAGGTTCTAGGGGTAAAAGCAACGTCAAGACTATACCAAGAAATCAATAGGAAGATATCATACTTAACGAATCCGGGAACTAAAAGCTAAATGAATAGTTATTTGTTTTATTTTGATATTTTTCAAATGTAACTTATACTTACGTAATTACGTTTTTGTTTTTTTCTATAAGTAGATCTGGTTGGAATGCTTATATATAATAGGTATCGATGTGTTTATTCATTCATTTTTATTTATTTATTATTTTTTTATTTATATGAGCAGAGTTTCCCCATCTTGTGAATGTAAAATGTTTCTTCTATTCGGCTTTCAATTTCTTGCTATGAAATAATGCTAAAGAAACTGAAACAGTGAAAAACAAATTTAAATAAATAAAAGTTCATATAGCAAGTGATCTCAAGGTAGGTTTAAGCAGACACAAAAATTGCAGGTTACAGAGATGAATCAATTATTCAAAAATTATAAAACACTGGGATGTTTTTCGGATCTCTGCTATGTTAAAACGTCTTTAGGTCGTGAAACTATAAAATGTTTATATTTTTCATGTACTATACTCTGTTTTTCTTAAATTACCATTTTTTGAATTATTGATACTCTAAATTGTAGAATTATTGACACAAATATAACTAATTTGAAATATGTTTATTAAGAAACAAACATTGAAGATAATTAGTGGGATCACATGTGGTACTAGAATGTTTATTTTGAATGTAATAAATATTAAGATTAGGATTCAAACCATTTCTTGCAGACTTTTTATTTATTTATATTATTTTATTATTTATTTTTTTTTTGTAAATAACGTATCACAAAAATATACTGATTCTGATTACATAGATTCACGCATTTTCGTCATTTTAGCACTTGAGGATTATAATTTTATCGAGAACGTTAGTGTTAATAATGTTTTTTTAAAAATTTTTTTTCCGTTTCAGCAATAAATAAAAGATTGAATCTCTTATTCTGAATCCATGAAACTAACTAATCATTGTTGCCCTTTGCAGAAGTTGCACTGTTGTCTAGTGTAGAAGTCAGTCCATAAGTCTGTTTTGATGTAATTTCGTAAGTCTGGAATAAAATGAAATAGATGTTAAAATTTAAAAAGATATAGCATATTTCTTTCATCCAAGTGAATAAGTGGTCAAATCGAATTTTGACCAAAATGACAAAAAAAGATCGTGGAGGTTTTCCTTTATAGTGAACAAATGTTTAAATAAGATGTTCATGCAAGAGGCCTTATTTTTTGTATGACTGTTTTCAATGTAATTTAACTAATTTTAGGAGAAAACCTTTCACTTAAAGATAATCCAGTAGAAAAATTGTTTACAAAAAAAAAAAAAAAAAAAAAAAAAAAATAAAAAACTGTTGAAATTAGACTTTATATAAAGATTATATATATATATGCTATATATATATATATATATATATATATATATATATATATATATATATAGCTAAATAAAAGGTTCACGGGGCTGAGTTTTTAAAAAGAGATTTTATTGAAGTACATACATTATATCAAGCAAAAGCACAAACTTAAAGCCTATTACAAAACTTCGTGGAACAAACTGACATCATAACGGGTAGAGGCAGAGTGTCACCGACGAAGGTGGGGGTGCCCCTTTTATACAATTATCTAGGAGAGGGGATAGTGTACATTTATTTATTATTCCTTAATACCATTGGGTTTCTATAACTTCTCCCCCCCCCAAGTTCCGAGGTCTCCGATGGAACAAATATCTAATAGGTAAGATTCTATACAATAAAAATAAAAGGTTTGGACCTTATACATTTCTCAATACCTTTTACACTAAGTCATAACATTGCAATAGATAACATTCTATAAACAAAAGGGATTGGACCTTATTCTAAGTTTATACAAGCATAGAAGGATTAGACTTTGTTTACTAAATTAGAATTTGAACATTTTTTAAAACAAAAAGTTACAATTATCAACTTCCTATAAAACAAAAGGATTATACTTTGAACTTCCTGTTTACTAAGTCAGGATCTGTACACTTGAAAAATAAAAAGATTAAACCTTGTACGTCTAAAGGATAGGATTTTATATACAATTGTCCCATAAACAAAAGGATTAGACCTTGTCCATTTCTTAATATTAACAATAAGCTTAAACTATAAAATGTTTATACATTACAGAATTCCTTACATGCTAAAGTACAATTTTCCTTATAACTAAAAGATAACAGGATATTTCTTAATACTAAACAATACATTTTAATATCAATACATTATTTAAACAAAAGGAAAATAAAATAAGAGTCTTTGAATTACTTTCCTCTATTGCAAATAATACTTTTAAATTCAAAATTACTCAATTAAAATAATAATATTTTAAATCAAAATAATAATTCAAACACTCCTTTACAATAACTACAATTAATAATAATTTCAAAATAAAATACACCTTTTTCAATGATCAATCAAAATAATATTTCAAGACAAAATAATAGTATCCTAATATTTATTATAGTTCTCCAAAATATTAATTACAAAATAAATCAAACAGAATATTATCGTGAAATAAAATAATGCTTTGAATGATCTTTTACATTATTAACATGGAATATAATATTTTACAACAAAATACAAAAGTCCGACTTTATTAAAATAAACTACAGCATTGTCAGTTTAATACAGATAATTCTTTTCAATATAACATAAACATTACTCCTAATACCATTATATTTATTATATTTAAAATAAAAGATTTTTAAGACATTTTAATATTGTTTAAATAAAATTAAATATTTTTAATCAGAATCATTATCTGAGTCATAGTTATCCGAGACATCCGAAATATTTACGCGAATGGATTCATTATCGTCGTCTGAAATATATTGTTTCTTTTTTCTCTTTTTTTTCTAGTGGGCCTTTTAATATTGTCAATATGGGTTTTAATCGGTCTCTTATCTTTCACTAGTACATTTACTTTTTAAATTTGTCTCTACTTTTTTTTTCGCTTGGGTATTTTTTTAAATATTCTGTATCCCCTAATTGTTTCTGAATATCTAAAGGGTCTTCTCTATTTTTATTTAATTTTTCTGTCCTTGTCTCTTTTTCGTCATTTATTTTAGATCTAATTAGTTTATGTAATAATTGTTGGTCCTTATGATATTTTAATACATATTGTTCCGTCAGGTCGGTGTTTTCGTCTGACTCTAATCTGGAGGTTCCGAAAGTAATTTCATTGGGCGTTAATTTTAATTTATTATTTAAGGTATTATTGTACGCTATTACCGCTAATCTTAATTTCTGCTGCATAGAACATTTATCTTTTTCTTTTCCTATTATTCTCAATAATTCGTTTAGGGTAGAGTGGACTCTGTTCAATAATCCCAAAGAGTTTGAGTTCAGCTAGCCACTCACTAGTATAATGCAAAATAATATTATTTTAGTCATGTAGTTAGTCAGTGCATTACTAAAAATTAAAATATCTATCATTAACTTAAATTCTGTCTGACTATAAAACTGATAAAATGATATTTTTTTCTAAGGTTTGAATGAATATTAACCAAATTATTCTGATAAGTCTATTTTAAATTTTTGATGTGTAAACCATTTAAATCATATAATATCTGTAACGCTAACTTCATTTTATAAATGCATAAAAAAATGTTTATAACAATTATATTCAACTTCTTAAAAACAAAAATAAGCAAGAAATAAAGATCGAGACGTAATGTAAACTTATTAACTTTTTAACCAAAAATAACAATACTTAATCACGAAGATGATTAAAATGCATAATTTAACTTTAAACTTAAAACTGTGAAATTGTTTATCCCTTTAGCTTTATATTTAATATTTCGATTCTAGTGATTAACAGAACATTAAATAAAATGATCATACCTCGTTTGTTTAAATTGAATTGTTAGAATAATAAAATAAAATAATAATTTTAATTTACAGATTCTTTTAGTTTCGTCGATACGATGTAATTGTTTAAACAGCAAGCATAATAGAAGCTTAAAAATAGAACGAATACAACCGTTTAATCCTAAACGTATTTAGTAACGCATATATGAAAGTTAACATTATTATCGGAGTAATAATCATATATAATACATTCTTCGAAAGTCTAATTAACATTAACATACAAATAATTATTATCAACTAAATCATTATTATTAAATTATTAATTAATTATTATTATTATTATTATTAAAATTAAATAATGATTTTTGATTTGTTAGAAATCCATTGCTCTTTTCAGAATTACGTATCTATTAATATTAATTATAAACGAAACATCGTAATGAGAAGCAACATAAAACTAAATTTTGCAATCTAAATGAAAATAAGAAAGTTATAATTTTACAGAAATAGTTAAAACGTATTATTAATAATTAATGATAATATTAATAAATTTAAGTATTAAGGCAAAAACTGGTATGAATATAAATTACAAATAGTTAAGAGAGTTATCAGATTGAAAAACAATCGTTTTAATTCTATTGTTTAAATCTCTATGCTTCTAAAACATAAAATTGAAAACTAATAATCGGTATGATTATGAATATTAATAAAAATTGTATTAATGTTGAATTCGAAGTTACCAGAATCAACAAATTATCCGATTTAAATATTTTTACTTAGTTTTTTTCCTATATTTATACATCTTTTTTGGTACGATCCAAAGTGGAAAATTATTTTTTTGATTTACTTTGTCTGATTTTAACTATTCTATTTTTAAACAAGTTGTGTACTGCTTTCTCGCCTAAAGCAACATTTAGTTGAGGTTTAAAATTTTTTAACTTATTGCCGCAGTGATCCAGCCTACTTTTTATGGAAATAGAAGCTATTATTTCTTTTAATGTCTTCCGATTCAATTTATTAAATTTTGTTACATTATTATTTAATTTTTCAACAGTTACTTTTAAACTATTTTTTGAAGCTTTTAAATTGTTCGTTTCTTTCACAATATTTGAATTTAAGTCTTCTGTTTCTTTAATTTTACTAATTATATTTTTTTTTTTCGTTTCCTTCCCGTGACTTATTAACGGATTTTATTGTTTTATTTAAATTACGATATTCATTTCGGACTGTTTCTTTATTTTTATTAAGTTCTTTAAGTTTTTGGTATTTTAAATTTTCGTCGTCTTCCATATTCTTAAATTTGTTTACAGAATTTTCTACACTTTCTTTTATTTCAGGTTTTAAATTATACGCTTCTTCCACATTCTTAATATTGTTTACAGAATTCTCTACAGTTACTTTTATTTCCGGTTTTATATGTTCTTCGCGAATTAAGTTTTTAAAACTTTCTTTTATTTCCGATTTTATATGTTCGTCGCGGATTAATTGTTTTTTTTCATTTTTTTCTTTTTTTTTTCGATTAGATTTGGTAAGTCGTTATTTAAGTTTAAGTCATGAATTTCTATTTGTTTATCCTGGTTATCTATTTGTTTATCCGGTTTAGAATTTAAATTGTTTATATCCGGTCCGGAGGTCTGCTTGTGCTCGGGCCTAATTCTAAAAAATGATTCTGTCTTTGTTCTAATGATTCTATACGCTCTTGTAATAATTTTATCTGTTTATCCTTTTCCTCTTCTATCGCGTGTACTCTATTAGAAACGGTTCTCATTGAAACAGTGTTGGAGTCTATTTGCGGTTGTTGGTAATTTTGCCTAATATTTCTGGAGGGTGGTTTATTAAAAAATTTATACTGTGACTGGGGGTCCCACGGTTGATTATAAATCGGAGTAGTATATTCAATAGCTCGCTGTTGTGGCCGGAAGTTATGTTGGTTGTTATTGTTATAAGAATTAAAGGTTGGACTTTGTTCATGCTGATACGGTCGGTATTGTTGAGGATTATTGTACGACGCATATTGCTCGCGGTGATACTGATGGGGTCGGTTGTAATTTTGATAATCATGGTGGTTGTTAAAGTTTGGTCGGTACTCTTTGTTTTTAAAATTATTTTCGAAATTTTTCTTTTTGTAATTATTTTGAGTTGGGTTATTCTTATACTGTTTTTTTTCTCCGTAAAGTCTATGTACAATATGAGCCGCGCTGTTTCTTAATATTTCTTCTAGGTCTTCTAACGAGTCAAATTTAATGTGATAAATAAAATCTGTTAATGCCGGATGTAAGCTATGTACTGCGTGATGGGATATCTGTTTGTCATACCTATACATTTCGTCCTGTTTGTTTAGTATCTCATTGTCTGAATAAATACGTGCGTATAAATCGCATCTTTTTTGGCCCAGTCGTTCCAAGAAATCGAGTGGGTTCTCGTTATGATAAGTCCGCGTATTTAAAATTTCTGAAATTAATTGTTCCCTAGTTCTCGTGTCCTGATATTTTCTTTTTAAGAATTTTATTATTTCTTTGACGGTATTAAATTCCTTATCATATACGGCGACTTTAGCTTTACCTGTTAATTTATTTAAAATTGTTAAAACTAATTTTGCTTGATTTGTATTTTTATGAGTATTGTCCTCTTTACAATATAAATTATATAAAAATTCGCTATTTCTGATAAAATCAACTAGTTGTAACGGATTTCCGTCGTATTCCGGGATTAATGCTAAATCGTGATTTTTAATTTCAAGAGCCATATTAATATCTTCTTTTTTAACTAACGTTGAACCTGTTATTTTTAAGTTACTTAATTTTTCTTCCAAACCATTCATAAAGATAAATCAATATTTTAAATTATTATACTTATTACTAACTTATATTAAATTACAAAATTACTTAAAAATAAAAATAAAAATAAAATAATTATACTTTTTCTTGATACAACGATGTCTTCGTTGTCTTCGATGTCTTCTCGATGACTTCCTCCTTTAGCTCCTTCCCGTCGATTCCTTAGCAAAGAGGTTGAAGGTCCTTCTGGTTAAGGTATTGGAATACCAAAGCGCTCCCAAAGACTTGAAGATCTGCTGATGTATTAGTACTCAGCTCCCAATCTTCTCATGCCAGTGGAAAGAGGTCTCGCTGTTCTGTACCTGAAATAAGATAGAACTGCCGCGAAGTTACGTTAACGCTTCCAAATGTCCCTCCGTTCGGGCGCCAGCTAAATAAAAGGTTCACGGGGCTGAGTTTTTAAAAAGAGATTTTATTGAAGTACATACATTATATCAAGCAAAAGCACAAACTTAAAGCCTATTACAAAACTTCGTGGAACAAACTGACATCATAACGGGTAGAGGCAGAGTGTCACCGACGAAGGTGGGGGTGCCCCTTTTATACAATTATCTAGGAGAGGGGATAGTGTACATTTATTTATTATTCCTTAATACCATTGGGTTTCTATAACTATATATATATATATAATATATTATATATATATATATATATATATAGGATATATATATAATAGGGGATAGACTACATTTATTTTTTTTTTTGATATATTGTTACCGGTTAATTCTAAATCCTATCGGTAGGGCATTTCCTATAACTATTTTGAATCAACTAAGCACTTTTTAAGAAAAAAAAATTAATAAAAATAATATAATAATCTAAAATCTCCACGGTAACTAAGTTAACAAAAATAATTTACATATACTGTCAAAATTGTGTAAATAGGTTGAACTGAAAATAGGGTTCAAAAGAGAGAACTTCTAGGACCACCTCTATGAAATGAACTACATATTAGAAGTCATCACCTCTATAACTCGAACTCAAATTTAAAGAATTTCGTGTCTTATTTGTTTTTCTGTTTCCCGTCATTGTTTATCTTTCCAGTTCATAGTTACACCAGTCTCTTATTATTAGTTATTCACTCGAGTGGTTTTACAGAGGCTTTGAAAATTCCTTTAATTAACGAAAAGTTAAAATTGATTTGTAAAGTGGAGAAATGAGAAAGGAGTAGGGCGTTTGTTGCTAGTAAATTCCGAATTCAGCGTAGTTCTCTTTCAACCATCCTAAAAAATAAACAAAAGATTAGCACAGGTGGAAGGCTGTAAGTCTACTTTTAGACACCCTCAGAAAAAAGCGCAGTTCAGTTAAAGATATAACTGAATCTAAAAATAACTGATCATCAATTGTGAATAGGTATATAAGTATCGATAATTTCGTTGATTGCCATTTAATGGTTTTTGTTTCGAAGCAATTAAAATATTCTTTCTATATTTTAGTTCAAGTTTGTATATGTAGGTTTAATCTTGAGTCGGTTTTTTTTTTTTTTTTTTTTTTTTTCTAAAAATTATTTTTATTAGATCAAACATTGATGAGAATAAATATAGACTAAATATTTGTAATATATTTATTCACTAAATACAAAAACAAGGATATAAGTTATTGCTATAGGTTGATGATAATTAACTTCTATACAATAGCTCAAGAACTCCTATAACCTCAAGAATCCTTTCCCACATTTGTCATGAGTTCCATCACTCAATGAGCATCATACCACAGCCACCGCGATCTGAGATAATGCAGCACAGGGCTGTGACATTGTTGGTAGCATTGACCCGCCAAGACAATGGCGCTAACTCCCGCCAACAAAGACGGCCATTAGTGAAAGCGTGGGTGCATTAGCGTACTGCCACCTTGATCCTCCCTCGTAAAAATGATTTATCCACGGCCTCCTGAATTAGAACACCTCCTTCCTGGTCCTCGTTCATTATTCCTCTTTATTAGCGGTCTGTTCCAGCTCCGCGATTTATCTTTACAATTTGTCTGCCGAGTTTTTTTTATTCGAGGGTACACAGAGCGTGAAGGGGGAGGGGGCGAAGAGGCAGCGACATTTTATTAGACCTCCCTAAGAGCTCCCTTATCTAAAGTTATATCCTCTTATCTTTTAACAGAGTCCGACTACAGATTTTTCCCCTGGCTTTACGACCTTGATTTCAGGGAGGGACTATTTTATGGTGCGTCATATAAGCTGTAAAATATTTTGTTACTGATATTGGGTTGAATATTTGATATTATGAATGTGTATTATATTAATATTATATTAAAAATTATATTTTATCTATTAATTTTTATTTTCGCCTCAACCCCTTATTGCCATCTAAAACGGCGTTTCTTGACCTTGGTACTCTAATATTTAGTATTTAATATTTATAAACAATTTTAACAATTAATATTTCTCTTACTTATCTACAATATATATTTATACCTTACCTATATAACTAAAAATCCGTATAAACCTGACCAAACAGCTCTCACCACACATTACAGGAAAAAAAACATTCCTTTAAATTTAATTCCCCCAAAATTCTTCACCATGAACAAAACACATTTAAACGAAATATATAAGAAATAAACATAGAAAAATTTAAAAATCGCGCAATAAACAATAAAGACATTCTAAACCTCAACCATTCCAGACATCCATCCAAGACTTTCCAATTTAATACATTCAGACTAATGATATACATTTATATTAATATACATCATATAAATCATTTATACGTTCCTTACGCAGGGACACGGAAATACCCCTACCTGTACCTTGAGAATACCGTTTATTTGGAAATTCCCATCCCTAACCTCTTTTTTCTCCAAACTTTCCCCAGTTTAGTTGTTAAACTGAATAACTGGAATTGTTATAATTTAGCAGTAGATACCAATAGCTATTCACCAGTAACATTGTAAGTAGATCTTACTCCTCCATACTTTGTAATTATATGTAGTTAAATACCCTATTGCATTTTTTATATTGAATTAATCATTTAATTTTATTTTAACCTGTTTTTTCACGGTTGGGCATGATCATGAGAACAATATAGTCTTGCAATGTCACCAAAATAAGTGGTATTTTATTGACTGAGCCTCAACAACCTTATTAAACATACATACATACATTATTTAACATAACATAAATATATACTCGTATATATATATATATATATATATATATATATATATATATATATATATATATATATATTTATATTATATTGAATTTATATTTATGTTTGTTTGTTATTCCGGTAATATTCCTAACTGATTCTAGTTGCTCAGTCTGGTAAAATATGTTCTGCTGAGTAGAACCTGTTACCAGTGCACTTGTTGCATGTAGGTGGTCCGAGATCTCACAATAAGTGGCCATGAGTAAATTGACAGCGGCCAATTCGTAGTCGATAGAGCTTTTATTCTTTCACACTCGACATTTCGTTGCTTCTCTTGCGGTTCGAATGACAAGTATGGGCTGGAGAAATAAAGAATTTTAAGTAAATTCATTACACACTTATAATGTAGTAGCTTATCCGTCGGTAACATCCTTAGTAGATATTTACTCCTCCATATTTTTTAATTATATACTGTTATATTTTGTAATTTATGTATTTTCTATTATATATTTGTATATTCTACGCACGCACGTACACACACAATAGTAACTTGAATATTTGAACACTTATTATTATTATTTTGTTTCAAGCCAGCCAAGGACCACGTTATGCCTAAGTTAGCTTTCTCCAATACTGCTTTATCTGTTCACTTTTATCTTTCCCCTGTTCTGCCGTACATTTTCTTCCCTGTCTTTTTGTAGCTGTTTTGACTTGGAAGCCTTCCCACTCTTTAATTTTGTTTATATAGTTTGTTCTTTCTTCGAATTCTTCTTTACTAGAGCCAATTTATTATAAATCATCATGTACCTTCTCAATTGGGTTTGCCTTTTAATCTTTTGAATGTTGTACAATGGTTCTTGTTAATCTTGGACTCATTATTTGTATGTACCCATAGAACACATTATTTTCCTTTTCCATGGGTTATTTTTTCTACATGTTTGTATACTTCTGTGCTACTTTTTAATTTGGAATTTTCTCGCATTCTTTTGTTTTCTAATATCTTCCTCACAATATTTCTTTGATTTTTCCTGATTTTTTTTTTTTTTTTTTTTTAATTTTCTTTTATTATTCCTAGAATTAGTGTTTCAGCTGAATATAAATATTCTGGCCAGTGATTTTTTATTGTACACATCTTTAGTTGAGTTGAATGCTAATTCCATCTTTTGCAATCTCGCTTGGACAGCTTCTTTCCCCCCTCCATCAGGCTAGATGATTTCTCCTAGTTAAATAAATTTGTTTGTTCTTCTTATATTTTCGTACTTCGTGCCTAACTTTAATGGTGCACTTTTGTTGTTTCTCATCACCTCACTTTTCTCAAAGGAGATTTGTAATCCAGGTTTTTCATCTATTTGTTTAAGTAATTCTATCTGTTTTTGTGCTACCTGAATACTATCTTCCAGAATTCATAATTTGTATTCCACTTTTGATGTTGAATTACTCCATTCTCGGTTACTTTTTTAAATACTCAATTAAACAAGACTGGGCATAACCAATCGCCTTGCCTATCTCCTGTTTTAATCTCAAATGGATCTGATATTTCTCCCATGAATTTCACTCTTGATTTTGTATTTCCCAGTGTTTCTTGTATAAGCTTCTGTTTGAATACTTATTTTATTATTATTATTATTATTTGTATTTGTTATGTATACCAAAGCTCAAATATCGAATTTTTTGTTAATTTCACTCAAGTAACGAAAAAAAAGGCTCCATAATATTTTTGTTCAAAGCAAATGTAATTTTTCATAGATCTTATTGTAGATAGATGTTATTTATGATGATTATTAATTTGAAATTTAATGTACCAATCATTCTTTTTTATTTTATTTTTTCACAATCTCTCTATTTTTTATTTTTTAAATCTATTTTTAGGTACTGTACCTTGAAATCCAATTAAATCAAAATAATCGAAGAAATGTAATTTGTTATATTTTCGAAACGTACAATGAGAAGGTACACATTTATTTTAAGATTAGGTACTTATATTTTAAGTTATAAATAATTAGCTACCACATCTAAATTATAAATTCGGTTGCTCATAAATTTTTAGGATCAATATCCAGCAATGGAGGTTCCTAAAATCAATACTCCTCCTTTAATGGAGAACAATTTTATTTTTTCTAACATATTTAATAACTGAAAATGCTCAAGAGGACAAAGCGGGTATTATAAAACTTGAATATATTTTCTCTAAAGCTTGGGGGGTGGCGAAATGAAAGGATTTGACTAAGGGATGTCGGGGGTTATTTTTTCCCCGGAGCTTGGTGTAATAAAAGGGATGGTTATGAATTTTTAATGTTGAACGATCGGCTGCCGTAAAGACAGAATAATATCTGGAAGGGTTTCGGCTATCCGTAGCTACGTTCAGCCGGAAAAAAAATAAAATAAATTTTAATTCTTCCCGAATGAAAGGTTTTATGGTGAATATTCTGATTAAGAATACAAAAGAAAATATTTTTAAAAAAATCTGAGGAGTGAAAAGCTATAATGGAGTTTACCGTGTTTCAGAGCCGATTACTTGTTATGTTGAGAACAGAATACAATGAGTACTAAAGAATTCTTTATAAAAAACATTTCACTTCTAAAGATTTCAATGCGATCTAAACCATTCTGAATACGTATTATTTATTTATTTATTTTTTTTTTATTTTAATTAAAAGTTGTGCCTTTTTTTTGCCTAGTACCTGATCTTCCTCCTATTAATGTCACCTATATTCAAAGGTGATTTTCATCTTGCAAAGGAATCTACCAGTAAGTGCTGAATCTTTTGATGGTACAAAAACTTTGGCCATATTTTTAGATTTTAAGTAAAGTTAATGAAGAATAAGTTTTATTATTTAATATTTGCCACAAAGACCTACCGTTTAGGAGCTATGTTTGTTTAAATGAAAAAAAGTCACGTTCGAAACCAAGGTTTTTTATTTTGTTATTTAAGCCAAAATTGTCCCTGGGATTGAGACATCTACCGTACACTCAGCCTCTATATAATGGGTAATGAAGGGTGTAGTTGAGCGAATTCCTGGCCAAATCACCTTAGACCAGTAACACTTGAGATAAGTAGAAGTTATTAAAAAAAAGTCTGAAATAATTTTTAGTTTGTTAGCTGGTCATTAAGTAATTCATTGTGATGTATCCCAGAGGTTTATATTCTAAAATTTAAATGTTATTAAATTTAACTTACTAAAAAATCCGTATTAATTATTAATTTCCTAATAGCCATTAATTATAATATCATAATATATATATATATATATATATATATATATATATATATATATATATATATATATATATATATATATATATATATATATATATATATATCGAAAAAATATATCTAATAAATCAGATGGATTAGATACCGATAGTTGGACTATTGTGTCATGAGGGTCTAGATCTATGTAGTACTTGTAAGGTTCTTGATAAACCCTCAAACTGTCTAGGATCATAGCACTAGATTAGAGTGACATGATCTTTAAAGATAAAAGTTTTTTTGATTGAATATATTGATTAAAGTCATAAATGTAAACAATAAAATATGTTTAGTAGATCTGAAGAATTATGAATTATTAAGATGGCTACAGTATAAAGAGAAACTACTCGATAACTGCTACAATAAAGTTCTATATCAGAAGTCTGCCGCCACGAAACTATGATTGAGAATGACCTTATACAACATAGAAATATTGTAAAGTATAATAAATCAAAAAGAATTAATAGGTTAGGACATCAAAAAAGGATGCCGGGCACAGGAATGACCAAAAAATCTTTGGAACCTTTCCTGGAAAGAGAAGAAGAAGACGTCCCCGTAAGAGTTGGATTGTTGACATGAAAGAGGACCTAACGAAAATGGACGTGGCAAGCTGTAGAAGAAATGCTTGGGATAGATATTGCTGGAAAGTAATTATAAGAATGGCAAAGTTCACCAAGGACTGTAGAGTCGAAAAAGAAAAATATATGAAGATCTAAATATATTAAGTATTCTAATTATATAATACTTTAAAAAAACAAGATAAAATATTTAAATATTTTATGAATCAACAATACCCATTTCGCTTAAGTACAGCGGAATGGGCAGTACACTTGTAATTAAAGATATCTCTATTGTCTCTGACGCCCAGATAGTTATCTGCTTCACAGGATTCCAAACCGTTTATTCAGTCTTGAGCAAACAGCAATTGTGGACCGATAAATATCTGGGTAAAGAGAGAAAGGGAACAGCCTTCCAGAATACAAATGGAAAATTAAACTTAAAACATCTATTAGCCAAGAGTGAGTAGATTTACTGGATCCAGATTAGTCCTGGATTCGGAGAATGGCGATGTTAACAGCATCTTTATCATTAACTCCAGGTTTAATCATGGAATGAATCTACTCATCTGTCTCGCAGTGAATAACACGCCTCGAGATATTCCACTTGTAAACATTCGTATCCTTTGACTAATTCGAAGAAAGTCATTAAATAGGTGAATACCGAAAATCTTCTCAAACTTGCCTTCCTGGAACCCAAGAAAAATGGAAGCTATTATCACTACCAAGAAAACGTACTTTCTGTGCAGTCTTATTCTTCTCTCAAGTGAAATCAATCTTTCAACGGTCTTCCTAACACCGGGTATGTTTCCTCTATTATTTCATGGAACTTTAAAATATATAAGACCAGTATAAACTCTTTTCATAAAATGAAAAAATGAAATGAAATGAAAAATAATCTTTATTTTGGGACACCTTGTTCCCTAAAAATAATACAATAGTACAATTAAAAGGTATTATTGTCTGGCTACGTACATATCAGGCAGCAACTTAATGAAATTATATACATTTAAATATATATGGTGAAATTATAGATTTAAAAACAAGTCTTGGGGTTTATATAAGAAAAACAAAATAAGTAAATAACAAAATTAATATAATATAAAATAAAAATAAATATTCTAACACTAATATATTATTACATAATTTCGGAAGATTGATAATTGAGGAGATAGATGAATAAATTATGTTTAAAGGAAGTGAGAGAAGGAGCATTGCGGATCGAAATGGGTATGGGATTCCGAAATAAAGCTGCACGATTAATAAAGGATTTTTCAAGGGAAGCAGTTCGATTTGAAGGGATATACAAATCTATAGGCTGAGATCTGGTGTTCAAAAGATGAATGGAAGAACGAAGAGCAAGGATTTCGTAAATGTACGAAGGTTTTTTGGACTTTAAGGATTGGAATAGAAAGGAACCAAGGAAGTATTGTCGCCGAAAACTTGGATAAAGCCACCTCAACACCAGCAAGTGATGTGAGAACGCCTGGGGATCCCCAAAATGGATTTTATAAAGGAGTTCATTAATCATTTCAGCTTCATTTTAAGCTCGCCAGACAGTCCTCCGTATACTAAGCATCCATAATCGAGGTGGGGAAGGATGAGGGAAGATACTAACAATTGACGGGTATTGCGAGGGAAAGATTCACCGAATCTTAGGAGCTGTTTTGAGGATGGAGACGGTTTTTCGGGTAATGTGGGAAATATGGTTATTCCAATACAGATGTTGATCGAGTACTACTCCGAGGTTTTTGACAGAGTTTGTGAACTGAATAGGAACGTTATTGAGATAAAGAAGTGGATAACAGGAAAGGGAATTAAGGGAGGGTTTCTATCCAATTAGCACTGCCTTAGTTTTTTCTGGGTTCAGTCGTAACTTACTATCCACTGACCATTGTTTAGTGCTATAAATGTCATTTTGAATCTTACGAGTTGCCTCAAAAATCTCAGAAGGATGAAACGATAAGTAGATTTGAAAGTCATCAGCATTTAAATGATATTGGGAATTATTAATAGCGTCTGTCAAATCATTAATATAAACTGAAAAGAGAGTTGGTGAAATAGAAGATCCCTGAGGAACACTTCGCGCTAGAGACACAGATTTTGAAGGAGGTTGGTAGGGAACAATAACTGTTTGGGAACGGAAAGATAAGAAGAACTGGAACCAGCCAAGAGCACTATTAGAAAGGGAGAGTTTTTTTAATTTAGTGAGAAGAATTTTATGATCCACGGAATCAAACGCCTTGGAGAAATCAAAGAGGATTAGGATCGTAATTTTCTGTTGGTCAATAGAAGAATAAATGTCTTGAGTAATTTTTAAAATAGCGGATTGGGTATAATAAACTGAACGGAAGCCTGATTGAGGAGGAGTTAGGAGTTCTTTATTTTCAAGGAATGTAGCAAGTTGAGAATGGACTATTCTTTCTAGTGGATTAGGTAAGTTTGATAGGATGGAAATAGGCCTAAAATGGGATGCTGTGGATGGTGAAGGAACTTTATTCAATGGACGAACTAGGACCTTTTTCCATGCTGTGGGAAAGGAAGAGGTATGTAAGGCCAGAGACCTAGTGTAGAATTTTTAATGAAATGCTACAGATGTGTAGTTCTTTTCAAGTTTTAACATGTTATAATCGTAAGTACATATTTCTATATATATATTACTTGATGTATATATTTCGTACAGTTGTATATTTCAAAAAATGTAAAAAAAAAAAAAGAAGATAAGTAGGGATTGACAAGGAAGCCTAAAAAGAAAAAAAAATCTTACAACAATAAAAATAATTTAACCAAGTTCTTAAGCTAAAGAAAAAGAGACAAGGTAACGAAAAAACAAAACATCTAAGTTGACTGACAGTCCAACAAACATACCCTGTCAAAGCATTCCGTTTTGTTTGTTACTTTAGCACTGGTTTTCCTTTGAGGTGACTTTTTTTGCTCCATGCCTCCCATTGTAGGCGTCCCACTCTTCGCCTTCTCTTTGTTCTGTTTGTCTTTTGTCTCCTCCAGACCCTTTCTTCTTCCGAATAGCATTTACATAACGAACTAAATGCATTCTACTCATATTCCACTAAGAGCTCTCAGCCCTAATTGGGCTAACTCGTTTACCGTTCGAAATTCAGTTAATTGTTTTAATGTCGATTAAGATCTCGACAGGACATAAATTCTTAATCGAAACTTTAATAGCATTAGAGGCAGTACATAGGGAAAATGTTCGCTCCAATAGAAAGCGTAAATGGAAATGGGTATTATCTAAAATGAATTTCTCTAGTTTTAAAGAGTAGTTTTAAAGAGTACAATCGGACGATGCTACGGTGGGAGTCCTAATTTTTGCCTACACGTACCTACATGTCGGGACCCCCATTTTATATAAGCTAAAAAAATCCTGAGGTATCTGCGAAGGATCGTTACACCACAGGTGACCCCTATATTTACACGTATATGTGGTATAAATAAAAAAGGATCGTTATAAATAAAAATATAATTTAATATAATGAAAAAAATGTGGCCTGTATATCAGTCATAATTTTTCTCTTTATTTTGGTGATCCAGAACTTACAACGATTACCGATGGCAGGTGTGGTTACATTAAGTAATAATATCTATATAAAATTATAATTTATTTAATACAATCCTCTGAACCTACTTGCAAGAAAATATATTCCTGCTTACTCATAAACTATTTTCGTTATTATTATTAACGAATTAATGTAACGAGCCTAAGCTTAGAAGTGATGCACTTCCAAAGAAAAAAATGTGCGTTACCCGATAAACTAAAGGTTTAAGTTCAAATTCGGCCATTGGAAGGGTGGAATTAATAGATAGCAATGTACCAAATTTTTACCACATCATATTTATAGACCCAGGAAGGTTTAGCAATAATAAAATCTTTTGATTTTCAATGAATTTGTTATTAAAAAAGCGTTAATATATAGGTAATAATGAAGTTCGAAAATGAAACACAAGGTCGCCAACGCCATTCCACATGAGAGATAACAATGTTACTTCGTTGAATAAAGCTTAAAATTGATAGTGGAATTTACTTATATTCAATTGAATTATTTTTAAAAGATGTAATATGTATGGCAACATGTAAAGCTTTAAAATTGGCCGATATGTGGTCAGCACCATTCCGCAATTGAGTTTACAATGGTAAAACTAATTAGTCTATCTATAATAAATTTTAACTACATCATATTCATTGTTCTAAGAAGATTTATCAATAGTAAAATTGAAAATAGTAAAAATTTAAATTTCTGTACCTCGGAGGTACACAACACTATGTCCTTTTTTTTTTTTTTTTTTTTTTTTTTTTAACAAAAATACATTATTATGTATTCTTATTCACCTTTTTCCCCTTTATACAGAGGTATAGAATTATATGTCCTAGACAAATTAATTGTAAGGTAAGTTACATAAAAATGTTTTTATTTATTTATTTTCTGGGGGAGGGCATAACGTCCTTATTTACTCAAATTAGGGCAGGAAGGACGGGTTACCAACCTATTCTAGGCTAGATAGAAAGTCAAGATTTATTTCGTACACATAAGTGTAACCGTTCAGTAAATTAAAAATTTGTTTTCTTTAAACTGCTCCCTTGTAAAGTTACGGAAATGTGACTTAGTACTCTGTACCTCCGAGGTACAGATTTATTATGTTGAGTTGCAGAAAAGAGTTTTGTCACACTTCTATATATTTCTATATATATATTCTTTTGTGTTCAGAAAATAATATCCGTCTAGATAAAATAAACAAAATTATCCTGTTAAATAAACGTTTATATCACATCAAAATGTCTTTTTTCATTGTGTGTAAAAATATCATCCATGGGCCTTTTCTTGTAAGCACAATTATTGTAGTCCATTATTCGCAAGAGTTTCTTAATAGTATATGTCCATCAGGATTAACAACACGTAGATTAAACTTAAAAATTTGATGTCCAATATATAATCTTTGAACAACTAATCTGTGCAATTTTCACCAGATAAAAAACTACTGCTATACGCGGAAATACCAATACAAATTTTTAATCGATAAACAAACAAAAGTTAAATGATTAGTTAAAATTATGTATGTTCTTTACTTATAAAAGCTGGCAAAGCCGCGACTTGTGATGCTAGTTGATAAATATGACTGAAATAAATGCCAATTATTTATTTTTTTATTTTATTTTATATTTTATTTTTTCAAATTATATTAAATATTATATACCAATATGTTTTATTATATTTATGATGTGACAGTTTATAAAATAAATATGACAGGCAGCTGACGATAGGAAAACAATTTGCTGAAATTATGCCGATAACCCGAGGAATCGGATAGGCAGCAACACTAACAGACGGCGAGATATTAATATGTTAATGCCTATGTTAATTAGGACATAAACGTAAACAAAAGCCACTATCCTGCGACCATTACATCTGTGCCTCACCGACCACAAATCACATCAGGCATATTGTGCGCATCTGTGTAATAGACCAGCCCAGAGTTATAGACCGCCACTTCATAGTCAAAACGGGTACTATGGAAAATGTGGTGGCTGTTTTAATACCTCTTTCTGCATTTATTTTTAAATTAATATAACACGCACATGTTACAATACACTAAGCTTATATGCAGTAGTTAACAAATAGTGATGTAACAATAAATAGAAAATTATAGTTTAAAGAACTACAAAAAACACGCTTTTATGACAAACCTAACTAAAAAGCTAAGTGTGGTGAACAAGGTTCGAAGCTAATTTTCCTGAACTATTCGTGGTTTGTTTGCATTTTTAATACAGTTTATCCAAAAATCAACCTGCAATTTTTTTTATTTTTTTTTTTTAACATATCTCAGAGAAGGAATGGGCAAATTTTTACTTTAAAAATTCTATCTTGCACAAAACATAACATTTTTTTATCGAATTAGCCATTTCTGATTTATAGACCCTTAAACATGACCAAAACTAACTTTTTAAAGTTGCCAAAGTTCTTCGATGCTTGACCTAAACGCCTAAATCAAATTCAGGTTAAGGGATGTCTTTAAAGGTAAAATTAAAAAAAAAAAAAAACCCATTAGTTTTGTAAATAAAACATTTCTCGATAAAAATCATTTTTCTATATGTTTTTTTTTTTTTTTTCAAAAAAAATGAAAAAAGTTCGAAAAGTTTGGTTGTTTTTTTTGCCACCAAACATTTTCCCCTTATCAAATTTAGTTTCATTTTTGATATTTTATTCTCAGGACCAATCTGGTTCATATAAAAACGTAAAACCTCCTACTTAACTTTTTTCCAGGCAAAAATCCCCATTTTTGGCGTAATTTAACTAAACTTAGATCAGAACATTAGAATAAAGTTGTGCAATTATTGTATTGTCATTGGTCCTTGAAACGTGTGGAAATTTTCAAGTTAATCAGATACCTGGAAATTGGTGAAAATTACGATGAATGATTCCGTCATTTACAGGTGAAGTTAATAAAAGCGTGTTAAAAAAAAACAAAACAATGGAACAGTCTCTAGCAACAAAAAAAAAAAAAAAAAAAAAAAACGATCACAATATAATACTATAAACTTTATTTTTTTCATCACAAACTAATAGTCTAGGAGTCGTCAACGCTAAACTTGCCATGATTGGTCCCCTAAAAAATCCTAAATTTATCCGAAAAATCATCAATTTTCGTTTAAAAAAAACACTGCTGCCATATCCAAACACAGGTCAAGATGGCGGAAGCAAGTAAAATAAGATAAGAAGACTGTTTTGGGGAAAAAATCTGCTGAACTTCTTTCTCAACAGATCTTGATGTTTTTTGGGGTGCTGAAACCGAATCTGATACTACGGCAGCTTTATACTTGAAACCACCCAAAACAGCGGTTATTGTCGGTTTTTCTACCTATAATAAAACAAGAAATGTTGTCTTTATATAGTATGTAGGTGGAACCAGTACCTACGAATGAAAAAAAAACAATTCCAAAATCGGACCAGTTTTGGCCGAGTTAAGGTCTTGGGAACATTGCAGAGATTGGCTGACTTGCGGTCAGTTCCACTTCTCCGCGAAAACCCGTTTATCAGTACTCTTAGCTATAACTCCGAATCAATTTGTCCGATCCAAAATGTATTCTTCTCATCTTGAATCTGGTTAAATTTACTATTATACTTTGTACATGAAGCTTAACTGGTTCCAGCTACATTTTAGTATGTAAAGACGTTCTTCGAAAAAATCTTCGTTGTCTTGTTATAGATAAAAAAAATAATTACCGCTTTTTTGGGCGGTTTTAGGTTGTAAGCGGTATGACGCCGACGACTCTAGTGGTAGCAAATTTTAGATTCGGTCACAGCACCCCATAAAAATTTAGATTCGTTGAGAAAAAAAAGTCAGCAATTTTTGCCTAAAAACAGCCTTCTGGAAACTTATTTTACTTGACCAGTGTTTGAAAATAGCAGCATTTTTTTTTTCTTACACAAAAATTGATGATCTTTCAGATAAGCATTGGTTTTTTGGGAGACCTTTTTACTTTTTTTTTAGTAATTGTTTGTTTGTATCGTTTTATTTCAAGTTTTTATTTTTTGACATTTTTTTTAATACATAGGTGCTATTTGTATGCTTTTAATAATATATATATATAATTTCATTTTTTCAATATTTTTTTAATGTTATTCAAGTTACATATAATTTTAAAGTCAAAAAAGGCAGTCAATGCCAAAAGGGCCAATAAGTTTTTTTTTTTTTTTCCTTTTACTGAATTTATCCTATATCCTTGTCCTATATCCTTTTACTGAATTTTTTTCATCCTCTTACTGAATAGTTGATCAAAAAGTAAAATGTGAAAAGACTAATGCAAGACCAATAATAAAGAATGCTGAAATCATCAAAGAATTTGAATGCTCATAGGTGGGATGTTAATTTTGCTGTATGGGCCAGTTTTTCAGCTTAATTCTCAATTTAGTTTATTTAAAATTTTATAACCTTCTTTAAAAAAAAACAGATGGTAATTGAATGAGCTTATAAATAAGTTACCCCCATTATGTTGTAGGCGACGGTCTTACAATTAGCTTTACGGTGTATTTCTTTTTACAACTTAATAAATCTCCTTAAAATTAAAGAAGAATTCAAGTTAAAAGAAGTTAATTTAACCTTACATTATCAGAATTAATGCAAGTTATTATCATATTATTGTATTTATTTTCCCATACATTTACTACATGACATATTCTAAACAGTTGTAAATATAAATAAACAGATAAACAAGTTATTAATTAATAATTAACAAAGGAAATGTTTAAATATACAGCTAGAAGTCATTATGCTTTTATAGCCGAAATATTTTACCTAGACACAGACACCCATCACAATAGACCGCCATCTTCCAGATATCGGGGTGAGTCGCGTACCCTAGAGAGCATATGAAATTCTTATAATTTCTCGACAAAGAAGGGAATTCCAGGGACAACCGCAAACGGAATGCTATCCCCATTTGACTAGGGGGGAAGCGCAATAAGAGGCAACGATGAATGGAGACGGATTTATAAGATGGGACCCTGAACCTTCATAGCCGCTGTATATTTAATTTTGATTGGCCCCAAAGTAATGGCTGAGGTTATTCACTTTGAAATTTCTTTTAAACAAACTTAGCTCATAATTCAAGGACTCTTTCTAACACTTTTTTATTTTGTTCTTTTCTCTTAAACAGTGATTTATTACACTCCTTTATAAGGGCTAAAGTTATCCTGGCGTGAAAGAGTAATTTCGCGTCCCTGCGTCGGCTATACTTTGCCTTTTAGTGTGGAATGGATTTAATAAATTAATCCAATAGAATTCATAACAATGAAGAAGTATATGAAAAGTTGAATATTAAAAACCTTCAAGGGAAACTGGCACCTTGACGTTCTATTGTTAGTAACAATATGATATTTTTATTACCATAGGAAAATTACTACTTAACTAGTTAAGAAAGTATTTATATTGTATGCGCAAATCTTGTATAAGCCAAAGATTAAAAGAAAAATGATTTAAGCTCTGCTTTGACTTGTTAGTATTCGGCGTAGGTAATTATAAATTATTAATAACAAATTAAATATTTTATTAATACTAATACATGAATTATTGTTACTAATAAATAACAGTAAATTTAACGATGATTTTGGGAAAAAGCCAACCTGAAGATTGCATTATGTTATGTATACATATGATGTCATTTAAAAGTAATATATAATAGGGTGTAAAAAAAAAAAAAATGACCGTTTCTTTATCTTGTTATCTACCGTCATTAACCATCTGCCAGCCAGCCAATTGCTCGATGCCCCGCTGATACCATTCCTTGGGATGGCTGTCAAAGATCTCTTGGACGGCATTGTCAACTTCCACAAAATTATCAAAATTTTTCCCTTGAAGAAAATAGGTCGAAACGAAGTAGTAATTAGAAGGTGCGAGGTCTGTACTATATGGTGGATGAGACAGGAGTTCAAACCCATGAAATTCTGTAAACATTTCTGCTGATTGTTGAGGAGTAAGTTCGTGAGGGACCAGTCTACAGGTCTTTTTCACCTTCCCCATGGAGAGAAGATGGCGACTAACAGTATCTTTCGACACACCACACTCCCTGGCAAGTTCGCGAGTACTTGTGGACGGATTTGACTCAACAGCTTCCTTCAGAACCTCATCAATATCAATTAATGGCCACCCGGAGCCCTTCTTCCTTTTCAACGTCGTATCTCCGCTTCTAAATTTTTCAAACCAACGCCACCCAGTGCGTTCTTCAAGGACACTTCCTCCTTCATATTTAATAATTTCACGAGTTGCTTCAGTAGCTATAACATTTTTTTCCAGTAATGTCTTTAATTTACTAGAATTTCGTTGGACACTGTCATGTTTCTTCTTTGAAATGAGGCTTTTTTTGAAGTCCAGTGTTAGTAAACAAGCTTAGAGAATGCTCTAACGGGATTATTAAGTATTGGAAAGCAATAAATAGCATTAAGATATTTACAGACTTTTGAACTCTGGAATTTGATAAAACGGTCATTTTTTTTTTATACTCCATATTATTAAAACTTATAAAACGCTTATAATGATTTATAAGTTATCTTTTTAATAATGGACTACAGTAAAAAAAAAATATCTATTTTCGAAAAACATAAGTAAATTTAAAAAGGTTTTAAGGCCAAATAATTATTATTCTTCTCTAAGATTAGACCTCGAAACTCAGACTCACAAAACTTGAGCCATTTTAGTTATCTGACATCAGAAATATCAATTTTCAAAATGTCTAGACTACAAATGTAAGCCGCGTGGAATGATGAAAGGTTTATGGCACCATAGCAACTGAAGGATAGTTTCAGATCTGCCGAGATCTCAAGATTTTTGACAACCAAAGGATATCCTTATATTAGTTTTTGTCCTTTTAAAGGTTTATTAAATGTATATGTACTGATCTCGGGTAAATAAAATTATTTTTAACAAATAATTGTACTGCATTGAAAGGTTTGGTGGTTGAAGGGGTTATGTAACTAAACACAATTTTGAGTGATTTATAAACTCCTTTTTAAAAGTATTGCAACACCAATAATTCTTGAGGTTTTCCTGGTTTTAAACTTAATCCTTCCTTAGTTTATATTCATATTAATATTATTTATTAAACTTTAAGGATTTGACACATCAATATTTTTCCCTTTTAATAACAAACAATGGAATTTCAGATTACTTTTTTTTAAATTTCCATTAGTCCATTTTTAACATTTGTTCCCTTTAAAAATTAAAAAGTTTTCTAACTTATTTGTTTATTGGAAGAAACATTGTAATTTATTTTAATAAAAATTGTTTATGTCTAGTTTCGGAATGTTTATTATAGACTTCAGAACCATACTTTATTATTAAAAAAAATACTTTTTTTATAGAATTCAAATATATCAAAGTGTTGGGATACTTTTGACTGGGAGTTCATTTATAGCTCGAAGTATCAAAAATAACTTTGCATGATATCATACCTTATTTTTGTTATAATTTTTCTTGCTTGTTGCAATTACCTGAAAATATTTTGATGTGACGATTTCTTAAATTTAAAAATTTATTATTGAAAATGAGTCTTTTAGACGGATTACTTGTGACAAAAAGCCTAGTATGCTAAGATTTCTGTACATCTTGTCATTCTTGTTGCTTTATTTATCTTTTTTTGTTTTTTTTACATTTCCCTTTAGCAGGGAAATGTTACAAACCCCCTTCATTTCATGTTCTTCGTGACTCTTTTTCCAGTTATTTTCAAATATTCACATTTTGCTAATACTTCTTTACATAAATTCTTTATTCAAAATGAACTAATTTTTTTTTTTTTTTTTAAATGTAATATAACTCCTTCCTACACCAAACCTTTCAATTATGATAAAGTACATTGAGATGTACATTAAAATATTCCTGCATATACTCCATATTATTTTTTATTCAGTACAACTATATGTTTCGGGATTCATATACCGTCTTCTGGTTGCTCTAAAAAACAGTATCTAAATTAAACCAAACATATTAACAAACAATTTTAAAGAATCCGTATTAAAAAATTAAAATTTTACATCCATTACAGAGGCATTTCACATTATTAGCTATTAAAATGTACTTTTTAATACTATGCCTAACGGTTACCAAGTCCAGTTTCTGTTTACAATGTTTTGAAAAACTAATGTGAAGTATATGCCAGAATATTTTTATTTAAATAATTGTACCTTTTGCTTACAACTAGAAGAAAACCATATAATATATATATATATATATATATATATATATATATATATATATATATATATATATATGTGTATATATGTATTCCTGCAAAGACCTTATAGCTTATGAGCAAACCGAGGGTATCTTTAGACATAAACATTGTGAGTTCATGGTTTTCTTGGTTGCTTGTAACATACAAGACTAGAGATTTGCATGATATTTAAATGAAAATTGTTACGTTCAATTTGAGTGAGTAAGAATATTTAAGTATTGCCCGTGAAAGTTGAAAACATCTTCACGGCGATCTTGAAGTGGCTCCTAGACGTACGCTTAACCTATCATCCAAGCTTATTAAAATGAACCACTTATCAGCTTATCACGTCCCGGCTAAGTCAGGACTTAGCTCTAATTAGGAACGAATTATTTACAACGCTGTAGACTGTGAAAATTTAAGCAGCCGAGCTCCGCTAATAAGTTCTTCAAAGCCTCGACAATGAAGTCCGACCTACTTCAGCCACCAAGTACCGTTCGTTCACGCCGTGACACTCGAGAGCTCTGAATTATAAGTACGGATTCCATCAGTTCGGATGAATAAGAGACCATCCGTGGAATAGGGAATAACCCAAACTTTTAACCCGCTTGAATATTTAACCGTAATAAAGGACGAATAAGTACCACCCATCAGCTCCCCAAGGATCACGTTCTCAAAACCGGGCCCTATGAACGGTAATACATAATTTAGTTTACTTTTGGAAATGTTTAACTCATTCAGTTACATATTCACGAGCGGTATAATATATACTCTCTAATTAGCATATAGTAAATAGTTGAGTAACAAATAGCTATTTAATGCACTATTTTATATTTTTACTCTAATAACTTGGTAGTTCGGCTAGGAAAATACTATCAGGATTGATAAATTAATTGCACTTCTATTGGAATTATTTTTGTTTGAAAAGTAGTTTCTAATATTAAAAATTTATCAACAGCTCTAGGAACATTCAAAAATTTCAAAAAAATCAGCACTTGTGATCACTAAACGCGAAAACTACTAAGCAAATCTGTATCAAATTATAACTACACTATCTTCATAGATCAAGGAAGGTTTAGCTATAATAAACTTTACTTGTTTTGCAATTAAATTTTCATCAAAAAGCGATAAACATGAGTGAAGTTTGAAAATTGAACGATTAGTAGCGAGCGCCGTTCAACAGAGATTACATTGGTACGGTGTCATATAAAGCCTAAAATTGATAATAATATTTCCTTATATACAATCAAACTAATTTCAGCAAATTAAATATGTGACCGATAGATGGCGTTAAAATGGTAAAATACTAAACCCATCTGTACTGAATTTTAACTAAAACATTTTTTTAGTTCAAGGAAGGTATAGCAATAATAAAATTTGGAACAGTAAATATTTTAATGTAGAATTTTTAGTGGCTGAAACGAGGTTTTCCACACTTCCATACTTTTATGGTTAGAAATTAAAATGCAACCAGATTTAATCAATAAAATTACTTCTGACATATAAAAATTATTACCATATCTAAATGTCGATCATTTGCTTTTAAAAATATGATCCATGTGCCATTAGTTGAAAGCAAGAGTTTTTATGTTCATTGAAGCAAACATCTGGACTGTTTTAATTCTTCGCCTATTCTACATTCTTACAAAAACAAGTTAACTCCATATCGAATCTCGAATTTTAAATTTTTTCCGCGATCGCCCCACAGTGCCTCACATTCGAAGACTTCAGGAAACATCCACAGTACCCTATTAAATATCCATTAGTAACAACATAGCCTCTTGAATAACCTATTATTAATTGCAATATATTGTAATCACTGATATTATTAGTGAATCTATTCTGTTAGCAATTATCAGCTGTGAGAAATAAAGTCCTCGACCTCAACGATACCATTTCTCGAAAATAGGAATTACCACTGGCCGTTTTCTGGTAACATCCTCTTTTATGATGATTGCAGTCTCTGTCTTGCTAGATTAAATTTTGTTCACTGTAATCTTACTTTGGAACTATCGAAAATTTACAATTTCAATGATAACAATATGAAATGTTTTATTTTTATTATATAGTATAGGTTTAAAAATTACTTGCAGTGATGAAAATTTATAGTTATCTTATTCGGGACTGCTTCCTATATAAATAATTTTTGTTTCATCCTTATTGATTTATAAGTAGGTTGTTTTGATGTATTAGTCATTAAAAAATAAATCTAGACATCATTTACTTAAACATAGGTAAAATGTGAAAAAGGTAGAAATTCAAAACGAGTAAAAAACAATGCATAGCGAAGTAATTTTCATATATTTAATTCACTACTAAGAGAAAAAAATTATAGTTTTAACGTTTATTTTAAAATAGGTAGTATCAATTTTTCTAAATTTTATTTTTAATTCAAGAATTTAAAAAGGTCTGTTTCGTGATAAACGCAGTTTTATCAGATTTTTTGAGGGCAGATTTACGAAATAAAATATGTAACCAAATAAACTTTCTGTCAAAAGTATTTTAACACCCATAATTCTCGAAATTTTCCGGGTTTTGCCTTAATCCATACTTGGTTTATATCCATATTAATATTATTTATTTAACGTTAGACACTAAGGATTAGGCGCAGGAATGTTTTATCTGTTAATAACGAACGATGGAATTTTAGATTATTTTCTTCCAATTTCCTTCAGTCCATCCTTATCATTTGTTTCATTATTTACAAGTACGCCGAGACTAGTGGAAGCATTCATTCAAGCCAGAGGGGGAAATATGTCTTATTTATTATAAATTAAGAATTAAAAAATTAAAATTCTGAAAATTGAAAATTTTAAAATGTAAGTTTTCTAACATTTTTGTTTATTGGGAAAAAAAATATTGAAATTTATTTTAATAAAAATTATTTACGCATAGTTTAGACATTTTTATTATATACTTTATAACCTTTCTTTATTATAAAATCTTATTAAATTCAAATTTCAAAGTGTTGCGATACTTTTGACGGGAAGTTTATTTATAGCTCGAAGTATCAGTAATAACTTTTTATGATCTCATACTTAATTTTCTGAAAATATTTTGATGTGACGATTTCTTAAATTTAAACATTTATTATTGAAAATGAGTCTTCGAGATAGATTACTAGTGATAAAAAGCTTTATATATATATATATATATATATATATATATATAATATAATATATAAATTGATACAATGTATACCATATAAGTTTGTATATTATAGATATTATAGACTCTCTATGCCTCATAGCATTCCTATCCGGCCTAACATTTTTTATTTCTTACCCAGTTTTGAATATAATATAATTTATATTTTTATAATATTCGTTAAAAGTAAAAACATATAGTCGATAAAGCTAAACACGAAGATTTTATTTAAAAACAAGAAAATTGGGGCATAAAAAAAGTTCAAAAACTTACGCATCAGGTCTATGATTTCAATTTTTTTTTCTATACCTCCTTATTTGCTCTTTAACCTTTTGGGCGATTTCCTGTGTCTAGTTATTTTCCTGTTTCAACGGAATTTATTTTAAATTATTTCCGCTTTATCCGAATTACCATTTCAATCGAGAGCTGATATTTTACGAGAACCTAAAACTGATTCGGTATTCAATTTTAATATTTACGCATTCCGATCCACCGTTGCCAATTACTGGAACACAAACTCATCAGTCGGTTATTCATATGCGATTTACCGATACTCGGAAGATTCTTAATAATGAACTTACTCAAGAGAGTACAGTCATTGAGGTATTACAATAAAGATCAATCAGTTGCTTTATTTATATATATTTTATTTTATGAATGAATTAAAACTATTAATACTAGATATTACATTACTGATAGGTGGTCAAGAAATTAATGTACGTGTATAGTTTTAAAATATAAAAAATAAATGATTTAAAACATTTTTATTAATTAAAATACTCTCCACCACCTCACTAAATTTCTGCTGACGAGTTAATATCTTCTCTATGCCTTGTAGAAGTGATACTAAGAAATTCTAAAATAATATATTATATGGAATTTTGAAATTCTTAGCCTCTAAAATGTGGTCGAGATGTCTAATAAAATGACTTTGGGTCGATGTGAGTTCTGGAAAGTAAGGTGAATTCTGGATGAGACAGGGTATTATATCCATATATAATTATAATATAAATAATAATTATGATATAAATCCATTATAATATATGGTATTATAACCATGCTCAAATAATTTTTGAGTTTCTTCACCCTTCCGAATGTGGTCAGCGACGATCGATATGCTGTCTGAAATTCTCAGTTGTACTGGATTTTTCTATGGCAAAAGTTATCTATCCTCTTTTTGTAAAAATTAACTCATATAGAGCCAAATAAAAAACAACTAAATATTTTTTTAAAAAGTCAATAATCATACAATAATTTTTTTTTCAATAAATAGCATTTAATATCATCAACATATAATATATAAGTTAATTACAATTCACTCAGTTTAAATAAAATTAATTTATTTTAAAATTTGCAATTTGGGAATACAAGGTGTTTCAAAGATTTTAGGCCTCATTTATAACTTATGTAATCAAAAATACCATTAACCCTCCATAGACTTGTACAAATCACACTAAATCACACTAAACGTACCCCCACTCAAAAGGACACCCTGCTCTTCCACCCTAACAGAAAAAATGAAATAAAAAAATAAACTTTATTCTGGGACTTACAGTCCCCAAAGAATAATAATAATGCACAGTTACAAGTACAATTGTCTGGCCTATCATTTACAAATTAAATGCTTCAGCTATTACAGCATGCATTTTTGTCAGGAAAAAAAAAATTAAATTATATATATATGAAATAATAATAATGACATAAATTTACATATAAAAGAAAGTAAGAGAGAAAAAAAAAGTAATTCTAAGTATTTATTTAATTATTATTATTATAAAGAATGGTTATCTAAAAGGTACAGAAATAAATTATTTTTAAAGGAAGTTAGTTTTACTTTGATCGAAGGAAGGTGATTTTAATTTTATTTAATTATTTAATTTTTGTATACTTCTGCAGCCCTTCTCCAAGAGGTGCCTGTGTTGATTTGTGACCAAAACTGCGACGATTGAAGCAATTCTCTCATCAGGAAAAATGTTGGAAATAGGTAAACCAATGTGCATTTATAATTATTCTTTAACTTTTAGATAAGTCTTAAGTAGATGGGCCAAGGCTTGACGCAGAAGAGATGACCATTGGAGTTTATCCAGAGCTTTTCTTCGCCATCCTCTTATTCCTAGATTTTTCAGGTCCGCCTCCACATCATCCTGCCACGTTATTCTTGGCCTTCCTCTTAATCTGGTACCATCCGGTCTGTCATTCATCATCCTCTTCGGCAGCCTCTCGTCCGGCATCCGTTGGATATGTCCCAGCCACCGCAACCTTCCTTCCTTGATGACCGCCACTATATTCGGTTCCCTGAATAGCTCCTCCAATTGTTTGTTCCTCCTTATTCTCCAATTTCCATCGTCGTTTACTGGGCCCAAAATTCTTCTGATAACTTTCCTTTCCCAAACTTTAAGTATTGTCTCGTTCTCTTTTGTTAGTGTTCAGCACTCACTCCCATACATTACAACAGGTCTTATGACTGTTTTATACATGATAACTTTTGCAGCTCGTGATATTATAATTCCGATAATATTAAATATTATTCATTATTAGCAAAATTTAAATGTATTTATAACTGTCCAAGTTTTTGAAACTTCATTCCATTCTCTTATCTAACTACCCTTTCAGGTAGCAATGTTACCGTTAACAGGTAGTAATGCCTTTTTACTGCTTCTCCAATTTTAGATTTTTTAAATTAATTAATTTTATTTCCCCCCTTGCTTTTATTACGTTATGCATTCGTGTGATTGAATATATGATATTGGACAAATTCTTGAGGAATCCCCATCCAATGAAAAACTGTAATAAACTATATATAATTAAAATTGTATAACTTTACATATATATTTTTTTAATACTGCTTATTTTTAATAATTTAATATTTTTAAAAATCCCGATTAGTTTCATATTCCCTGGTTAAAATTAAATCTTTGAGCCAAAAATTGAAAAAAACAAAAAAACAATAGGGTTTTTCTTTCAGAAAATAAAATGTATCTACTAATTTATATTAATAAACTATCTTAGAATTTGATACTATTAAATCAATTTTTTTTTTTTTTTAGGAATGTATAGTGCAACTGGGTAGCTAGCATAGTAATTATCAGTGGTCAAATTCCTGCTTGATTTTTCAGTGGTGAAATTAACCTTTTAACAAAATCTTCAGGAGAATTCGATTCCAGGTAAGTTCCAACATAAAATAAAATAAAAATAGAAAAATAGAAAAACTTTGGATAATTTCATTTTAACTAAGCAGGATATTTATTTGATTAACCTTTGGCAATATTGGAACTGCTTATAATTAATTTTAGCAATGTAGAGAATGTTTAATTACATGACCAGGCGCGTTGTATATAGAGTGCAAGAAACATATGTATCTTTTTTGAAATCACTACTATCAATGAAGGAGAAAAAAACAGAAGAGCCAAAACATTATTCCTGCTTTAGCAAGTGTGTAGCTAAAAATAGAACGTACAATCCTTAACAGTAAGGAGAAGCCATTCAAAAAGACGAAAACGCTGCGCTTAGTACCCCTGCGCGACCGCTGAACAAATCCATATTTGTTTTAATAAGTAAATATAAATATAATTAAACAATGTAAAACTGAAACTCAGAGCTTCATAATTTTTTATTATAATATTTAATATTATATCCGTATAAAGCACATTAAAATAATAAGATATGTTTTTGAAATTGTCATAATAAAATATCCGATATGGACTTCAATGGAGTTATTTCTGGAAGACTTGTAATCAGTTTGGGGAAGTTGTCAACTGAACAAACGCCCAACAATAATTACTGTAGTTGGCAACTCCCGACAACACGCTCTCGGATCGCTTATCAACACGTCGATGTATGTTCCCACTCAGCTTGCTAAAAGTTTAATATTAAATCGTACTCCAGCAAAGGGAAGCTTGATGTTTCGTTATAACGAGGAGATGAAGTTACTTAGGTTTCCCGGAACAAGTTCCAAGGTCCCGCTATGATGTTAATGTATTTATACTAAGCTGTTCATGTCTGATTGAAAAGTTTAAATTGAAAGGATTTGTTGAAATTGTAAATTTTGTTAAATTATAATAATATTTCGAGCAAATAATATATTCACAACATAAATCATTTTTTTTCCGGGTAGTTTTCTGGGCTCTTATCCACTGTTATTTTTTTTTTCTAGCTCTACAGATTTGAACGACCGTTGGTCTCCTTAACAATCCTCCTTCATTTCTTTTTACCCTAGTTTCTCGTCTTCCTGCATAATGCCTTGCTTCTTCATTTAATTTCTACATCATCTTATTGAATCATACTTTCTTATTGAATAGCATATCATTTTTTTCCTGCCAATCTACCACGTACAAAATTAACGATATCTTCATTATTTTATAAGCATTTGATTTATGTTATTTTTTTTGTTTTGCCAAAGAGTTCTTATGATTTTCTTTCAAACATTTCAAGCGGCAGCCATTTTGGAGCAGACACCTTGTTTCAGAGCCGTATGTAGCACTTGTTTTATAGAAAATTTATAAATTCGTATCTTCGTTGCTCATCCACGTTACATTTCAATTAAACAATTTTGGCGGATAGGTGAGAAAATATGGAAAATTCCTTATGAATGATATGAAACAATGGGACTGATTATATTAATTTCATGGTAGATTGTATAGAATATTTTTTTTCCTATAAATAGATGTTGGTAACTAGTATAACCCTGCCTTTCTGACCCAGTTAAAGCAAATGTGGAGGCTCAAACTTGATAAACAGCACCGTGAACCAAGTTATCGCGAACTGTCCCTAGTAGATGTTTAAAATTACAGAATATCCTTCAAGATATTCTTTATTCATAAAAATAAAAAAATGAATATTTATTTTACTAAGCAGTAAATTTATAGAATAAAAAAAAAAAAAAAAAAAAAAAAAAAAAAAAAAAAAAAAAAAAAACTTTCAGAGATCACTACGAATATTGTATTCATACTTTAATGGTTTTAAAATTGATGTGGTCATTATCCACCCTCAATTACCAGGTTTCCTTCACTTAAAATAACCACTTTATAGATTATTTGTGTCCGATTCCCGACCTCGAAGTCGATCCGCGATTAAAATAATAGAAAATATTCTGCTCTAGTTTCTTATTTTTTTCAGAAGGTGTATACATTTGAACTCCTTAAAACCGATGATGGATGTTTGATGTTAAATCTAGTCATCAAATTTAAAAAAATTCAATAAAACGGTCAAGTAAACCATCAATTTTAATTGCATTGATCCTTCTATACCGTCATACGTACTTCATATAATATTTATTTTCATCACAATTTTTTTCTTTCAAAGGGAATAAATATTTGTCAACTAATGGTTTACATATTACTTACAGATCTTTAAGTATGCTTAAGTTGCCTTTTAATTTTAGGCAAGAACAACGTCTTATGTGAATATAAACTAAGCAAATAATATCTAACAAGAAGAAATATGAGTAAATTTAAGATTAAGGAAGAATTGGGACGAAGAGTTTGTTGTGATATCCTGACTATCCATGCATGGAGAACAGCTGTAGCCTACAAATGCGATTTGCATATTTCCCTAAAGCAGGCACAAAATTGCGCCCGAGTGTCTGAGCTACCTCGTCCACAAAAAAAAAAAAAATATTTAGAAGACTAAAACGAAATCTTAAAAATTATAATAACAACTGAAGACGCCTTCTGTTGGTCCATTGGCACCTCATATTCTTTGAGGGGCTGAAGCATGAATAAGGCCAGGCCTCGGAGGTGGCAAGGTTTGACATAAGTAAATTTATACAAAGAATAATTAACTACAATCGGAATATAACTAGACTATATATTGTCTTATTATAAATATGACCTTTTTTTCTTTTTAATGTTTACAACGAGCTTAAGAATGTAAAATATTGATAAGAATAATGAGATACAATGAGAATAAAATTTAGAGTTGTAATGAATTTTTTTAAAAAAATCTAATACCTCAGCTAATGTGCAGTGTTGATTTTTAAGCATAGTTAAAAAAAAAAAAAATTAAAGAGGCTGTTCTCTTATTAAAAAAAAAAAAAAAAAAAAAAAAAAAAAAAAGTATCATAGTAAAACTGAACGATTATTAAACTTGAATGTAAATAAACTTTAGAAATAATCTAAACAATATTATAGTTTAATGTAGTATAACAAAGTTGTTTTACTAACAATAACTTGATGAAACAAAGAGGGAGCCGGTAGGTTAAACAACGCAAAAGGTACATCTTGTTAGCAGTGATGGGTTCTTCGTTTTTGTTTTTTAAGGTTTCGCTGGAGGTTATAGGGTCTTTTTTATTGTTGTAGCCTAAAAGCCTTTTTTCTGGCCCTTTTGCTTTTATGGTAACACCCATAAAGGGTTCGTTTCTTCAAGACCTAACAAGGCACATTTCTAAATAGCATACTATACTTCGGTATAAACTCTCCTCCACTATCAATTTACGACGATACATTTTTTTAAATGTAAACAAGGATATATAAACTAAAATTCTTTTATATATAATATAAAATTTACAATGTTAGGTGAAATAGAAAATGGAATATCACCACAATGGTATTAGGCTAAGCATGTAAATTACTAATAACATTTAGTTTCGACAAAACTACTATATTTAAAACTTATGATTTATTTACATAGTTCTTGTGGTTTATGTTTAATCTTCTCTTTAAAAAATTAAGGTCACTTTTAATGAAATATTTGTTGTAACAAATTTTATCTAGGTTTTATAATAAAATAATCTGTACTAATATATATATATATATATATATATATATATATATATATATATGTTTAGTAAGGTTTTTGAGGTTCAGTCAATAATAAAACAACTATATTGGCGGCGTTTCTATATATTGTTCTCATAATCATGCCCTGAATCATAGTAGGAATGTCCTAGTATTCTTCACACTTGCTAGTTTTCTGCTGGTTGTCTCAAGTTCCTTCATCACTGAGATTGCTTCAGGACCCTGGGTTGTCTTGATTTCTCAATAAAATCCTATTCTTCCTCTATAGGTATTTTCCAGTATTGACCCTTTTTTTTATATATGTTTATATGTTTTTTTTTATATGTATTTATTATATTACTCGTTATATTTATTGTATTACTCGTACACCAAGTAAATGTATTGATAACGATTATAATAACATGTTAAAACTTGGAAAGAACTACTCATCAGTAGCACTTTATTAAAACTTCTATACTAGAAGGTCTCTAGGCCATCTTCGTTTCAGACGCCTCGGAGGATTATCAGGAATGGAGTGGGAAGCAAGTTGAGAAACTAACGGATTCGAGTAATTTTGGAGCTTACTATGAAAGGATAGGTATCTGGTGTGGGCTAAATCAGCAATATATGGAACATTAAGGTCTTTATGGATAAGTTTATTGGTGACAAAGTAAGAAGCATTGAGTATTTTACGAAGGATTTTGGATTGTAAGGATTGAATACTAGATGAATTGGATGGTTTAGTGGAGCCCCAAAGCTCAACTCCGTACGTCCAAACAGGTCTAATCACAGTCATGTATATGAGTCTTTTGTAATTAATTGGGATCTTTGAACGTTTGTCTAGTAAACGTTGAAGTAGTCTGATGATATGTTAATATGGATACATTTCTTGACTGTTACTATTAAATGGTTAGAAAGGTTCTCGAGGTTCAGTAATAATTTTTTTTTTTTTGAGATAATCTTTCTTTTATTTTTAAACTTCTTGCAAAAGCAATCATCTATACCTTCTTGGGTCTATGTTAGTCTTTGTCAGACAAAGCTTAATTTGCAGTTAAAGTCAATAAATTAAAAAAATATCAGCTTACCATACCCCAATCCAGGGTTTGGTGGATGAAGGGGTTATGTAACAAACCACAATTTTGAGATTTTTTTTTTTTAATTTTTGTTACATTTTCCTTTAGCGGGGAAATGTTACATATCACCTTCATATTTTTTAAATATTTTTTTCTAGTTGTTTTGAAACATTAAGAGTTTGCTACCTAACACTTATGCTCAATAATCCTTCATCTAATGAAATGAATTGTATTTTTAAACAAATTTGACGTATCTTCTTCATCCACCAAACCCTTCAATACTTTTTATTATATTCTTTTCATGTTTTTACTTTGAATTATTAACGTTTTAACAGTGGCTATTTTTTATAGCTGATAAAGTTGAATAGTTTGGGATTTTTCCTTTTTCACCGATGAAGCTCATAACTTAGGTGATTTAAGTCAAATGTGTTCCCATTTTTCATGTTGATCTGTAAGCCAGGTTTGTAATCTTTATTTAGGGTATGTTTTTATTTTTTTTAATTTATTATTGTATTGAGAAAGTATTTCAATCTGCCTCAATGTAGGCAAAGAGTAATATAAGAGGCTAGATGGATCAATTCACAGAAAATGTACAATAAGAAATAAATTCAAAGAAGAGATAAAAAAATATGCAATCAATTGTTTCATTGAAGGAGATTTCATTTAAGTATTCCATTTTTTAAAAATCATAACTCATATTAATCCTTTATTAATTAATAGATGTTTCAGAGCTCAGTTGCTCCTTCTTGAATATAATTGTAAAAGTAATAGTATATAATTGTAGAACCTGAAGGTGGAGCGAATGAGCTCCGAAACATGTAGTAATGAATAAAAAATTAATAGGAGTTATGCTTTTTAAAAAAATGAAAAAAAATATATTAAATAAAAATAAATGAAGAATTTCATAATCTATACTATATAACTATAACTATACAAGACATTAAGTGAAATATATATATATAAATAATCAAATAATAGAATATAAAAACAATAATAATAGTAAAAAAAAATTAAATTTAAAAAATACATTCAAACATTATTTACAATATATACAGATCTGAGTGATCCCCAACCTGACTTGTTTCTCCACTTATGGAGGGACAAGCAATGTCCCAAGAGATCACAGCCCTTATTTCTCAGCTGCGTCACCGGTTTAAAGATATTACCAGGGGAGGCTGAGTGAGAGGGCTATAGTTACGTATGTACCACCTATAAATACCTATGAAGAGAGTAACTTTAATCCTATTTTATCGTTGCTTTCTTCTGCTCGAATTATTTTTTTTTTTAAATACGTCAGAGATTCAGGATTGAAGCTTCTTTGTCATATTTTTTCACCATATAAAATCACAGAAAGGATAACTGAGGCAAAAATAAGAAATCTTTCAAATAATGTAAATACTGAACAATTTCAGTATTTTATCTCCTATTCCAGCTAATATTTGTCAGGACTAGGGTCGATATTATGATGACTCGCTAGGATCCCTAATAAAGGAGGCTGAGACTGTAGCGTGCAGCACGAAGGCCACAGACTACCCTGCCACCGGGACTATTTGGGTTATTCAAATCCCGGGTAGAGGCAGACACCCTCTCCCTGGCTGGGTGTGTGGTAATGATGGTAGATGGTTCGTTATCGGTCAGGGTTAGCTCATGCTTTAATTGGATATGCGATTCGTTCCACAAGCAGGGGAATGGTATTCCAAAGTGCGGTTGCACGGAACCTGTTAATGACTGTAGGTAAGCCTCAGGTCGAAAGTTCGATAAACAACGTTGATTGTATTTTATCGTTTTTCGGGAAGTGCATTTTATTGGATTTTCCAATAATGTATCAATAATTAAAAGTCAGCATTTAAGCTTTTTAGAAAATGCTATTTCTGAAATCTTAATTATTTTCGTGTTCTCATTTATTAATTGATATTTACTAATGTACAAAAAAAAATATATGAAGTAATATGCGGTTTTGCGGTATGTATTAATGGTATGACAAAAAACTTGGAAGGTAACTACTCATGGGTAGCACTAATGAACATTAGAAGATGATCCTGAAGCCATCTTCTTTTCAGGCTCCTAAGTGGATTGTTAAAAATGAGATGGGAAGCGAGTTAAGAAAAAATTTAGTGGCAGTTAAGCTTCTTTCCAAGGTAAGATTGCTTTTGTGTGTTAGTTCCCTTGAATCGTCCAAATAACGACTATTTTCTATCAAAATACGTTGTTTAATATAATATATATATATATATATATATATATATATATATATATATATATATATATATATTTTAAAATATATATATATATATATATATATATATATATATATATATATATATATATTTTATTTTATTTCATTTTTATTTTGTTTCGTTTTATTTTTATTTCATTTTTTTTATTTAGTTATTTCATTAATTTAGTATCTTTTCTTTTTTTTTTTTTTGTTTTTTAGTATTTTCATTCCTTCAAAATAATTTACAATGATGTAATTAATTAAATTTTGCATTTGTAATGAGCTAAGCACACAATATGCTTGCATGCATGGGATGTGCTCATTTTTTCAATAAACGACTCTTTCATAGGGTTACTATAAAAGAAAAAAAAAAAAAAAAAAAAAAAAAAAATATATATATATATATATATATATATATATATATATATATATATATATATATATATATATATATAGCCAAGTGCCCATTGTACCATTATGGACTCCCATCAATAATGATATATCTACATATACAACCGGAGTAATTGACGTTTATTTAGAGCATTTACTCACTCACTAGTTTGTCACAACTTGAAAATGCTTGCATTTCGAAAATATTTAAGACCTTTTCTTACGCTTATTTTCTAGTTTGAAAATATGAAGGGGTATTGTTTTCTATTTTTTATCCAAAAATAATTTTGTGATTGATATTTAGTCTTCTTAGCACGATATACACCATCATAAAGAAGTGTCACAACCCTCTAGTAGAAAATTTGAAGGGTGTTTTGTATAGGGCAACGCTATTTCTGGCAGACCTGTTAACTGCTGAGTTTCATCTATTTCAAGACTCTGAGTTCATTGGTAGACAAGTGGAGGTGCATTGACTCTGCTAGGTAAGTACCGTACTTTACTTAATCCTTACTCCCTAAGGTGTATCAACCCATTGAAAACATGTTATTTTTTTTTTATTTCATGTTAAATTCAAAGCTTTACTGAAAAAACAATAGATGCCATGTTTTACTTTTCAAATAGGCCACGTGTATAACGTGATACCAACGTTTTTTGGTTAGAACTCACTCCCTACAACTCACTCCCTACAATTCACTCCCTACAACCGAGTGAGGATATCGTGTTATGTTTGAACTTAAATTGCTATAGCGTTTATCTGCTTTTATAAAAAAAAAAATTCTTGATTTCTCCCTCTCATACCATGAAATGTAGGAAATTTCTAGGCATTCAGCACAGCCGGACCATCAACATCAGCCCAAGAGGAACCAACGAATTCAATTATTGCTGCTCGTTAATTTTTTTATTTTTATTTTTAAACGTACAGCCTACATTTTTATATTAAATGTTTAAACGTTATAACCATCTACTTAATTATAATAAAAGTTCAAGGAACATTATTTTTATCAAAACAATGTTTAATATACTTGTATTTTATTTAATACCTATTGTGATAGTCTTTATTTCGTAGCTTGTCTATCATTTACAATCTATTTAGGTTTTATAGTTAATGGAACTGTCGTTATTAAATGCAATTTTATATTAGTTTAGTATTTTTAAAATTTGGTTTGAAGTTTTTAAAGTAGATGTGACAGTACGTACCTAAAAGGCTAAAAATATAATTCATGTATACACCCCAAGTTTATAATATACATACCTCGTTAATTTTGCTTTTCTTTTCTTAAATGTAATAAATATGATATTTTCCCCACTCCCTAGATAATAAAATCACTTCCTAGTCGTGGTTTTTCACTCCCTAGATCCAAACTCACTTCCTAGATTTTAATAGTTATTATTTATTTAATATGCCTAAAAATATTGCAGATTATGTAAGTCCATTTCACAGACTTACTTCAGACACCTTAGAGAACAATTTGTGAAAAAAAAAAATCAATTTATATGTTTTATGTAGTGAACATTTTTTTTTTATTGGAATTGTTCCGAAATATTGAAATCACCCATTTATTATTCTCATTATATGAGTTCTAGAAAGGAATATGTTTTTTATAAATATTTACTGTGCGAAGTATTCTTTAGGGGTCTTTTAATAAACCTTTCCTCACTTCATATTAATTATGTAATTGACGTTATACACTATTCAAAATATCATTAATACACTTACAATGAATACATTTTAGATATTTTTGATATAACAAAAGGTACTTAATGTTTTTCATGTAGTTCAAGATGAATTAGAAGTATCCGCAAAGAAGCAGTAGACAATCTATTGTCTATGAATACTATAATAACCAAGAACGCTTTAAAAACTCAAAAAACTAAAATATCCTTTCCTATCCTTTAACTCAAAAATCATCCTATAAAGTAACAAATTTCTGTTAGTTTTTAATTTAATAATTTTATTTACAACTTTACAGACATGATGGATTAGAAAAGGAGATCCCTTATACATTTCCTTTTCAGCCTCCGTTGAATTATATCTGGAATTTAAGATGTTCTTAAGAGTGTCAAGGTAACTTAAAAGAAAATGTCTGTAAATTTTATGAATATGTAAATATCAGTAGTCTTTATGTCGTGTTTCGTTTGGCATGTTAGGAGGGGAGTCTTGTTAAAAATATAATTTTACATATTATCATAACATTCAGGACAATCACAAAAGCATCATGGTACGTAACCAACATAACTTAACATACTGACCTACGCATGCCAACAGTTAAACAAATACGACTCTACTACTAACGATTCCACGAAAAATTACATGGACATAGTAATACACTTATAAACATGGCCCCTACACATATTCCCGACAACACCCAGAGAAGGCTAAAAAGAAGCTGGATGAGAAGAAGAGATCTCTTAGACTAAAATTAAATAAAAATAAAGACTGGAGGTGCCGCTGGGTTCTGCTCCCCCTCATGCCTTTCAAACAATTTACACTCTTACAAACATTCACTGGTTCTCAAATTGTAATTGACAGGAGTGAATAAATATATAGTCAAAATAAAAAAAAAATAAATAAAAAAATATTATCATGGTATACATATGGAATTCGAAAGGTTTCTTTTGGTATTTTATTGGTCACTGCACGTTTCTAAAATCTGTAATATTATATTAGAAATATACAAAGTTTTGTAACAAAATTGAAAATTTTCTATGTTCGGACCACCTAAGTATAGAATGAGGTTTTTTTACACATATTCTGAAAATGAAAGCATAAAGAAAAAATGTAATAATGGAAATTCAAAAAATAAACATAAAAAATGGATCATAAAAACATAAAATTAATTAATTAAATAAGAATAATCAAGCTATACAGGGTGTCCCGAATTTAAATGGTAAAACTTCAGGAACTTATAGGGGACCGAAAATCTAAGACAAAAAGTCCTTAAAAGATTTGCTCGTTTTCGCTTAGTTTTAGAGAAAATCGCAAAAAAAAAAAAAAAAAAAAAAAAAAAAAAATGTTACAGGTAGCGATTATCACCTTTCAAAGTTCGTCAGGCAGTGAGATATGTAAACACTTAATGTTATCCTTTACATTCTTTTATTTGTTTACATTTTGGCTTCCTTCTAGGATTTTAATTCCTAAATCAGTCTTCAGTCAGTTACTCAGATATTTTTGTGTGAATAGCATCAGCCACAATGCCGCATACATATTCTAACGTTAAATACGCTGATATGATTTTTTGTATGGTTTCTGTAACGGTAATGCTTTAGAAGCAGTGCGGGAGTATGCGCGCCGATTTCCAAATTCCAAATCCAAAGAAGAGTGCCTAATCGACGAGTTTTTCGATAACTTTTTTAATAGACTACAAGAGACTGGGTCATTCTTAATACGTAATGAAGGCGACCAATTCCAAGCAGCAATAAGAGCAGATTATCGGAGAAGAAATTGTGTCCAACGCCACTTCGATAACAATGCTGAGACTAACATCCAAGAGCATCTGCTGCGTTGGCAATATCGCGGCAAGCAATATAACGAACGTTGAAAGGTGATAATCGCTACCCATACCATCTTCAAAAAGTTCAGAATTCATTACCTCAAGATTATGTCAAGAGATTGAATTTTAGTAACTGGTTTCTAGACAAAATTCGCGATGATGATTTATTTCCATTAAAAATTATATGGACCGATGATGCTCCCTTTACAAGAGAAGAAATTGTTAATCAAAGAAATTATAATGTATGGGCTCTTGAAAATCCCAGAGCTATTAGAGAAAATAGGTTTCAGCATGAATTTGCTATTAACGTTTGGCTTGGAATTTGGAACGGATTACTGGTGGGACCATATTTTTTACCTGGAAGATTGAATGGTATCACATTTACACACTTTTTGGAGATCGACTTTTCTAATTATTTAGATGACATTTCCTTACAGCAGCGGATTGAAATGTGGTTCCAACTCGATGGATGTCCAGCTCATTATAGCAGAGTTGCTCGAGCTTGGCTGTATATAAATTATCCACAACGATGGATTGGACGTGGAGGAGTAGTACCTTGGCTATCCAGATCACCTGATATGACACCCATGGATTTCTTCGTATGGGGAACCTTGAAGCAGAAAGTTTATTCGGTGTCAATCAACTCAAGGGAGCAATTAAGAGACCAATCAAATAGATGCAGTGCACCAAATATCATCAGAACAATGTTTAGCTGCAATTTATCAAGTGAGTGCTAGATCTAATGCTTGCATTGGTGCAAGAGGACAACATTTTTAGCAATATTTACATTAAAAAAAACATAACATAAATATAAATGTAAATAAATAAGTATAAAAATGAAAACTTGTTTTGTTTCTTTTTTTGCGATTTTCTCTAAAACTAAGCAAAAACGAGAAAATCTCTAAAGGACTTTTTGTCTTAGTTTTTCGGTCCCCTATAAGTTCCTGAAGTTTTGCCATTTAAATTCGGGACACCCTGTATATAAAATGTGCACAAAAATACCAGGGAAACCCCGGGCCAAGCTTGTCCAACCTTATGGGTGGGCCAGCCAAGCCCACAGTAATCCCAAAGCCCTTCTCCCTCCCGTTATTTTTTAGTTAATTTAATTTAATTGTCTTAATTAATTAAAAATAAACTTCTTTTTTAAACTGCACTTGTTAATTTTTTTACTGATGAACAATACATTTCCCATTTATATTTTCAATTAAAAAAAAAAAAAAATGCTAGAGGAAAATAATCCTAATGTATAATAATTTAAGAAATATCTGTTATAACATAAATTTTGAATGTTTTTTCCCACCTTTTTCGATAGTAAATTAGAAAATTGGACTGAGTAATTGAGGAGGAAAGTCCCCAAGGTGTCCTATTTTTCTTTTATTGCCAAAGTTGGAGGAGAAGGAGGGAGATAGTTCTTCATTTGGACAAGCCAGCGAAGACAGCTAATTAAACTTTACCCCCTTGGACTCTTCCTAAGGTCACCTCGTCTCTTCGGAGGATTGTCTGTTTAAGTTTGGAGCATAGTTGAAAGGAACAGTTCTCCGCTTTATGTTCGATTCACTGAATAATTAGTTGGTGTTAATTTTCCAACTATTAATTATTCAAACGATAATTAATTAACAAGACTCCTTCGGATATTGATAGATGTATCACTGAAGTGCTTATAACGAATAATTTCTCAAAACGTTAAAATCATGCCATTTATTTGCTACTTATTTGTTAATTTTGTCTGATATAGTTGTAAATTTGAATAAATATAATGATATAAATTATGATAAGTAAGACATAATGAATGAATTTATTATGATGTTATTCATTTATTTTAAAATAAATTCTTACTATTGTTTTTCGTAATATTATTAAACATTTTTTTTACAGAACATAATTGTTCAAGTTAAATTGAAAAATTCACATTCTGTATTTTTATATTACAAACATTTTTTTTATGAAAAACGTGCACTAAAAACCAATTCATGCATACTAGCCTGTACAACAATACTTAACTGTATGTTGGCTTTGATATTATTATTTTCTATAAGTATAAAAAGTTACTAAGTGAATATAACTGCTGTATATGCACATTTGAGAATGAGAAAATTCACTATATAACTATATGTGAAATTTTGAATATCCTATTTTAATATTTAAACGGAACAAAAATTTGATTTTTTTTGCTTAATGACTTTTACTTCCAAGCAGACAAAATTTATGAATATACTAATATTGGTTTAGAAGACAAAAATTACTAATTGGCCTTAATTCTAGCAGAGTTTACTTTTTTAATAAGCTTTTATTAACTTCGCCTGCATGTATCGAAATCTTGCATCGTAATTTCCACACATTTCCAGCTATCTGATTATTTTGAAAATTTGCACACTTGTCAAGGACCAATGACAATACAATAATTACACGACTTATTTTTAATATCATACTTAGTCCAGTCGAAATACCCACAAAAAAGGGAGTTTGCCTTGCAAATTTTTTTTTTTTTTTTTTTATTTCAAAACATCTTTATTCAGAATAAAATAGTACATTGATACATATATTATTAAAATATAATGTATCTAGACAAAGTTTTACAAAATATCATCCTTTTGGATGTTTTAATGTGATGGAGTGTTAGTTAAAAACATAGTGTTACAGTTAAATAGCGACATTCAGTGGCGATGTTACACTGAGATGAAGGTAGCAACAAAGGAAAAAAAGAAAAGGTTAGATAATTAAACTGATAGGGAAAAAAAAAATAAAAAATAAAATTTAAATAAATAAATAAACAGAAATTAAAAGAGAGTTTTAAGACGAGAATTCGTCCTTCCATTCCAGTTGGTTGGCTTTGAAGGAGGATTTAAAGAAGAAAAAAGAGGATTGGACAGGGTAGGAAGCATGTCGTAAAATTTGATGTGACAACGTTTTATGTACTGAAAAGGGTTTTCCAAAGTATAACAAGTTTTCTCTATAATATTTTATAATTAATTTTGGAACATTTAATGGGCTCTAAAATATTCTAAAATGTATAGTTCACCTTTTGGGTTGTGAAAGTTTTAATCTTTGGACCATATTCATTTTTTTTTTTTTTTTTTTTTTTTTTTTTTTTTTTTTTTTTTTTTTTTTTTTTTTTTTTTTTTTTTTTTTTTTTTTTTTTTTTTTTTTTTTTTTTTTTTTTTTTTTTGCAATTGTGTGATTATTATTAAATCTTATGTGTGATTAACATAAAATGCTGAGCCCTTTTTCAAAAACTTTTGGGGGGGCAAAACAACTCAACATGTTTGCACTTTTATTCAGATTTTTGCAAAAAAAAAAAAAAAAAAAAAAAACATATACAAAAATGCTTTTAATCGAAAAATGTGTTCTTTGCAAAATTAAAGATTATTATATTGTGCGTTTAAAGACATCTCTTACAGACAGATGTCACTCCGGCAATTTAAATACAAGAACATGATCACTTGAAGTTTATATATTTATATTATTTAAGGTTATATCAAACCGGATTATAAATACTATTGATATCGTTTAGAGAATAAAATTCAAGAAAATAAATTATAGTTAAAAAAACTAAAAAAAAAACACGCTTTAATTGGAAACCTATCTATAAAGAATAAAATCAGTTTTGTTTTTTGAAATTTCGTGTTATGGAAATAGAAAGTAAGAATATCAATTATGATTAATTAATTGTGTTAATTGTAAAGTAATTCAATTTATAGTAAAAACAGCGTGAGGTGCGTAATATTAAATGTTACAAAAATTGTTTGGTAACCACAAACGAAAAATGGCTTGTCCTTTGATATAATAGAATAGATAAACTAAAGAGTAAAATGTCGCATGAACCTAAAAAGCGAAAAAAAACATGTAAAAAAAATGCTTTAAATCGAAAAATGCGTTACTTAGGAAATTAAAGTTTATCAAATTGAGCGTCTATAGACATATATCAAATCTTAAGCTGAATTTGATTAAGGCGTTCAGCCACAATCGATTGTCAAAAATTTCCCAAAAAGTTAGTTTTGGTCAAGTCTAAGAGTCTATAACACAAAAATGGCTAATCCAATCAAAAAATGTTATATACTAATTAATAGTTGTAGATCATTAGATTTTTTTCTATGATAGGTTTAGTTCGGTTTGCTATTAAAGCGTATTTTTCTAGTTTTTTAAACTTTATTTTTTACTATGCTGACGTTTTAGCTATAATGACCAATTGTTTTTCGACTCTGTGATTTTTTTCCTTCTCCCCTTCAGAGCTATCCACTGCTTTCGCTAAAGTTCAGGAAGATCTGGACAGAATTAGTGCCTGGGCGACTTTAAATAAATTACAACTTAACGAAAAGAAAATCAGGCCATTCTAATAGGCTCTAGCTCCCTCCTTAATTCCTACTCACAATACCCTCCTTTAACCTTAAATAATCATCCTATCTCTTTTTACTCCTCTGTAAAAAATCTCGGGATTGTTTTTGATCAAACCCTCTCTTGGAAACCTCAGATTGCCCAAATTTCCTGCCGTTCCATAGGCCTTCTCAAATTATTCCACCGAAACCGTTACCTTCTTCCCCTGTCAACCCGCAAGCTTTTAGTCTCTTCCTTATTATTCCCTTACATTGACTATGGTTGTCTAGTTTACGGTGGCCTCTCGACGGTTCTCGAAGACAAACTGAAGCGAATCATGAACTGCTTCGTCAGGTTTGTCTTCGGTAGTCAGAGGCGTTCCCATGTTTCCCACCTCTATTCCCAACTAAATTGGCTCTATCCCACTTTCCGCAAAACAATATTACCATGGAACATTCCTATACCAAATTATCAATACCCTCCAACCTTCTTATATTTACAATAAGCTCCAATTTAGATCTGCAGTCAATCCAATACATACGAGATCCCGTATTTCTGATCTGTATACCCCGTCCCATAGAACTTCAATATTCCAACGCTCCTTCCTTTTCCGCTCAACAATCCTCTGGAACTCCATCCCTCCTCACATCAGACAAGCTAAATCCCTGAAAACATTCAAATATTTATATTTCCAATACCTCCTTCTCATCCAGACTGACGCTTGCTAACTATCTAACTACTTAGTCAAAAATTATTATTGCATTGCTGGATTCAGTTCTGGAATAATTGAGATTCCTCTTAATAAAAGTTTAACTTTCCATGAATATAACATTGGGTACTTCTATTGTACATACAAATCATATCATTGTACCATAAGATTTTTCTATATCATTTTATTTTCTTTTTTGTAGCTCATTAAAATTAATTTAGTTATACCTGCAATTATCTGTTATCTATTGGTCCCAGAATATCTTTATAATTGTATTTCATTTCATATTAAATTGCAAGTACTGGAAAAAGACATCAATATTGTTCCCAAAAAGTCAGCATAAGAATAAATATTTGCTTATCTGATACTGTAAAATTTTCCCTAAATTGAACTAAATCCCTAATTGTCTACATAGTAAAATCTTGAAAAATACCTACATGAAAAACGTCACATACCTTATGTTATATCAAACATATTTAAAATTTTTAATTGTTAGCGTATTAATGATATTTTGAATAATTGATAACGTGAATTAAGTAATTAATATGAAGTGAGGAAATGTTTATTGAAAGATTCCTGAAGAATACTTCGCACAGTATTCCGTGCGTTTTAAGAACCCATTTAATGAGTAAATAAACTCCCCATTAAAAGCAACACTTTGAAATATTTGAATTTTATAAAAGCGTATTTTTTTTTTCATAATAAAGGAAGGTTCTGAAGTCTATAATAAACATTCCTGAACTAGTCATAAACAAGTTTTATTGAAATAAATTACAATATTCCTTCCAATAAACATAAAATTTAGAAAACTTTCTTTTTAAAATTTACAATTTTTTACTTTGAATTTTTGATTTATATTTAATAAGACATATTGCCCCTTCTGGCTTGAGTGACTGCTTTCACTAGTCTTGGCGTACTTGTAAATAACGAAACGAATGATAAACATGGACAGAAGTAAATTTGAAAAAAAGTTATCTAAAATTCCATCGTTTGATATTAGCAGAGAAAAACATTCATGCGTCTAATAGTTTATGTCTCACGTTTAATAAATAATATTAATATGAATATAAACCAAGTATGGATTAAAGTAAAAACCAGATCAATCTCGAGAATTATGGGTATTGCAATACTTTTGACGTGGAGTTTATATCTATTATTTAAATAAATTCTAAAAGCTACAAAATTCTTTATTAGATGTAATTATAATATGCTTGATTGAAAGGATATTTAATTAAAAATAATAATTAAACGTTTGAATCATTTTGTATCATTGTTAAATTTTGTATGTGTGTGTGTGTGTGTGTGTGTATGTATGTATGTATACCACTTATTTTGGTAGAAAACAGTCGAGGTTATTAGGACGATACAGGGGAACTAACACGAAAGAGCAATCTTATCTTGGTAAGAAGCTTAACTAACTGTCGTAAAATCGATCTTAACAGTTTAAAGTGAGAAATCCAACTCCGTATCAGAGTCGTAAAAGTGGGGAAAGTCGAACCGTATTGTATGTGTGTAGTTGGCGAGTTAAGAGTTGGCCTGGCCCAAACAGTGGACTTTATTGTCGTGGCGAAAAACTTTATTTCGTTGGTTTTACAGGTCAGATTTTTTGCTGAAGTTTCAAGGGAGCAACATAAATCTAAAAAAAAAAAAAAAAAAAAAAAAAAAAGAAAAGAAGAATAGGATATGTTCACAAGTTTTTGCGTTACGGTACAACTACGCACATTAGTCAACCTTTCCAAACAGGATCCGATAGGAAGCATACTAAACCAAGTTATTTTCGGAAACTGAAAAAGTTTTCTTTTTACGAGTTTCTATCGATATGTAATGATAAAAAAAATAAAACTAAATCAAAGCAAAGTACTGTTGGGATTTTATAATTAATTATTTTTTTCTGAACTCTCCTTTTCAATAAAATATTTATTTTATTTTATTTTTTTTTTTAAGGCGATTTTAACAAAATAATATTTCTCATATTTACGTACTTCTCTTTAACCTTCCAATAGGCTAAAGAACAAATCTCTATTTTCCACACCCTTTCGTACCTTACACTCTGTCTACTCTAGGATATGAATGAATGAATGAATGAATGAAAATAAATTTTATTCTGGGGCCTTTGCCCCTTAAGAATAATTACAATGAACAATTAATGGCTACCTAGCATACCGTATATATAATTAAGAAATATGATAAAAGCAAGGAAAATATAATAAAATAAAATTATGAATTTAAACGAAATTCAAATTACAATATAAAAGTATTGTTAAATATTTTCAAATATCACACAAAAAACAAATTATATCTTGAGGTTAGAATCTAAGATAAGTTACGAAAACAAAAATAGAAAAAATTAAACAAAATCTTAATGAAATCAAATACAACAATCAAAGCAAATATAAATTTTCTGGAAAGATAATGTGCCTTATCTGATAAATAATATAAATTATGCCAAAACCAATTCAGTGCAATAGTACAAGACTAATACTGTACAAAATCAATATTACATTCTGAATGTTCATATTTCATTTTAAGAGATATTTTCTACATCTATATGACTATTAGATTGAATATTTAACAGGTAAATGAAAAGTCGGGATTTGAAGCTGTTATGAGAGGAGAAATGGCAAATGATGGAAGGGAGGGAATTCCAGAAGTTGGAAGCTCTGGATATAAAGGAACATTTGAAGGATGTTGTGTTGAAAGAAGTTAGGTAGAGGTCTGAGGAACGGGATCTGGTTTTGCGGTAACTCACTGACGATTTTAATGTTAAAGCTTTCAGGATATAGGAAGGTGACTGAGAGGAAAGAGATTTATAAATGAACGAACCAAGGAAGTTCTGTCGACGGAAGGAAGGAAATAACCATTTTAATTTGGTGTAGTGGTGGGAAATATGTTCGTGGCATGGTATTCTCAGAACGAATCTCAGACAGCAGTTCATTATTTTCTTTAATCTTGCATCTTGAGATTTCGAGAGACCTCCATACACCACACTACCATAATCAAAATGGGGTAATATGAGGGATGTAATTAACAGTTGGCGGATTGACTGTGGAAGGAAATTACGGGATCGGTTTAGGAGTCGAAGGAAGGAGATTGATCGACGGGTAATAAGGGAGATATGGTCTTTCCAAGAAAGGGTTTAGTCTAGGACAATGCCAAGGTTCGTAACAGACGGATAGACGTTTATGGGATAGGAATCTATGGAAAAGTTAGGGATTGTGGGCAGGGAGTTAAGAAGGACTTTAGAGCCCAACACAATAGCCTTTGATTTGTCTGCGTTTGAAATTTCAATTTATTATTAGAAGCCCAAGAGGCTATCGTGTCGAGATCTGCTTGGATATTTGTGATGGCAATTTGTAGTTCATTGGGGAAAAAAGAAAAGTAAATTTGGGAATCATCGGCGTAGAAGTGAGATGAACAATGTTTAATGAGGGGATAAAGGTCATTAATGTATGCGCTAAATAGTGAGGGTGATATTGAGGAGCCCTGAACTACACCACAGTTGAATGGAAGAGGAGAGGAAGGCGGAAGATTAGGGATTTGGACTATTTGAATGCGGTCAGAAATAAATGATTGGATCCATCTAATCGCACTATTGGAAAAGGAAAAGTTGGATAGTTTAGATAGGAGTAGATTGTGATCGATGGTGTTGAAGGCTTTACTGAAATCAAGGAGAATGAGAATGGTAATTGTGTGCTGGTCCATGGCAAGGTGGATATCTGAAGTAAATTTTGCAAGGGCTGATTGAGTGGAATAGCCAGTCCTAAACCCGGACTGAAAAGGATTAAGGTGTTGCTCAAGGAAAGAGGATATCTGGACTTGAGTTAGGTGTTCTATGGGTTTGAAAAGGTTAGATAATTGGGAGATGGGTCGGAAGTCTTTTTCGGAGGATGGGTTAGAGACTTTATTTAAGGGAAGGACGCGAGCTTTTTTCCAGGCAGATGGGAATATTGAGTTCTGCAGGGAGAAGTTATAGATGTGGAGTAGAGGTGCTAGGATTATTGGAAGACACAACTTAATAAAACTTGCTGGGGTTCCATCAGGTCCCAAAGATTTAGAACGTAATTTCATCACAGCTTCTATTAGCTGGGAGGGCTCGATATAGGAAAGGAAGAATTTATCAGGATCAAAGTCATTATTATTCGGGTTGTAAGCTGGAAATGAGGAGCGTGAATCAGATGAAGTAAAATACTTGTTAAGTTCGTCTGGAGTAATATGATAGGAGGGAGATGATTTAGATTGTAAGGAGTGAATTTGGCGGAGGAGTTTCCATTTTTGGCGATAGTCAGAGTGCTCAGAAAAGGTTTTCTAGTAATATAGGAATTTAGGTCTTCGGGATGTTTAGTTCGGATATATTTTCTTCTGGCCGCGTCTCTGCTTCTCATCAACTCTCTGATTTCTCGAGTTATCCATGGTGCTGGAGCACGGCACATCGTTACTTCTTTTTGTGGAGCATGGTTATTTAGGATGGATAGAAGATTGGAAGTTGAGGATTCGACCATGGGATCTAAGGACGGTATGGAGTAGAAGGCGTTCCAGTCCATAGATTCGAGATCGGATTGGATCATTTCGAAAGTTAAGGAATCTATATTGCGGTATGTTATGGTTCTAGGAGTGAAGGAAGGAACAGGGATATCATTGGAAATTGCTATTAAATCATGGGTGGATAGAGAGGGTATCGGGTGTTGGGAGGGAGTCAGCATTTTTGCGGGACAGTCAATAATATGTAAATCGAGCCAAGTATCCGAGTGAGAAAGGTGATGGGTGGCAGAATAGGGAACTATGAAGAGACCTAGGGATTGAAAAAGGTTATTAAAGTAATGTTTGTTGGGATTATCGGTTAAAAAATTTGCATTGAAATATCCGGCGATGATAATGTGGTTATTAGATGGAACTATGGAGAATAGGAAGGATTCAAGACTTGGATCGAAGGGTACTTGTGGGGGACTGCGTACTGGATAGTTTGGGTGTTGACTGTAATTTCCGTAAATAGGTATTCTATGTGAGGAGAACCTGGATTGGTCGAGGAGTGAAAGAAACTGGATCTGAGTGATTCATCAATGTAGAGTGCAACTCCACCGCCAACTCGGTTAGCCCGATTATGGCGGAGGAGGCTATAGTGAGGTAATTGGACTGAGGACGAGGGAATAAAAGGTTTGAACCATGTTTCGGAATCCGAAAAATAGTAAAAGTTCTGCTGGAAATGGAGTAGGAATTCATCATAATGGGCAGGGATAGATTGTGCATTAATATGGCATGCCGTGAGTATATTATTCATAGTAAGGTTTAAGGAAGGATAGGGTCAATACAGGCTTAGTGGGTCTAAGGGTAAGTATATATGGATTCGGTTTGGGGAAACACTAAGGCTATTAGTGGTAAGTTCACAATTACATGGTAATAAAGGATGTTGCAATAAGGGAAACACTGTATCCAAAATAACAAATAAAGATGGATAATCCAAAAAATAAAAAGCCAGTAAAAACAGGAGTAGAATAATGAAAAGTACAATTTAAAATAAGTGATGTCCTGGAAAAAATGTTTATAAGAATTCAAAATAATTCATTAATACCAGTAATGAATGTTTCTTGGTAAATTTTACAAGAAAGTTATACTTTCTTATATACTTATTACTTATTATTTTCTCGTTATACGCACATAATGAATACATATTTATTTTTAATATAAGCCCTAAACCCTGTAGAATACTATAGCCCTAAGAAGAGTAGTTATGTACTGAAAAGTTAATAAATATCTGGGATTTTCAATACCAACCTTTAAATTCCAGATATGCTATCCACAATCAGTTTTGTTTAATTTACGGTTTGAAAAACCTCGGTTCCACCCTTTTAACAATCAGTAATAATCTGCCTATTAAAACTTAACTATGCCTCTGAGGCGTGATGACAATGAGTATTTAAAACGTAAATCTACACTCGCCTTTTGAGCATAGAGTGTTGCTGTACCATATGTTTAATAGTGATTTGCAGTGTTTCTATAAATCTGATTTTATTTTAATTTTTGTTTATTAGAAACAGGTGCTAAAATAAATACAACTGGACGTAGATGAAATCAATAGTAGGGAAAGATTTTACTATTCGGAAAAAAAAAAAAAAAAAATCATACTGTAGAAATAAAAAAAAAATCCATCTAAAAATACTCTATACAAAATGGGTCCTTATAAGTTAGATTTTAGGATTTTTATTTAACTCTAGAACATAGTAGTTAATTGCGATTTGAAAAGAATCTTGAAAATATTAAAAATTGAAAATCATTAAAAACTTCCTAGCTGTTGTAAACTTGAGTAAATAAAATAACTTTATTTTTACTATTTATATATATATATATATATATATATATATATATATATATATATATATATATATATATATATATATATATATATATATAAATCGTATTTATGCATTTTTTTTATATAAAACGAGCATGAGTTATTATTGGCATTTACATAGACATGGGTGCCTCAGATATTATGTATTCAGTTTCCTTTTTTATAATACACTCCCGAAAGGGGTACAATATTTCTAAGAGTAAAATCGAAGATGTTATTTACAGAATTAATGATGTTTTACTGAATAAATATTTATCTGTTTTAATCAATTAATATAATACAATCTACATAAATTAAGAGCAGTAAGTAATATTGATGAAAACGAATCCATTTATAAAATATCTACAGTCAAAATTTATATTTAAAATATTTATTTCTTCTTCCTCTTCTTTTAGCTTAACAGGGGCATATAGCAGCCCCTAGATTTTTCAAATTCATAAAATATTTATTTAACTCAATGCAAAAATTTAAATAAAAACAATTGTTAAAGAAATTCTCCCAGGACCTGGAAAAAGTTAAGGCAGATTTAGTTCCAATCCTCACTCACCCACACATTTCTTAGTAATTCTACCTAAGCCTTAATTGTTTGGGAGTACCTGATTCTATTCTACAAGTGACCCTCGAAGATAACGAGGATCTCCCAAACTATTTAGCGATCCAAGAAAGAAGGAAAATAGGTTAAGGGGATCAAAGACTACATGATCAGAGGCTATTGTGGAAACAGACCAATTTGTAATCCCAGCAGTGCCTATGGCCACTGATTTTGGAGTATATACACCCGCTTAGTGTTCAATCCGAGATTAGAGGCAATGCTATCTGATAAATTAATTAATAAATAGTAATATACCGTATATGAATTAATGAACTAATTAATAGTATATGATTTCTTATACACTTATAAAATTATTAGGAACTTGGGATAAAAGGATTTGATATGTTTAGTGTTCGAATATTTTGCTTCTAGTACAATAACACAAACACTTTAAATACAATCTTTTTAATATCGTCTTTTATATTATTATAATATATTATGATTAAAAGTCTCAAAATAAAAGTGTTTTTTTAATTATTTATTGAAATTCACAACCGTACAAATATACATCTAGTAAATGTGTTAAAACGTGTACAATAACATGCCAAAACTTGAAAAGAACTACTAATCAGTAGCACATCAATGAAAAATCTGCACTAGAAGATCTCTAGGAGATCTTTTCAGACTCCTCGGAGGATTCTTGGGAATTGAGTGAAAGGCAATTTGAAAAACTAGTGAATTTGAGTGGTTATGGAGCTTAATATGAAAGCATTGGTATCTGATATATGGATTTTGGATTGTAAGGATTGGATACGGAATGGATTGGATGTTTTAGTAGAGCCCCAAAGCTCAACTCCGTACGTCCATATAGGTCTAATCACAGTTATGTAAATGGGTCTTTTGTAATGAATTGAAAGGTTTGAACGGTTGTCTAGTAAATGTTGAAGTAGTCTGTAACAACGAGCATTTTCTTGTCGTTTTAGTCTTGTATGTGGATTCCAAGTAAGACGTTTGTCCAAGTAGAGTCCTAGGTAGCGGATCTGTTCAACAGGAGTTAGTGGAATATCATTGAAGGGTACTGTTCAACAGGAAATCGCAGGTTTACGACAAAGAAAAGAATTTAAAATCACAAATCGTTGTTCGACTCATCAATTATAATTTAAAAAAAATAAAAACAAAATAACTCTTATGAATAATACTTACGACATTATCATCAAAACGTAATGGGCTCAAATTCAGTGGTAATGGTCTATAATAACAATGGTAATATAATAATATAAATATTTATAATAATAATAATGGTCTCTATTTCATCAGGTTTGATATATTTAAGAAGTCCTTTTCATTATATATATATATATATAAGCCCTTTTCATTATATATATATATATATATATACATACACATATATATATATATATATATATATATATATATATATATATATATATATATATATATATATATATAAGTTAAGTTCACCCAGAAGAAAAACATAAAAAAAAAGGAAATTAGGGAGCTAAATGACACTCACACGTACTAGATAAAGACTGACTTTATTGTTCAGCAATCCTCTTTATATACATTCTGTGGTTTGTTTGGGATTAAGCTAGGAATTAAGATGTATATTATCCCCCTATACACCTTAACTCCCCCCCACCAGTTTACGAACAATCCTCGTAAACTCCTACACAGGCCAAACAACCAATCATATACAAAAATCAATGCTACAAATAAATACAAAAAAAACAATCAATGTTACAAATAAATAAAAAAAACACTTCGGTCTTTAACTAAAACTTTCACCATACTTTGACAGATCCTTACATATCTCCTCCTGTACAAAACTAAAATACAACAACAAACAAAAAAAAAACTGTTACACTTCTAAGTTTCCTTTTTTTTTTACATAATCTACTATTTACACAAGTTCTCTTGCATAGAAAAGAGGATACCCCTCGAACTCCGTCAAAGTACCACCAGAACGAGTAATACGAGAACGCACAATAGGGATGAGAATAATAAACGGTAATAATGAAGCACAAGAAAAATTAACGATAATCACTAGAAACGACTCAGCGCAACAAAAGAAACGAGAACAACCACTTAACGTATAAAACGATAGAAACGAGATAAACGATAGGAATGAGATAAACGACAGAAACGAAATAAACGATAAAACGAGATAAACGATAGAAACGAGAAAAACGAGAAAAACGAGATAAACGATAGAAACGAGAAAATTACTCTAACGGAATCTTTAGTTGTTCCAGATGCACCGTCCTTCGCTTCCGGGGGTCTTGCATACTCTGGATGGTGACGACATTATGTTCTCGAATGGCAACGACTTTAAAGGGCCCATCATACCGTATATCTTCCTTGCTCCGGTTCGACACTACCTTCCGGTACACAATAGTTCCAATCCCGACCTTTTCCATTCCATCACGAACCCTAAGATTCTCCCGAGTCACCCTCCTGCTTTTTTTCCTCATTGAGCCTCTTCCGCACTTTCTCCCATCTGTGGCCGAGTGCCATTTTGTTTGCCACCAACGTCGCCTCAACCTCTTCATCCACTACTGCACCGCGGGTATCCCTCCTACGTTCGCGAAGGCCAAATAACATTTCAAATGGCGAAAACCCTGTGGCTGTATGAATTGAATGGTTGTATGCCACTATCGCCTTCGGCATTGCCATGCCCGCATCTATTCCCTTTTCCGCGTAAAAAACGCGAAGGTGATCCCCCAGCGTACTGTGCAAGCGTTCCACCGCCCCTCGACCTTTCGGATGTCCGGGAGTATTTAGATGCCAAGCCACGTCCAACTTTCGCATTTCCGATCTGACACTGGCGTTATCAAATTCCCGCCCCCCGTCTGAAGTTATCCTCTCTGGAACTCCATAAAATTGAAACCAGATTCGTAGGGCGTCCAGTACCGCCTCCGCCGACCTATTTTCAACCGGGTATGCCAATGCTACTTTGCTGAAAATATCTAAGACAGTAACCCATTTCCAACCTTTCCATGTGAAAGTGTCTACTTGTAAGTTTGTAAGTGGTCCGATTGGTGTTTCCGTCTCTTCCTGTCTTCCGGTAGGGGGGTGACGATCGTATTTCGTCTTATTACAAATTTCGCACCCTTTGATCACCTCCTCGATAGTTTTTCGCATCTTAACCCAAAAATATCTCCGCTTGAGTGCCTGCAAGGTCTCCTGCACTCCTCGGTGATTAGTTTTCCCTTGATGGTAAGCCACAGTAACCTCCTTCTGCCGATCCGCCTCCCTTACAGTTTCCACCATAAGTTTACAACGTACAAAAGTCCTGTCCAACCCTATCCGCTCGGTTCTCCACAACCTCTTTATCTTCTCCCACACAACTTCATTCCCTACATACAAGTAAAAAGTTTCTCCCGGTCGAGATTCGTCTGTTAGGACTTTCCTAATCATCTCCTCCGACACTCCCGGCTCCGACCGAACCGTGGTTATATGAAACTTCCCATACCTTACGTACTCTGCCTTTGTCAGTCCTGTCGTTTTTGTCTTCCAGATTATCTGTCTGTGTTTGTCGTTAATTATGTCCTCTAATTCTTCGATTTCTGCTGACCTCTCCCCTTTCGAACTATCCTCTCGTGCTACTTCCCCCTCGCCTTCCGTTACTTCCGACTCCCGTTCCGCTTCTCCTTCCGGTGTCCACTCCCGAATAAATCTTTGTATTCCTCCCGAATACTCCCCGGCTTCTCGCTCGATTGCATTCACCTGCACAGCTCGTGATAACCAGTCCGCCACAATATTTTCCTTCCCCGGCTTATATACCACCTCCAAATTATATTGGTTCAGGAATTCCTTCCAGCGGGTGACACGCGCCGATGATTCCTTTAGTTTCCCCACCCATATTAAGGGACGATGATCCGTCTGCACCTTAAATCTCCGCCCGAATACATATGGCCTGAAGTGCTCTATCGCCCATACGATACCCAATAACTCCCGCTCCAGCGCGCTGTACCGAGTTTCTGTCTCCGTGAGACGCCTACTGGCATATGCTACGGGTTGGTCTCCTTTTTCCCCTTCTTGAGACAACACAGCCCCCAGTGCGTACTCGCTGGCGTCAGTGGTTATGGTAAACGTCTTGGTGAAGTCAGGGAACGTGAGTACGGGCTCTGTCTGAAGTCTGTCCATGCATGTCCGTATGTTTTGCTCGATTTCCGGTGTTATTACTATACGTCTTCCTTTCTTTAACAGGTCGTTCAAAGGTACCAAGTGTCTTGCCATTTCCGGGACAAACCGTCTGTAGTAGTTAAGGGTCCCCAGCAGTCTTCGTATACCCCTCACGTCTGTTGGGATGGCCATTTTTCTAATCGCGTCTACCTTCCGTATGTCTGGCCTTACCCCCTCTTTCGAAATGGTATGTCCCAAGAAGTTAATTCGGTCTTGTCCTAGGATCGATTTCTCTGATGACAGTTTCAGTCCGAATTGTCTTAAACGTTCAAACACCCGTCTTAGGTCCTGTACATGTCCTGTCTCGTCTTTACTGAATATTAGTAAATCGTCCATGTACACCTGACAACTGGCCTCGTCCAACCCTCGAAGAAACTCATCCATGAGCCTTTGGAATGTTATAGGAGCGTTTTTCAAACCAAAGGGCATCCTCGTGAATTCATAATGACCCCTTTCGAAGGTGAACGCGGTTTTATGCTGATCCTTCGGGTGCATTCGGATCTGGTGGTACCCCGCCTTCAGGTCTAGCGTGCTAAACACCGTCGCGCCTCCCAACCGATCTAATATGTCCTCGAAACGCGGTATGGGGTACTTTTCGTCTACAGTGTTCTCATTTAACTTTCGGAAGTCCACAACTACCCTGTACTTTTCACGAGTTGTTCCCACTTCGCTCTTTTTCTTAACCGCCCATAGGGGACTGTTATATGGGGAGGTACTGTCGACTATGATCCCTTGGCTTTTTAAACTTTCCAATTCCTCCCTGATGTGCCGCCGCAGTGCCTGGGGATATCTTCTTTCTTTTACATACGTCACCCTATCTTGTTTCAGTGGGATTTCATGTACTGTCTCCCCTGTCACGCTGAGTATTTCTCCTTCCTTAAAGAAGATGTCGGAATATTCCCCTTTTAATGTCTGCCACCAATCTCCCTTCCGATTAATCGCCCCGACCATAGCGCGTCCCCCTTCTCGACCCCTTTCACACGTGTACGCCCTTTTCCCAATACGAATCACCCATCGATCGCCATCACCTTTAATCCTGGTCCCTATCTTGCCTAAAAGGTCACACCCGATGATGCCCCCGTATTCGCGAGGCATGTCCTCTACCACATGTACCACTAGTTTTCCCTTCTCTCTTCCCCACCTACCTAATCCTATCTCCGCCTCACCCTCTACTCTACAGGGGCCACTCAGTGTAATTAATTTACAACTACACGGTTGTACTCGGGGTACCCTCTCCTCTTTACATAAATTCTTTACAGCCTCTTTACACATTATCGTGTTAGAACTCCCTGTGTCAACTAGACACCACACACCCTTCGCGATTTTTATAATAGGCAACCCTCCACTTACACTCTTAACAGTATTTATTAAAACTCGGTTGCCCCTCTTTTTACACTCACCTCATACGTCATCGTGCGCTCTCCTCTCCGCCGCCAACCTTCGCTCCCCGCTCCTCCTGTCGCTCCCTCCAGCCTGCCGTGCTCCTACCCCTGGTTCCCCATCTTCCTCTCCTTCCGTCTCCGACGTTTCTGACGATCTTGTCGATTCCGACGGACGTCTGCTCCTCCTCCACACCCCGCTGGGCGTTCACCTCCATCGGCTCGGCCTGGTTCGCTCCTCTGCGTCGGTTGATGTAAGGGCACTGTCTCGCGATGTGGCCTTCTGTTCCGCATTCGAAACACTTCGTGCGGGGACACTGTGCCACCAAATGGCCTGGTTTCCCACACCCATGGCACTTCCTTTCTTCTCTCCTCCAAGTCTTCTTGTCTGTTCCTTACCTTTTCTCACGCATCATTGGACGTTCCCGACCTCTGAAATCCGCGTCCCTTCTTTTCCATGGGTCTCCTCGAGACTGCAAGCTTCTACCCCCATCCGTCCGTTTGTAGGTGACCCTGCTCCACCCGTCCTCCTTCCGAACTTCCTCATCTCGAGCGCTGGAGTCTACCATTTCTCTCGCACATTCCACGAAATTTTGTCTCTAGGAAGTCCTTCCCTTTTTCCAGTCTCCTTCGCAAGCTGCACCTTCAGGATAGTTGATAAAAACGCCATCCTCGCCTCTACTTCCGCTGCTTCCGTCGTCTCCCTCATCTTCTCCGTAATCTTGTTGAAATGCGCTAGTAGTGATCCCGCATATTGGCCGTTGGATTGATGGGGCCTCCTCGCCTCACGGAACATACGAAAGATGTCCTCTTCTGGAGTCCAACGTCCGCCTCCGAATGCTTTCTTAAGGCGGTCCTTCACTACGGCCCATGGCGTATCCTCGTCCGCTTGTATGACATTGAGTATGCCGCGCTTGACCCGGCATACTAACGCCGCTCTCAGCGCGCAGGCATCTACAGGATCCAAGAGATTCTCGGCCGTCTTTGCTTCTATTCTAGCCATCACTCTGTCTCCTCCCTTCAGGAAGTGATTTAGCTCCCCGATCTCTCCATCGTATCTCTCGATATCCGCAATTGCCCTCCTCAAATCCTGCGACATGGCTATTTTAAGCTTTAGCAATTCGAGGGCATTTGCTTGTTGTGCTGCCATATTTGCGTGGGCTGCCGCTAACGTTTCTGGTGGTAAAGCCTGCATCTCTGGCTGCACTTCGAACGATGGCGGTTTCAAAATGCTCTTATTTTCCATTCAGAATTTAGTCCACACAATACGAGAGATAAGTAACGTGAGAAGAACTTAAATGTTATGACGCTCAAAACTTCTTTTAGTAGGAAAAATAAAAAAAAAACTCACCAAGAGAATATGCTCGAGCGCTCCCGGGTTTCGGCACCAGTTAAGTTCACCCAGAAGAAAAACATAAAAAAAAAGGAATTAGGGAGCTAAATGACACTCACACGTACTAGATAAAGACTGACTTTATTGTTCAGCAATCCTCTTTATATACATTCTGTGGTTTGTTTGGGATTAAGCTAGGAATTAAGATGTATATTATCCCCCTATACACCTTAACTTATATATATATATATATATATATATATATATATATATATATCATATATGCTATCAACATGGCGGCAAGTCTATGTCAGTTAGAAAACGCTCTAGAAGTCTTAAATGAAATAGCAGCGTTCAAAGTGCTCAGGAAAGATCTAAAAGACAAGTTAATTCTTTTAATAGATGAAATCAGACAGACTGTGCACAACACTTCGGATTTTCAAGGAAGTCAGAACGCTCAAAGCCAAGGTAACCTAAATCGTTCTTATTCTGAAACCGTGGTACCTCGTTCCAAAAGAAAATCTACAGCTTCCTATAAACTAATACTTAAAAGCAACAGTAATCAAAACGCAGAGGGGGTCAAGAAACAGTTCAAAGAAATAATAAAACCCAAGGACCTAAAAATTGGTATTAACAAAATAACCTCAAAAAAAGATTTAGAAATAGTTGAAACTAATTCTGAAGAAGAAATAGGAATAATCTCTAGAAAACTAGAAGAAAATAACGATTTCTCTATAAAATCATCGAAAAGGAGGAAGCCAGGCTTATTTTTAAAGACGTATATACTACTAGAAACAACATTATTACAGGTTATAATCATCAAATTCAGATCTACCAAACACATGTTCCAAACCAAGAGCTGCTATATTAATAAACAATAAATACATCGACGCAATCTTACTTCTACACAACACAGCGACCAGGACTTTTGCACAGTTGAAATTACTATAAACAATACAAATTCTTATTTATCAGTACTTATTTCGATGAAACCTTAGACATTGACAACGTCTCGCCAAAATTGTGCCCATTAAATTTTATAGCAACCATTACATCTGGAACGACATCAAAATTAATCCCAGAGGTCGACTTTGGAATCATTTATCATTACCCAAAATTTGAGCATAATCAATAAACCTTCTGAGCTGACAACATTCGACGGTTCTAGAGGAAAGAGTAACATTGACTTGACTATTTGCAATAACAAAAACGACAAGATTACTTAAGAATTGGACAGATACTAAATGACTGTAATTTTTCTCGGAGTCACAATACTATTTATTACGAAATTACCTGGCAAAATAACGGACAACACCAAAATTATAACTGTTTTACACATGCAACACTACAAAACCAAAAAATGTAACCTGGGAAAAACTTTGAAAAAAATCGTACCTTACCTTTCAACTTAAAAAAACAATTCAATATACTCGAAACGGACTCTAATACACTAGATACAGAATCAGAAATCGTCGACATTATCACAATTATGAAGTGGAAAAAATTATCGAAATTTTTAACAAAGCGATGTACTAAAACTGCAATATGACGTTTAAATTAACTAACACTAAATTTACAAAAAATAGACCTCACAGACCGTTACCGCTGGTGGAACGACACAAACTAACTGAACGGAGGAAAACAAACTAACAGACTTGGAAGATCTACAAAAAACTTGCAATAGGAAATTAACTAACACTAAATTTACAAAAAATAGACTCACAGACAGTACCCTGGTGGAACGAAACAACTGAACTGAGGAACAAACTAAACAGACTTACAAATCTTACCAACAAAACAAAAACTAACAAAGACATGAGAACAACTAAGAAACAAGTATATTTGGACTGCAAACACAGATACCAGGCACTTATGAAAACATCAAAAATTGATTCTTGGAAAAAACTTACTGCTCTGAAGAAACTAACCCCTGGAATTGGTCTTACAAATATGCAGCAAATAAATTGAAAAACCAAGACATTCTACGAACTGTACAAACAGACAATAACGAACACACGAAAGATTACAAAGAAACGATTACAACCTACTAGATAACTTGATTCATGAGGACAATTCGACTGACATTACTCAAGAACAGGTTACAAAAAGGACAAACGCAAATACATACCCCCTGCTCAAACGATGACCATCTCCTTGAACGAAATGAAATCCTACATTGTATCGAGAACTTAAATATAAAAAGAAAACACCTGGACATGACAAATTCAATACAGACATTATACAACAAGTCACAAATATTTATCCAGACTTAATTACTAAAATTTATCAACTGATTCTGGCCTCAAAACACCAAATTCCCATAACTTTGAAAAAAGGATTGTTACATAATACCAAAGAGAGACTCTAACAAGTTACGTCCATTACAATCCTCCCAATCATGATGCAAAGTCCTAGACAAAATAATCAACAACCGACTTACCCACTTTTTACTTTTAGTAAGGTTCATGAGGTTCAGTCAAGAACCTTACTGAACATTTAATAGTAACAGTCATGAGATGTATCCATATATATGTATATACTATACTTAATGGTAAGACGGTATTTACTCTAAATCTATTTATTTATTTTTTTATTTAACTACTTCGACTTATACAATTTCTAGTATATTTCACCGACATTCCCACAAAATAGAAATTTCATAAACAGGACTAGCCCTTTATTGTTAAGTTTATTTTTGCTCTTCTCAAGTTTATTTGCTCTTCGTAAGTTTATTTTTGCTCAAGAATATAAAAATCCTCTCTTTTTATTTTGGATTATCTGCTGTGCCGCAGGCTGCAGTTACTTCATATATGTATTCTTGACCATTCATTTATTTTCCCGACTATTATCTGTTCTATTAGATGATGATAATTATGATCCCCAAAGATGGTTTAGTGTACATAAAACATAACGATCAAAACATATTAATATGACGAATTCGTATCCTCTCTGGACCTAAGGAACCACTCATGACTTGACCAAAGACGCAAGAATACCAAACCCTTAACCAATACATCTGACAAGGACCTTCCAACCTAGAGCAAGAGGATTTAATAGCGGATTTGAATGGATCCATATTCATAGGGGAACAGCCCAGGTGGGCTATACTCCGCCGGTCACATTAATCTATCTGGTCGCATTACCATCTGGGTCTTCCGGGAATAAAAACAGAACTGGAGGCTCCAGGTCTGGGAGGCTTCATTAACATTAATTGTACGAATTATGTGACCGCTCAGGAATTATACAGCCCTGTGTTGGTATCACATGTGTAATAGCTTGGTGTATTCATGAGTGTACTTAGTCCTTCGTATTTATTTGCCATTCAAAAAAAAAAATAAAATAATAATAATAATAAATAACTAATGAAATAACCTTTATTCGGGAACTTATTTTCCTTATACAAGAGGTTGATCTTATTACTAGCATCCCCCATCCTACACTTATAATGAAAAACGTAAATAGTTTTAAACTAATAATTAAAGTTTTATTTGTTTAAAAATAAAATCTTGCATTGTAGCATGCAATTAAGGATTATTTCTTCAATGACATTTTTGCACATAACAGTGATTTTCAGGCTTGTTAAAATTGCACTTTTTAAGAGTTTGAAGATTACGTAAAAGCATAATTGGACACCCAATTTTTAATATACGAGTTGGTAATCCAGATGGACAGAAACTATTAAGAAACTCTGATTATGGACTGAAATATCAGTGCTTAAAACTAAAGGCTAATGAATCTTATGAATTATTATGAATATTGTTTCACACAATACCATAAAGGAACGACATTTTAATTTGGTAATACGTTTTATTTGGTGGAAATAATTTTATTAAATTCATCTAGTAGGATTTTAATTTCTAACCATAAAATTATATGACAGTGTGGCACACCCTTTTTTTTCTACTCTACATTATACATTTAAATTTTTTACTATTTTAAATTTTACTATTGCTAAACTATCCTAGAACTATGAAAAGGATATAGTTGAAATTGAGAAAAGGTGGGTTAAACATTATAAACTCTATTTCAGAATGCTACTAACCACATATCGATCGATTTCATACTTCAAATCCTGGGATCCACATGTCATTATAAATTTAAATATTGTATGATAATTTAATTGAGCATAATTAAATGTTATGATCAATGTCAAGCTCTATAACACCGGACCTTTGTAACCTCTCCTCATGTACAGTGATATTGCCAGCTGATGTTTTCTTAGACTAAAATTATTTTTACAGCTAGATAAAAAAAATAATAATAATAATAGCTGTTATAATTAATTTTTATAGACATACTATATTATAGGACTGAAGTAAGGAGACAATTTTAATAAAAGGATTTTTTCAAAAATCCTACCCTCCACCAAGTTAGTGAAACTCCGAGATATCACCCACCACACCCAACTTCATCGAATGCCGATCAGAAGTCAAAGCTCGTCCTTCTGAGACTATCCTTGGATCGCAGACCAGATTCCAGATTACTTTATTATTGCTAGGAGGCACCCCAGTCGTATAAATCTGTAATAAAGCCATTTCAGTTGCTCCGAAAGATTTTTCATTTACTTCCATTTTTGTCGCGGGAACTTCAGATTCACACCACAACCAAACAAAATCTGTGCATTTGTTCGGTTTCAGTCGTTTTCGTGAAAAAGTCACGTATTGATTATAATCTAATTAGTGTTAGGTTACATTGTTTTTAGGCACTATAGACTCGACACATTGATACCTTATAAGAAGTAAGGATTGATTTGCTTATTAAATATATAATAAGCTCTTAAAAAGAAATAGCTCATTCATTAATTAGGATTATATTATATTGAATCCATGGATTCATTCATAAATAATTTAAAGTTCATAAATGATACTATAATATCTAAAAATACGTTAATTGTAAATATAATAGAACTGTTAAAATAAGGCGGCTAGACCTTTGAATCGACTTTCAACTAATAATAAATGTAGGCAGTTTATGGAAATTCAGATTCTTTGCATGCATGGAATTTCAAAAAATTACAATGACCACCTTCATACACTGCCCTAATTTGATTTTAAGGTAAAAAAGAAGAATACAAAACTAACCTTCAATTTAATTTTTATTGGCAATAAACGTAAGGAGTAATAACTGATAGGTGCATGCCTGCTCATGTGTCGATTATCGGAACATACTTAGGTATATTTACTTTTAAAAAATAAAAAATAATAATAAGTAAAATGGAAAAGGCGGAGATGTTTATTGTTGGCATACATGTTGATATTTGACGGATCATTAAAAAAAAAATAAGGTATTGGAAATATTAAAGATTTTCTACAGAGTGTGTATGGATTTCATTTACCTTATTCCTTTAGTCCTTGAAATCATTTTTTCATTTTAAAGATTTGTAAGAAGTAGCCCCTAGCATTGTTTTCGTTCTTCAGAGGACGAATTTTAATTTAAAAAAAAAAAACCGAACATCTCTTCAGATCTTCTTTACTAAGTTGTGATGCAAACTGACTGTTTAGCATTATTAACGTCAAAGGTTTTTTCTGTTATTTAAAAGAAAGAAAAAAAAAGAGGTCTCTAGTTTCCTATTTAATTTTACTTAATGTCTAATAAACTTTAATTTTTTTTGTTTTCAAATATTTCTTTTAAGAATCCTGCTCTTATTAAATAAATAAATAAATAAAACTTTATAAAGTTTTGATAAAGGAGTAGATCTTTTATTCACAGGGCACAGTAAAGTTATAAGCTCGTTTGCAGAAACGTATTTAAAGTAATGGAGAATATTATGGAAAATAAAAAATATTATATCAATTATTTTATTTTTTATAATTTAACCACATAAACCTGCAATAGTTTCCGTACAAACTTATAATAGTTAATGTAATAGCCTAGACACTCGACAGCTGATTTGAAAATAGGTGTAATTAGTGGTATTGATTATTTCTTTTTACCTAAGCACAAATAAACTACAACAATTAATAAACTGTATTTATATTAATTTATATTATTCTTTCCTATATGAAATTTCAGAGCAGCGACTGGGTTGATAAATCATCTAGAAATCCATCCAATGATATACTTCCATAATATTCGTTAATTCTTTTTTAAAATTGAAATTAGTTTCAAAGAGATAACACAATTATAACGATTTATGTTAATTATAATGATACCTAATAAAATTGGTAAGAAATTTCAGAATTCGTCAATCCAAAATGCTGTTGGATAATACGTTGTCGAAGAATTTGATACCAGCATTTAAAAAAAAGCTAAAATATTCCTGCAGCTTTCTATATTTTTTTTCTAACGAGATAGAGCTCTCTTCTTGTATCTAAATCGAAAGCAATGAATCAGGAAACTCTTTAAAAGTCCTAGTAGTTCAAACTTTATTTTATAGCTTGTCGTAGATAAATTCTGAAGCAATGGTTAAGGACGAAATTTATGAAGTGGCAAGTTTAAACTGATTTTTTCATGAGTTATAAATGTTTTATATCATGAGAGTGTAAGAAATCTAGTAGTCTGTTTAGACCAGTAAACGTAATATAAAAATGGAATAGTTACTTAAAATGGTTTAACTGAAATATTTTAAACGATAAAAAAAAATAAAAGTTCTCGATTTTTTTTTTGTCGAGTTGATAAAGAAAAAAGCCTTCAAGGCGTCGAAAAAGAAAATGACCGAAGGACGTTCTAGTATAGAAGTTACTGAAGTGCTAATAAAGGGTAGTTTCTTTACGAGTATTGACATATCATTTTAATGACATTTCCTCCCATTTACTTGATATATCTATATATATATATATATATATATATATATATATATATATATATATATATATATATATACAAATATATGTTTAATTAAGTTCTTGAGGTTCAGTCAATAAATAAAACAGCTATTTTAGTGGCGTTTCATTTCTATATTTTTCTAATAATCATCCACTAGAGTGAAAAAATAGGTTACAATAGATTTATATAAGTTACAAAGGTTATTTCAAAATATAAAGTTAGCTACAATATAAATATATAAAATGCGTCAGAATATATACTACATACAATTACAAAGTATGAATGAGTATGAAACTACTTACAATGTAACTGGTTGATATGCTACTAATATCTACCACAAAATATAACAATAATAGTGTACAATTGAACTGGGGAATGTATAAAGAAAAAAAAATTAGGGATGGGGATTTCCAAAATACTGGTATTCCCAGGACAGGTAGAAAGGGATTTTCGTATTTCTGTGTAATAAATGGATAAATGGTTCTTGGTTTATGTTGTATATTATTATAAATGTATATTATAAATCTGAATACATTAAATTGGAAAAACATTTATTGAGATTTATGACGTCGGATTTTTAATATATATATATATATATATATATATATATATATATATATATATATATATATATATATATATATATATATATATATATACAAATGTAAATATCAATAAATTAATTTTTTGTAATAGTAATTAATTGCAACTTTTGCTATGATCAGGAAGTACGACCCCCATAAGATACCAGAAAATTTAAGAACTCGAGTGTTCAAAGCCAGATTTTTCATTACCGTAAATTGAGATAATGCTGGAAACAATATGAATAAAAATTTTGTTTTTGTTTTATTTATTTATTTTTTTATTAAATTATTTTTAGGACAAGAAGGATAATAACCTTTATAAACAGATGTACAAACTGCCTCAATGATCGGCAATACGCAACCGTGCTAATGATGTATTCATTCATACCATACATTCAAATACACATACACAAATTAATAATAATAAAAGATAAAAATAAAACAAATAATTATCATAAAAATAAAACTAATACACAATTGATAACATATTAATATTAATTTTTATCTAACCACAATTATAGGACTATTGCTGTTTTTTTAACGTGTATTAGATGTGTAGGTCTGATTTAATTTAAAAGGGTCCAGTCTAACATTTTAAAGGTACCATCAGCATTAAAAAGAAGATCCTGAAATCAAAAATCGGTTGTTAAAACTGAATAATTCAATTTAAAGTAGGCTAGAACGCCATTTCCATCGGCAATTCGGCCACTTCTGGACCTCATGTTGGAATGAAAAATTAAAAATTCCATACCCACCTCCTAGATTGCAATAAGTGTTAAAAATTATTTTAAAGGAACATTTTCAGAAGATTATAACCACACCATTTTAGTTTCTTTGAGCCGAAAAGGTGTAAAAGAGAAGATTACTTTGCTAACTTAATTCAGAGGAATTGCCAATTACGAAACGGTGATTTAGGAGCGCCTCTTTACCGGTTTTAGAATTATTAAAGAGAAAGAGTTCCAAGTTTTTTGTTCATGACTAGCAAGTTACAAGGTGATTTTCTGGACCCCAAAAAGTTAAAAAATGAAAAATATATTTTAAATAGCAAAAAATTACTTAATTAATACTTGATAATATTCGGTGAATGAAAAACAAAGCCCCTTTCAATAACTTATAATAATAGGAATATTTTTAAGTTAGCTGAGTGTTGTTTTCCTGAATATACATGCTGATTATTACAGTAATTAGATTTTCCTATATTATCGTACAACTAAAGTAACTATGATCGAATATTTATTGATTTTTTTTTTTAAATATGGTTTTATCATACGAATTTATGCATTAACTATTTCTCTAATTTTATAAATAATGTTGCTTTTATACGAACAGAATTAAACAATAAGTCGTATGTTAAGTGAATGGGCCGAGTTAAGTTACTCGAAAGTCATATGTCCTATTTTTTTTTTTTTTTTTAAATAATTTATTTTTTTATTTATTTTTTTTTTAAGCTTTAGCTAGATGCCATTGGCCAACTTAAAAATAATATTTTTCTAGATAATTTTTTTCTTACCTTATTCTCTGAGAGTCTATGATTTTTTATAATTAATTGCCAGTGGGTTTTATAAAATGGCCTAACGCTTTTAGTACATAATTAGGTTTTGATATAATCACTTTATAAGAAGGGTTGTCTTTATTTATATCATATGTAATATCGCACTTTCCAGAATTACTTTAGTGTAGTATAGCACACTATGTTTTTAATTACTTGATTTTTTTTTTTATAATTATCAAAGACAGATCAATCAAAACCAAATATTTAAAAGCTATATATTTTGGATTAGAAACCATTTTGATAATTGAGGGTGAAAGAATACTCTACCAAATAATAAATAATTTAATAATAAAGTTGAACATGCCATGTTGAATATTATTATTTTCTAGGTACCGCATCATGTTAATTTACTGCTCTAGGGCATTCGATCCTATATGTTTTATAATGCAGATTCTTCGTTACAGAGTATTTATTGATATCAAATCAATACAAAGTATTAATAATTAATATATATTGAATGCTTAAGGGTAAGCTGCACCTTATGGGTTGACTTTTGTCATGATACCCAATTAAGGTATAATTATCTCTACTAAGGCTAGTAATAATCTATTTTATTCCTTTCCTAGCTATACTCAAATTATCTAATAAATTTTGAACCAATCGTGCAGTAGATATTTTGGTAAAACGTATAAATTGTGGGAAGTTTTGAGGATTTGACGCAACCTATCAGCTAGCAGAGATCCAAGATCCAATAATTGGATTTCAGTACACAAACACAAACCTAACAATATGTAAATTTAACTAAAATACCCAACCTTTTGTACACAAAAACTTCCAAATTTACTGGACTATTAATGGTTTCTCGAGAAAATATTGCCTTCCTCTTCCTCACGGACTCCACGAGAGGGACGGATTACCCGGAGAATCGGGCTAGATAGATACAGATTAGTTTACTACAGTTCTTTATATTTTAAATAGCCAGGGATAAGCTTAGAATGTAAATTGTGTGCTGACCCACGAATATTGTAATTTTGAACCATCGATAATAAATAGAATTCAAAATTATAGATTATAACAGTTATCGTGTGTCAGTTTTAGTCCCTAAATTTACAATTATTAAACTTAAAAATATAGGTATGTCCATTTATTTTTTATTTTATTTTTTATTATCAAACTATCTCTACTATTTATATATGATGTACACAAATTATTTAAAAATTAAAAATTAAATTAACATGATTAGATAAATAGATCGAATTGCTTTGGAATGAATAGATAACCTGTAATGACAAAATCCATATGAATTGAAGTTAAAGATTAAATTAACCCATAAAATAACATTGAATTTTGAAACATTGGTATTTAAAAAAAAAATACTAACAAGGAGACGTTTTGACTTGTAACTCACATATTTGATTACCGAATTTTGTGTGGGTATTAGGAACCTATAATAGTGCAAAACTAGAGTTATAGCCACCGACAAGCATTAGCAGGTAAGAAAAAAAAATGATATATGAAAATCACGTTGTTGTTTTTTTTCCTCAGCTCTCAGTCAAGAAAGAGAAATAATTTTTTCCAGCAAAATCAAAGTTTTGTACGCTGAATCTTTACCAGAAACAAAATTCGTTGTCCCTTAATGCAGGATTTCATGTTTAAGCCTAAACCATGATATTATTATTAAAGAAATTATTTATCTGGTTTTGGTTGTGGTAAAGATTTAACATACAAAACTACAATTTTAAGTGAAAAAATTATTTCTCTATCTTGACTAAGGAAAAAAAAAAAAAAAAAAAAAATTCTTTTTTTTTTGCACTTGTATAGGTCCCTACTACCCTCACAAAAATCGGCATTCAGATCTGTAAGATACAAGACAAAACGTCTCCTTGTAAATAATAATTCAAAGTAAATAAAATATCAATGATTTATATTTAAAATATGGAATCGAATAGAAGGAAAACTTCATTCTGGGATAAAGTTCTTTAAGAATGACATAACACAATATAAAGTGAGATCAAACCTGGCCAGAAGATTTTTAAAATTAGACATTGAAGATAAAATTAAGTAAAATAAAACTGCATTAAAATATCGTATATTTTCTAGCCCTTCATCTTTGGATATATTATATTGAATCAAATGGGACATTTGTTGGTTATTTAATGAAGGAAAATGATCCAAAACTTATTTTCCGTTTTTATTCGTATTTATTTATTATTATAAGGATGTTGACAATATTACAGTATTTGCTGCGGCCTATGTACGTAGTGTAGTATAAACTAGGTGCCAACCTGTTGACAACCACCTGCGACTACCCTCACAACCTCTGACCTCTGCTCTTCCACTATCTCACCACCACATATCTTAGGAGCTGTGCGGAGAGCTCTGTTTCTATCTCCGTCATATCAATTCTGGGGTTTGTTTTACTTTTATTTAAAATGAATATTTGTGTATTCTCTTGGACATTATGTTGTTTATTAAGGCCTGATTTAGCTTGCAGGATATAAAAAAAGGACTTTTTGATACGAAAGACAAAGGATGTTAAGAATCGGTCATCATCTCAGGTGAATTATTATCAATGGTAGGAAGAAACATAAATTGTTGCAGTAAATTAATTTTTTTTTTCTTTTTTTAAAGATCCTCACTTTTAAGGGGACGATACTGATTGAAACCAAATTTTAAGGGTATCTAGAATCCGAAAACTGCATAGTTTAGCCTAAATTCGGTGGTTGCAGGATTTCTGATTATTGAGATTTCTCAAGTTATTGTTGACCTCGGAATTTTGAATAGTACGATAACCTGTCCTTCCTGCTCTAGTTGGGGATACATTAAGTCCCGTTAAGGCCCAATAAACAAACCAACAAACATTTAAACAGAGAACAGATAAAATATTTGTTGAAAAACAACTTATTCATTCAGGATACCAATCATAGAAGATTATATATCCAAAATTAATATATAAGAATAAAATGCATTTTTATAACGCATATTCAAAAGAATTCCAAGACTAAAATTTATGTTTAAAAAAAACAGTTAATAATTAAAATGCTACATGAAATTAGCACCTTTAAAGTAAATTATTAATAGTAATTTTAGCAAAAGGGTCTGTAAATATAGACCTAAGAATGATATCAGGAGAATTAAACAGAAACTGTCATCTGAAAGTCAACCCTGATTACCCTATTTCGGAGTTCTCTCAGCCAAGCTCACAAATATTTGACTTTATAAAACTTCTATAACATTTGATAACATGATAAATTATTCATGCAATTTATGTGCTTTAGCTGTTTCGAAATGAAATTATTTTGTCTCTGCCGGAGTGGTGGGGGAGGGAGGGAGAAATCCAGTTGGAAATATTCCATCAAAACACTGACAACATCCCAAGATTTCATTCATATAAAAGTAGAGAATTGTAATCGATTTAATTTAAATTTATTTACATATGATTGAATATTATTAGTCATAAATTCATTTGTGTTTTTAAATACATACTTATAATATTTACAAGATGAATATCATTAAGCAAAACGATTTAGTTTGTGGGTTAGAAATTGAAAAAAAAAAAATAGTCAATCTTTAATAGAAAAAAAATATATATTAGCTTTAATAGATAGTAGTAAAAACCAAAATTAAAAACAAAAAAAGGTGAATATTAAGGGACTAGAAGAATTATTCGTTGCTTGATTGCCGAAAAATTCTTTAAGGTGAAAATTGGGATTTAGATTGATTTGATTTATGAAACTATTCTTCTTTAAGAGTTTCAGTCAATAAATTAACAATTATAGATTTTTCGAGACTATATTTTTCTTATAATAATGCCCTAAAGTGAGCAAAACATTTATATTTGTTTCACAGGAAATTTAAGTTAGAATATCTAAATGTATACAATTAAAAATTATGGATTATAACAGTTACCGTTTGTCAGTTTTAGTCCCTACATGTATATATGGTTTATGTAGGAATACCAGACCTTATTAAACATATATAAATATAGGTATGTTCATTTATTTTTTTATAATTATGTGATATTTAAATTCGCCCCTTCATATATTTCAAACAAAAAAACAATCGAACTATATCTCTATAAAACGTTAGCCATTTTTATTGAAATATGGAATTTAAAACTATACATCAAAATCCAGACGACTATCTAAACTAATTTTATTATAATTTTAAAGTATGTTTTTTTTAATTAACTATTTATAGTAATTTAAATGTTTGTAAAAAAATATATATGATTACAATAACGTAACAAATTAAAGACATTTTCTTATTTCAGTTCATCTTCCCAAATAACTATTCATTTTCAATTTTTTAGCTTCAGCGGTAACTACATTTTTCTTTTTTTATTTGGTGATTAGTACAGGAAAATCTAACCTTGGGTATTTCACATTGGCATGGGTATTACTTGAGATTGGATAAAAATTAATACAAGAACAGATCAAATAAGCAAATTTAACCGGCTTTAAATAGAAAGATAGATAGAAAGAAGAATTTTGGAATCGGACAAATATTTTTGGAGTTACAGCAACAAATGTGCCGAAAAAAAACGAGAATTTCATAACAGGCCTTACAGGATATATAACAAGCTTTAAAATGAAAGCAATACATTTTAGATTAGACACATAATTTTGAAATTAAAGCAAAAAGAGTTACGTGTTTTCGCGGGGGAGTGCGACCAACCGCAAGTTATTCAATCTCTCCAATCTTTCCCTACCCCACAGCTCTAGAACTTTCATCAGAGAAAAAACTGAATAGAACTAAACTGTTTCCAAATTTGATTTACTTTAATGATGTATAGAACTCAAATGTGGTAAAAGTAAAAGTGTTTGAATTATTTGATCAAACAGTTAAGAACATAAGATTTTCAAAACTTCCCCCCTCCTTTACCCTAATCCGACGCTATTTCGAGGAAGACTGTTTTGCAACATTTTGAGTTAAGGTTGGTGAACAATGTTTGTGCATTATTTCGTCTAAGACTAGTTAGCTAAGACGACAAGACGCAACCAAAGCTGAAAATGCGCGAAAAGTTTCCTGATTACACACCATATATTTAATATTTCTCAAATTAGAACTTTAGCCTTGAGTAGTTGATGACAGCTAACACTCTATAGTACTTTACATGAATCTGAACCAAGACTTCATAGATAGAGGTACAGTAAAAAATATAAAACATAATATAAATAAAGCGTTTTTGGGGCAGGTTTACTAACTTACCCTTCTGAAAATAACTTTGATCTTGCAGAAGATACCAGACTGTATCATAAGCTTTTGATCTGAACTCTAATTTCTATTTACAAATTTTTATAAATGATTAAAAAATTTATGTTGTTTCAAAATGATAATCCGTTTGTTTGTAAGTAGATCTGGTGTGAACATTGACGGTATGATTGGACTCAAAGTGATGTTTAGATAAGTGAAATTTATGGCTGATCTTAGAAAGAGCCATAATCTTAAAACTCGGTTGGGCCAAATAAGACCATTGTTAGTTTCCAGTACTGGCGGGGCTAAGAATACAGACTGAGGGCAGCCAGTGAAGTAATTAAGTTGAGCACAACCACCGCAGCCCACTTTAGCGAAGGAATAATGAAAACCTTAGCGGGAAGTGGGCCCCTTCAGCGGAGAGGTCACTCAACCTTTGTCCCAGGGCAGTGATGGGATAATGAGGTTAGTTCTTGAATAAGACAATTAGCTCGTCTCACATTAACTCAAATATATTGTTCACTATTTTATACGTTTTTCTTTTAATTTTTAAATAGCCATATTGCCTATAGTTGTATCAACACTTTTCTAATCATAACAATCATCTCAATGATCATCTAGTTCCACATATCAGATGTAATCCTCCTAAAAGGTCAAAATTGCAATTTTCTCGATATATCTTATAAAAGTTAACAAAGTCCTAGTAATGGGCAGCTTTTCCTCTTATAATTGAAATGTTTGCAGCTGCACGTCCAGTGTGTTGAAAATGAGCGGCTAGGATCTTCAGAAATCCTACTTGATTCTTCAGTGAGTTTCAGGAGCACTCAGCCTGGATTCCTAAATATATATGTTTTTTTCAACTATTTATTTTATCTATTCATTTATTACTATATTATTTTGGTAGCTCAGTGGGTAAGGCATTGAACTATGCTCTGTGGCCAGAGTTCAAGCCCGGCTGAAGGCAGAAAATTTAATTTCTGTTTCTACGTCCGTTGATCGACATCGGTGTCTGGAGGCCCTCTTGAGACCCACCAAGCCTCTGGTGAGTGGGTACCCTTAGTTAGGTGAAAAATCTAACGTTTTTTTTGCATTTTTTTTTTCAAACATGCAAATTTGTTTATAATAATTTCACTAATATATTTGTAAATAAATTTCAGATTTTTACTTTATTAAACTATGGTATTTGCTTCGAATTGTAATAAATTAAAGTATGCATCAAAATAACGTTTTTTAATACTTATAAGTAACAAATAATCTACAACAAAATTGAAGTATTTAACCAGTCAAGTATATTAGATTTCAGTTGATGAAATATTTCTTTTATTTATTAGGAAAATTTACAACTCTAATTTAAAATATAGCTTTTAAATGTGTAGAATGCCTATAATATCATTGCAGTGATTTGGGAAGAAATTAGCTATTAGTACCAATAACCCATATATCCCTTTAATTTTTTTACTGTGCATTATTTTTATTCTTAGGGGGCAGTAAGTCCCAGAATAAAGTTCAGTATTATAGTATTATAGTACATATACATATAGATAATATAATATGCAAAAATACATAAGTTATTATTCATAATTAATTTCTGA